>CM062296.1:828646196-829019778 GCA_031216915.1 Pictodentalium vernedei | reverse complement strand
TGTACTGAAACACCAACAAAGTGGAATTTCCACGCATTCTGGATTGTGTTATGTGAAAGAAACATTCTCAACTTCAAGTGAGCTTCGAACCAATATAAAAAAAAACAATCAACAGAACCATACTGTGAGTTCCTTGTGTTTGCTTTGTCACAGAAACTGAGAATATCATTCGGGTGGATATTCCACCCCTGGAGTGATTTGCAGACACCCCAATTATAAGGAGAAGAATAACTCGGGTCATCTGGCGAGTAGATGAGTACAAGTGCCAAGTGGTGTTTCCTCGAGTTGAAATTTGCAGGATTTCAGTCCGATATTCCAAACAGTGGGTGGGGGAGGGGAATTGTATAGACCCATCCCACACAAGACCTCTAATATAGGCGTACAGTTCGTTTACAATGAACTGCCATTAAACCATGTGCACGGTGAAGTTTTTACTCTGCACACTTGAAAGTTGTTAGTTTTAATTTTCATAAATTGTCACCAGTTCTTTTGATTATTCAACTTTCTTGCTCCACATTTATGGAACAAATATGATTATTATTTATTGGTGCTGAAGGCTACATCAGAGGATTGTGCTATATTGTGGACTGAACAGGGAGGATTTTCTGCGGCAGTTTTTCAGGTAGCAATCAGGAATGTTGGCAATTACCATCTGTGCGTTTTTTTGAACAACAGAAGGTGTGAATAAGCTTTGAAAACACTCCTGTCAATATACTAAGCTCCCGTTTTATGACTTCAATTTGGAAATGGGTTACTTAATAACAATTAGGTGTCAAATTTATATTTACATTCTTTTATCATCAGTGATTAAAGAATAATGAAGAATGATTGAAAAACTGATCCGAAGAAAAATCTGTTTGGGATAAAAAATTAAAATAAAAAAAAGACTCATTTTTTCCGGCTGCTTTAATTGTTTAAAGGGATTGAAATTCCTGTCCCAAACGCTGAAATTTTTAGAAATTAAATATTTCTAAATCAACAGGTTCGTTCACCCTGTGTTCTTATATTTAAAAAAAATCCCTGATTTTTACAAATTTATTTTGAAAACGGAATTTTTGCAAATTTCAGCGAATTTTGTTGCTAAGCGTTCTCATCTACGGAAGCCTATTAGCTTCACATTGTTTTTAGTTATTAAATTGTAGCTACAATTTAATAAATTGTACCTACAATTTAGCTAAATTGTCTCATCCCTATTGTTTACTGATAATTTTATAAGATACACTTCACTTACGGTGAGAAGGACAAGACGGTTCGGAAAAGTTGAAGATCGGGGGTGTGGGGGGGGGGGGGGGTCATGTAAGTCGTGTTGGCTTATGACCTATTTTTAACCAGTCTGCACAGGAAGGGGAAGGGCGTTTTTCAATGAACATTGAAAAATTATTGTTTATTTAGTCCTTAGACTAATATGAACAAGCGCGCCGTTTGCCAAAACAAGAACAACTACCGCCTCAAAAACCCAGCTTGTGACCACCCAGTCATTATTTCAAAATCTTGGGGGGGGGGGGGAGGTGTCGGTCTAAATATTCTGGGGACGGTTTGACTCTGGGACGGGCGGGGTGAAATCGTTCGCCAGCCTTACGGCCTTGCCACTGAAAATGGGTTTGGGTCAAATAAATAGTGGAGACGGGGTTCGGATCAAAACGATGCGGATCGATTCGTCTAGGGGAGCCTCTGGGCGATTCCCATCGTACTGAATAGCAAGTCGCGGCCTCACTGTGTTTGTTATTATTTGGTGTAGCAAGTGATATGAACAAGGCCTTATATTGGAATGAGAAGGTTTTAAATGATATTGAAAATTTGTTGCGAATTACTTGTTGAAATTCAGACGGAGACTGAGCGGTATTAACGGTATTTGGATGATTTTTTATGGTGATTTTACGAACAAATTTATCCATATTTTCCAAGTCGAACAGAGTCAGAGATATTAATTAATTGATAAAATGTTGTTGTCAAAACATTTTTATTAGGTTATTTCAAAACGATCACGTGCCGGGCAGTTCGTACATACACATCTCACACAAGTCCCGTCCCCGTGTTCATCAATAGCACGGAATAAAATCATTTAAAAGACGATTATATCCGATTTGGCAATGACTTTGATTTCACTGTCCGGGCTTCTTGTGAAAATTAAAACTGGTCATTTCGACATTTTTTTCTGCGTTTTTTCATTCATTGTCACGACTAATTTACCCGGCGAACCTGATTCGAAATAATATCAACTGATGTCTGAGTCCACTTACCACACATTTCTTTTCCTTATGATATGTGTCGGAGATCGATGTTAATGACCTCGGGAATAGCGCACTACGTTCTGCGTTACATAGCGCAGAAGTTATCGCATGTTTAACGAGATTTACTTGACTGTTCTGCACTAGATAGCGCATTAGCTAACGAGCGTTTTCTGCACTAGACGTGACAGGACTTCTAGTTTTAACTGTAATGTTGGTTTCGTAGCTTTATTGATTCAAATTCACTCATCTTTATTTTAACATGTGAGCGTAAATTTTGTACTACAAGAAGTCAAGGACGTCACTGTCGTAATGCCTACTGGGAAATCTTGACCTATAAAAGCTGACTTGGAATTTCCAAGTTTACCTCAGTGTACCGTACTGTAATTCCCCCATTTAGCGATTAATTAGTGTTTTAATTAGTGGTAATATGCTTGGTTTGGGATAAATACCGTTATTGGATTATGCCAGCCTCGGTGTTTGTCTCGCCCAAGTATTATGTTAGGTGTTAATTGTCTGTCAGGCGATTGCCTTTGGCAGAGTTCTGCAGAGTTCAAAGTCTGACCTTTGCGGAATTCTGGCTGAAGTCATGTGACCCGGCAGAAAATTGACACTATAAAAGCAGAAGACTGTTTGTAAGCAGGGGGGCTGAAAATTTTGGTTTAGGAACGCGAAGTTAAGGATAGGAATTTCAAAATCTTGTAAGTTTTATTTTTTTTTATTTATTTATTTCCATCAAAGATTGCAGAAATTTTAAATCATAGGCAGAGTTTTTCTGGAAATTTTGGCAGATTTAATAAAAAAAACCTAAAGTTTTAGTATAAATTCTTACTGACTTTGGCAGAAGAGGTTTCTGCAGATTGGCAGATTTTACGGAATTTCATAGAGGTTTTGCTTGCTATATATGTATCTGTTTTGTAATTATACTGCAAAATGGATGCATAGATAATCGACAAAATTTCTATTTGGTCATTAAAAGTAAAATAAGCACATTTCAGCCTACTACAAGCATTGGAATTTAGGAATGCTTTGTTAGAGTAATTTCCTCTAGTCCCATTTATTATTTATTCAATTTTCGGAGCAGTGCTGGTATGTGGCCAGCCTCTAGTCCCCTTTTTGTGTGAAGCTGTGCCTGTATGGGGCCAGACTTCAGTTCCCCCCCCCTTTTTTTTCTTTTTTTTTTGTGTGAAGCCGTGCCTGTATGGGGCCAGACTTCAGTTCCCCCCTTTTTTCTTTTGTGTGTGAGGCCGTGCCTGTAAGGGGCCAGACTTCAGCCACCCCCCTTATTCTTTTGTGTGTGAGGCCGTGCCTGTACAGGGCCAGACTTCAATTCTTTTTTTTGGCCTATGGGTAAAATGTCTTCCTAAAATTTAATTTTAGATAAATGTGTTCCCAGTAGTATATCACAGGACCTATGATGTCTCATTATAATTTATATTACTTTTAAATAAAAAACTTGGCTCTTTCCTAGAATGTACCCCACACCATCTCACTTATAAGTCAGCATTTGGAATTTCTATTAACCCCCTTTTGGGAGGATCATAATTAATTATGACCCTTGCCCATAATGCTTAATACCGGTCCCTTTACTAATTCTAGTAGGAAGTTCATACCTTCAAGTATTAACCATGGTGAAGACTGTAGGAGAGAGCTCGCATATATGGCTCTTTCCGGCTGGGTCCACCATGATTAATCAATGTGGGTACTATCCTTATTGGTTAGTGTTCTTGGTAGTTGTCCTTAGGAGGACATAGATCCACATTTAAAAGTTACGTAAACTGTCCATATAGCCCCTTTATTTTATCCTGACCAATATTCCTTGGAAAGCACCCATTTCACCTTGCTCGATATTCTTCCAAAGCCCTGGGTGCCTATAAATAGATCTTTTTAGTCTCATTTCACAAATGTGAAAGTTTTAAATAAATTATATATATCTGAGTAACATCAGAGCCTGAAGGGGCCAGAATGTGTCAGATATTTTTGACATCAGAGTCTTAAGAGGCCAGAATGTATGAAAAGTCGTATGACATCAGAGCCTGAAGGGGTCAGAATGTCTTATATATCAAAGCATTTAGTTTTGATGTTTAGGTGATATCACCATAGGTTTGATATCGATAGTTACTTAAGTAACAATGGTTTCATATGTCTCAGAGCCAAATGTGCTTTAAATTAATATACCCCTTGTATGAATGTGCATAAAATTTCCTTTCGTATCAATACAACAGTGATTGAATTAGGGCTCGGGAAACCTAGTCAGTAATTAGGTTTTTTCTCTATTTCTGTTTGTCATTCCTGAGTACCATACTTTGTCCCTCATGAAAGTGAACCTGGGATCATTGTTCATATTTAGAAATCTCCCCGACCACCTAAATGCTATTAAATAAGAAGTTTTAGTATTTATCCTAGTTTGATGTGTTGGATGTTGTTGAAGGGATCTCATGCTATGTCTCCTTTCACCTGCATACAACACCCCAAACTCCACTTCACCTGCATGTTTGTAAAACATGCACCTGTAAATTGCATATGCCCTGGTTATGCTATGGCTCTTTCCAGCTGCATACAGCACCTCAGGCGACTTTTAGCCCATGTGTTTGTAAAACACATACCCATAATTAAACCATGTTTTACAATATGTGTAAATCACATATTTCCTGTTGCGTAACCCCAAACCCCATATATCCTTTCCATCCATAGTCCAGCAGTCTAATCATACTCTATTTAAATTAAATAACTGTAAATGGTAGAGTAATTATTTTACCTGGTGTCCTTTTGTTACACCTCCTTTTGTCGTCCTGTGCAGTTGTGGTGAGAGTATGAAAAGGGCTCTTCCCAGCACTGTACAGGGTGATGGTAAAGTGGTATTGTTGTTGGAACATGTTGTCCAACTAGTTAGTATGTTGTATACTCAAAAGGGAGTATAGTGTAGAGATAAACTGTAGTGTTTTTGCTCAGTTGTATCTTGTTTAACAATTTTATAATCTTTTTAAGCACATCCGCCATAGTTAAGAATATGTACGCTATGTGTAGATGATGCATTGGCCAACTTTAGGCAAATTATCTGGTGTAATCCAAGATTACACCAGATGTGCAGTTGGACTGCACGTAGTCTGGGACTACAGGGATTGGTAGAGATTATCCTGATGATGAGATCTCTCTAATTGGCTCATCCTTGGGTTAATAACTACTAATCATCATCAATCAAATTTCATCCTTTGTGCAATATTCACTTGCACTTCATCAAAATGTTCACTTTCATGTTGTCATGGTGTGTTGATGTTATGTGATGTCTGTATTTGTCCTGTGGTGTTTTGTCTGGTATGAATGAGTGAGTGGGATCCCTAAATTGTATATAATGTAAATAAATAATATTCTTAGTTCTAAAAATAATAAATTATAAGTTTGACGTACTCTTTTATCAATTAATTTAACTGTAGACCTAGTCTACTGGTGTCGGAATCCTGACAGGAGTTATTATCGATGTATTTGGACATTCGGCATGTGGGATAATTTTCCCTCCTTTAGCTTGGCCGTCACTCTTGGAGTGTGGGTCCAATTGTTCAAGAGTGAATGCTAACCTAAACTCAAGTATCAAAACATTAATACAATCTTTTTAGTAGTCACAGATAAAAGGGGTGGCTTGTCCCAAAGCTACTTCTTTTCTTCCCCATATTTCCACTCCCAAATCAAATCCATTCCCAGCCCTAGTTATCTCCCTTAATATCCTTGCACATGCAATCTTGCCACTGCCATTGTCCTAATCCCTGCCCCTACCAGTGTAACCGTTTCGCAGATTTAACTTGGCCTTATTCAAGTAGGTGGTTGGTAACTAGTGTATCGGTGGAACAATCACTGAGGATGATGACAGGGGTTAGCTGTTATCATTCTCTGGGTCTGAACCATGGGTATACTGTTGCACTGGGTTTGGGGTTGGTCTGTAATGGCTCCTAAAATTGGTCTATCTGTGGGCTGGTGACTGAGGAGGCATGGCAGGGGTCAGCTGTCATGATCCTCTGGGTCTGGACTACAGCTTTACCGTTACAATATTATTAATTATTATTACTGCCAAACATTCTTTGTAGACTTGTGTGAAAGTCGAACAGATTTTAAGGTGGATTTTTTACTCATTCCGCTGCAGCCGCAGGCTGCAATGGAAAAATCAGTGAATCACTGTGATCGAAATCGGCTGTGACATTGGTAGATTTCCTGAAAACCTCTGTGGTCATTTTTAATTTTTCTAAAATTGAGTGCACATCTGTTCGTCACAATGAGACATCATCAGTTTGAATCAACACACGTTTAAATAGGCTTAGCCTGTACGCCAAACCCCATTTCAACTCACGTTTTTGCAGTAACGCAATTGGTAGCCAGTTAATTATATTACCAAGAAGGAAATAATCCTTTTCACACTGAATCACCGTTGCAACAGTGATTTACCAAGCAGGAGATGATCTTTTCCACATCTAAACACCGTTTGCACACTGTGTTTAATTTGGTCAAATTACACTGTGTGACTCGTTGTTGGCCGGTGATTTTCAGAAAATCGTCCACCGTGTCAGGTGTTTGAGACAGGATACACTTGGCACGTACTGTTTTTGATAAGAAACATGGACTGTTGCATGGGGCGAAATGTAAAGGTCCGGATGAGTGAGAACGTTTTTTTTTTATTTCGAAATGCCACGTGTATATTATCACTGTTTGTGAGCGAATATAAGTTCAAAACGTTTATTTCTTTTATTTTGTTGTGTTGAATAAGTATAAATAAATGAGTATTTGAATCTTTGTTCTGCTCTTTTTATTATACCGGCAGTACTCCTTGATTGAAAGCTTTTCCCAAGAATGAAAATTATCAATTTCCCCCAAACGGCATATAGCGGTCGGTCGATTGAGACTGAGAAAGAATGGCGACTATTGTTTGGAAACTCGCATTCAGTGGCATAATTGGCACAAAATGGATTTGTTTGAGGGGGGGGGGGGGGGGGGGCATTGAGGAATCTTTGCACGGCAATGAGTGATGGCCACTGCAAAACGCATTACGTGGGAAATTTGATGCACTTAGGCCTAGTGTAATGCAGGGGGGGGGGGGGGGGGGGGGAGGGGGGTGCTGGATTGGTAGTCATTCAACATAAATAGGCATATTTATAGGGTGGCGGTAGTAAGGGTGGAACAGTATCATGTCATATTTTGAAGGGCTCTGAGCCACTAACGTTGATTTTATTTTCTCAGTTATTGTTTCTCAGCTTATCCAATTCATTCTTTTTTTAAAATGCAATCTCCGAACAGAATAGAATACGCTCTATGCGAAAAACGCCTATAGAAATAAATAAATTTATATTAAATAAGGTTGTGCTTATTTAATATTAATTTATATGTATACATGTAATCTTGTTTTCACAATTATGGGGAAATCGAGTGTTTATTTTGTAATTGTTGTTTAAATGGGTAATAATAAATTGTGAGGCGTTTCGCAACGAGTTAAAAATGGTCGGCGTAACTTGATTTAGTTTTAATATTTTCATAATTTCTTTTTGCAACTTGAGGGAAAAGTTGTTCAAATCTGCTGTCAATAATTGTGAAGCTTAATCTTTTTCACAATACGGTCCGAGAAACCAATCAAGTCGATAATCCATTTGTCTCGTACTGTCCGAGTTTTTAATCAAATGTCGGACACAGATCACAGGCATACTCTCTGACAATCGTCGGCAATTTGTGAGTGATCTTGAGACACAGTTCCTCGGACCTGGGTGATTCATGTAATTGTCGCTTGCAGCGTAGTGTAATAGCTGTGATACAAAACCGGTGCATGTCTTTGGTGTACGGGACAGTACTTTATATCAGATGCACTCTATTTTTTATAGCATCGTGTCATCGTAATGTGTGGGAAGAGAGTGAGCCAAAGTCGGTGGCTGCTTGGAGGGGGTGGGCAGACAAGCTGCTCCATCCGAGGTGTAGCACTCTCTCCACCAAAGTAGGTTCGGGGCTATATCGTGCTTGAGTTGATTGGGCCCATGCCGATTTAGTCTTAGTTTAGGCCGAGTTGACTCATATTGTAAGTCAAATTGACTCACTTGTTGGAAGTATTTAATAGTAAAAAAGCATACTTTTAACTTTTTTATGCAAAGAATGAAAAAATCCACCAAAATTCACAGAAAACAAAATTGAGTACATCCAATTTACTTTAGACCTATACATAGCATCCCTCTACAATGAAAAATCAGTTTTGATTTTTATACATTCTCTTGTTTCACCCAGGTACGAGAAACTGTATTAAAATCAAAACTTCTCTGGCTAGGACTGCTCACACGTCGAAATGAAATGAAAACAAAATTTAAAGAACTGCATGCACATAGGACACTGAAAAACAACATCGACTAGTTAAGTGATGAAATAAACGATTGTCATTTTCCAAAAATGAAATTCTGTCTGAAAAGGTGTATGGTCTGTGGGTGTGGGTGCGTGAAGACTGACCCTGGTTCCGCCACCTCTTTTCAAGATCGACAAGGTCAGTGGATGACTCGTTCTGCAATCAGCACGTGAGAGTACAGGGCCAGGAGTCCCAGGCTACCACATTCTAAATGCAGGAACCAAGTGGATGACAATACCCCCCCCCCCCCTTATTTTTTGATTTTTCAATAGCTAAGGAACTTGTCTACAACTTGCAGTGATTGTCACATGATACAAGATGTAACATGTTAATCCCACAGCAAAGAGGTATAATACCACAACAAATACGTACATAACCCTGCATTATGTGGAGTTATATATAGGTGGTGGGGGGGGGGGGGGCATTTACAGATGCTGCATGTACTACAGCTGTCCTTATACCCCCAGCCCCCCCCCCATCCCCCTACCTAAAAAAAAGAAAGAGAGAGAGCTGTAGTGCATTGGGTATCTGAAAATGCAAAGCAAATGAACATAATTTTCAAAGTATTCACATGAAACTCTTCTCTGAATCAGTGATGAAATAACACGGCAATTGGCAATGCTGTGGAAAGAGTTATGGTAGACAGGCAGAATGCCATGAACCTTTCCACTGCATTACTGATTGCCGTATAAGCTGCAATGGTGTGACCGTGTCGGTCCGTTTGGGGGTGGGGCAATTTGTATTACATTTCTAGATGCTGCATGTGCTGCAGCTGCCCTTATACCCCGACACAACCACCACCTCACCCCCAAACCCTCATGAACAGCGAACACTGAAAAGAGGCTGATGCTATAGTGCATTGGGTATCTGCAAATACAATGCAAATGAAAATAATTTGCGAGGTATTCACACAAAAATTTTCTCTGAACCTGTGTATGATGGAATGACAGGGTCAAAATAATTTCATGTGGTCACAGTCATCACACAACTTGTTTCCACAGGTAGGGTACTGTAATTTTAATAGATATACATGGGTGGTGTGCTTTGCTTGCAGGGCGCCGTGGGGTTGTAAAGCTTACCTAACTTAACTAAGGAACGATGCATCCCGACTCACATGTATGAATGTAGGAACGATTTTGTGAGTAACCGTCAAAGGCGTACAAGCCATTTTGTGTGGGGGTTGGAAGATCTTGCCCGAAAAATGATTTTGCGGGTATCATCGAGACGCGTAATGCTAGTTTGAGTGTGGTCAGATGTGGTGAACCTCCCGTCACCACACACACACACACACACACACACACACACACACACACACACACACACACACACACACACACACACACACACACACACACTGGCACACACTAGTGGAGTCCGAAGAGCCTCCCCGAGAAAGTATAGAAAAATTTAATAGTCTGAGACCTGTTCTAGAGCCCCAGCTGCCTTTCCAACCTTGTAATTGAGGAGGAAATTGATCACTTTTTAGGTATACCTGGCTGAATTGGGTCGAAAAGTTTCTTGGGGTAAAGGCCTAAAGTTGCAAAGGGTGCAACCCGAATTTGTGCAAAAAATTATATATTTTTCCCAGACTGGGGAGTGGGCTTCAGCCCCCCCCCCCCCCTCCCGACCCATCAATACGCCTATGACTACCCCCACTCACCCACCCAAACACTGATAGATATTCAAAAAGAACTCTGATAATGCAGCATACCTTGCAAGTGAGACAAACACTGATGGAAGGCAAGTAACCTTAGTTTTTTCAAAGGGAATTTCCCTTTCGGAACACGTGTGTTGAGTGTGTGTGCAATTTTATTGCCTGGCTGAAGTAACTATCAGCCAAAACGTTTAATATATGCAACCATGGAATACTATGTTAGAAATATTACAGAAGTTGTTGAAAACATTAAAATGTAATTGTCAGAGAGAAATAGAATTAATTAAGTGCGGTTTCGAACTTTCGATTGTCCGCCCTATTTAGCACTTCATCATCACTTCCAAGTTCCTCATCACAGGCACGTCTTCGGTCACTGAGGAAAAAATCAACCAATATACAACACACATTACGGTATCAAATCTGATTTTTTTTTATGTTGAGATCAACTTTAATGAACAACTGTAACAAAAATATGAATCTTATTTTTATTTTTTTAAAAGAGAAAAACAAAAATAAAAACAAAGCACGTGATAAGTTGATAACTGGACCCCCGGTAAGGCAACTGTAACATCAAAATTTGAAACAAGCTGTTGAAAAAACGTGATTTTGGGGGACCCAAAAATAAAGTAAATTATTGATGAAACATCGGGTGCCTGTGTGGGAAAACTGGAGAATATTGTGATTCCTGTCAACACGTTTATGATCGCAGATTTATCTGATCAGATCTGCCGATATGAAAAATAAAAATATCGGTTATCGGCTTTTTCCGATAACCCACATATCGACTCTCCTCTATTGACAAAGTCATGATACGCTATTGCCATCACACGTGCAGAAGTCTGTGAGTGTTCACATTTTTTTTTCTCACAGGCTACACCCTGGAGTTGTTGTCCGATCATCACAAAATTTGATATGCAGGTTTGAGGTCATGTCTAGATCAGAACGTCCCCTTTTGGTCGCGATCAGTCAACCGTAATAGTAGTTCAGTGATCTGAACATAGTGGCTACCCCTCTATGTTCAGATTCTTCCCATTCAATCCTGTAGAAAAAGTTCCCATCAAGTTTTTATGGGAACTCGAAAATAGGAATATATATCAAGCTTTCGCCCTTATTACCGGCTGCAATCAATAATACACGTATTTCCTTCCATTTGGGCAGAGTTTATTGATCCAAACTATGTTTTATACTTTAATTATCGTTATTTTAATACTCTCGAAGCATCAACAAATGTTTCGAAATCGTCCATGTTTTTGTATATTTTTATACTGTACCAATGACCCAGACTTAGCTGGTGCTAACTCTAAAAAATCCAGGGCCAAACACAAATTTTGCCCCCCAATCCCCAAAATTTGCATCCAAAACCAAAAGAAATCATTTCCTATAGGACCTCCATACTTCGCCCTTACTGCGCATGCGCAGTGTCAAGGACGTTCCGAAATTGGCGCCAATTATCATTCTCTGTTTGGCCCTTCATCAGTCAACATCTCACTGATCTTTGTGCTTGTAAATCTCAGTTTAAAGAATGCCAGACACGTAATTATTGGAGAAATGGTGATTCTAAGGAGGATATAGAAGGAGGAGAGGAAAAAGGAGTGACAAAAAATAATCAGGGCTGTACTTAAAAATTTTTATGAAATTATGTTAAGTTGCCTATTTTCGAGGCATGGGCCTCTTGTTGTCATTCTTGCTAAAAAGTTGCACTGCTTATTCAGTGTTTCCTCTCCCCTGGTCTTCTAAGTCCCCCTTGCAATTCTCCCATGCTTTTGGCATATTTTTGAGAAGATCATTTCTAAATTCTCTTGGGAGAGTTGCTTGGTTACAGAATGTTTTCTGTTATTTTCCCCACAGTTACGTTTTCACCCATGGGTGTATAAATGTTGTGTTCTGCATCTTCCATCTGATGTTCTGCAGATTCTCCCCTGGAAGTCTCTGTCTTGCATCAGATAGAGTGTAATTTTGATGACTGATTTCGGGCCAGTTTTGTCAGTGCCTGGAGTAATGTTTTCTGGTGTTTTACACTGTTTGTTTACATTGGCAACAGTCTCTTTTGAGGGGGGCTGTTTGCCTTTGGTGTAGTTTATCTCACTATAAGATACATTTTTATTATCCGTAAGTGTTGCATTAATTATTTAATATAAATTTAAAATTTTTGACCACACTTAGCCATCGGATCCATTGGGGCTCAACGTTACTTTTCAGAAACTTGGGCTTCGCTGAAAAAATATTTTTCAAAAATTATTTTGATTTGCAATTGTTTTTTCATTATTAATGGATCATGTTATTATGTATCTTTGTGTCAGGGGTTTGTGCGAGTAACTAGGACTTGTTGACTTTTCACAATGAAAGGAAATTGTTCAAATTGTAATAGGAAGAAATCTTCCTCTGACTTTCATGATCATTGCATTAATTGTAGTCAGTGTTCTCGCACTAATCCCTGTTCTATATGTCAATATTGGGATGACAAACATTGGAAACGTGTGTCACGATATGTTGTTAGTGAAGAAAGGGCTATGCCGGCTCTTTCTCCGCAAGGTCACTCTACTCTCTCAGTTTCTATTTCAGAGGAACAAGAATAGGGTGATGTTTCCATGTTATCTTCCGCAAGTGCGCTTCCGTCGTCAGAAATGAATACAGAGCTAGCGGCAAAAGTGCTCATGGAGATTAAACAAATGTCGTCTGCTAGCTCGCCCGGTGTAGTGTCCATTCACCGAATGGTTCGGCAGCCGGGTTCGTCCGATGCGGTCCAGGAGGAAATGTTGGTGCACACCCAGTGACAGCGGATAGTAGGCGAGATCGGAGGAAGCCTTTGAGTCCGGTTCCTAGCTCGTCCAGGTCCAGCCGGGGCCGCGAGCGAGAGAGGCCCCTCTCTCGTACAACAACATCTGGGACCAGATGTTGTGGTACAAAATGTGTCGCAAGCGGAGCACACGTCCGTCGCTCTAGACGCTCCGTTGTATAGGCAGTCCGCGGAGACTGCTCAGGCTTCTTCCTCTCGTCAGCGCACACGACCGCACCTTGGCTACGTGACCGCCGATATTTTACCAGCTTCAGCGATCAGGGATTCTTCGGCAACCAGGTCACACCATCCGGTAGCCAGGGACACGAGGCCGATGGATTCTGGACGTTCGCATAGGAAGAGTATGCAGGAGTCATCAGATGCGGAGCTGCCCTCGGTGAAGCAGCGAAAGACTGCGCCTCCGCAGGCCTCGATGTCGGACGTACTTGTGCAGATAGCACAACTTATCGCAGCATCCCAGCAACCGACAGAAACGGTGTCGGATCGGGAATTATCCGACGGCGCTGGGTCGGTTCGCTCCGCCGAAGCATCGGGGGCGGACGACCGGGAGCATCATGAGGTCCGACCGGATGGTGAAAGGGATACGGATGACTTGGAGCTATCCCTTTCGGAACAACATAAAGCTGCCGTGGACTTCATCCGGCACTTTCTCCCTCAAGTTGTTCCGTCGGGCCAGACTGCTGCGGTTCCGGACAAGAGAATTATAGCGTCATTGGACTCTGATTTCTTTGAGCGGTTCAGGGACATCGCTCGCAAGTTTCCGTCTCAGTCCAATACTGTTGCAAGAACATTTGAATTATTGAACGACGCTATATTCAAACTTGCTTCCAAAACGGGAAAAGCAGGTTTCTTGTCCGCCAATACTCTCAACCTGCCTTTCATTAATGCAAGGAATAAATTTGACATGGCAGGACAGGGTATCCCAAGAGTTCCTCTGCGTATGGACGACGAGGCGGAAGACTTAGAGTTATCATTACCGTCGTCGACGTCTATTCCAACCGCGGTGTTGGAAACAACTATTTCGTCTAACAGAGCCAGTTTAGATGCCTTATCTTACGCAGATCACCTTACTAAGGCGTTATCACTGCGCCTTCAAGGGAAAGAATTTCAGGATATACAATCCTCTTTAAGACTTCTTTCAAGGGCAGTAGCTTATTCCACGTGTAACTCCGCCCTTTCGGTGGCAAACCTGGAGTTGGTTAGACGTGACGCAGCCCTAGCTACATCCACACTCGTGGATACTAAGGTGAAGAACTCTCTCAGAGTCGCTTCGGTCTCCGGAGAACTTCTCTTTGACGGCAAGCTTTCTGCAATTTACGATAAAATTACAAAGAAAGCTTCGGATTCTCTGCTGTTCAAATCTGCTTCTAAGAAGTCGGACACGGCAGATAAGAGTAAGACAGGCACTTCTGGGTCTAATGCGCCCAAGAGAGGTTCCTATAGAGGTTCCGGTGCGTCCTCTTGGTCTTATTCAAGAGACCGTCAAGGTAGCGACTCACGTTCGGGACGTCCTTCGGGCCGGGACAACCGGTCGGACGCCCCGAGGTCGACGGGACGAGGTGCGGGTCGTGGAGGACGTGGTTTCTCCTACCACAGGCCTCGCAGTAGGGCTGGGCGGTTTTGAAATTTGCATTTCGGTTCGGTTTCGGTTTTGTAAAAAACTCGGTTTTCGGTTCAGTTTTCGGTTTTTCATAATATATTGTAGAAATCCACATTTTAGAGGGTAATGTACACATAAAATCTGTCTGTATTTGTCATCCAAGTCATGAGGCTGATATAGCGAGTTGAGTCCTTCGGGTTAATCAGTGTTCACCACTCTTCTCAGCAAATGGACATATTGTGTTGGGCTACTGTAGTGGGCAACAGTGGTGGAGCCATGAGGTATCTAGGGAGACCAGCCCCCCCCCCCCCCCCCCTCACCCTCCACTCAAAATCCCACTTGCTTTTCCCATCCCCAAATTTGAAAAGATTTTTTTTTGATTTCCTGCCCTCAGTACAAGTACAGTACCCTCAATCCTGAGATCCCCCCCCCCCCCCCCCAAAAAAAAAAATCTCCACCAGCATGGTCCACAGGATTTCAAACCATGGCTCCACCACTGGTGGGAGCTGCCTTCTTCTGTCAGTGAGATTTGGGACCTTGTCAAGACAAGATGCAGAAATTCACAAGAAAAGCTACATTTTAGCAAAAATCAACATTTCCTTATTTTTTATGGAGTCGCAATGCTCTCACCCTGGTTTTGGTGGATAATGTGCAATTGTTGTGCTTATTTCGGTACTTATCACATCGCTTGAAAATAGACGTGCCCCATGTTTCTTGATGGTTCCTGCTTCAAATGACAGTGGAATAAGAGGAACACAAATCATAGTTTTTCTGATTTTGATAACTATTATTGAAGTAAGTCGTGATATACGAATCACTTTTATTGGTAACTCACTCCAATGCTTTCACAATATCTCTCCTAATTTCGACTGTAGAGGTTCGTTTTTTACTTTGATTCTGCCCAAACATAGAAATTGGGCGAAATGGGCGGTGCCAAGGCAAAGATATTACCAACTTTACTTTGCCCTCTTGGCTTATCCCTGCGTTAATTTCATCTTATTCAAGACAGGCAATTAATGTTTTTGAAGGGAGGGGAGACTGCTGCATAATGGGGTTTGAAAGAAAGTTTGCAATATTGCATCTTGGGATTTGTTGTGTTTACAAAATACACATAGTCATGACACGTGTTGATTATAACATCTTCGTATTGGGAATGCAGCGTGTGTACCTGACAGACCTGCAGTACTGCGCGATTCCTTAAAGTAAGTTCAAATAGTATCCAAACAATTCCCAATAAGTTTTAAAAAAACTTTCAATAGTTACCTGCCATCCATTTAATAGGATGTGTTCTATTTTAATTTAACCATTTTATTGTTGACAAAAAACATAACTGCCAATGCGCAGCGTTATCTCTGAGCATGTGACTTCAGAGAACGTGCCAGTGGTCGGTTAATTAACATAATTTACTCATCATTTTTCCCATGTGAACTTTGAGGTTTTAAAACTCAATAAATTTTATGTTTACCTCCAATCTAATTTACAACGTGTCGTACGCAGATGATTTTGGGTCAAAGGTAATTTATAATACTTTTACACCATATATTGTCGGGTAACTTGCAATACCTCTTTGGTCGAATGTACCCGGTTCATTAAATTTATTTAACGATTCTTGAATTGCATGTGTGGACTTTTACGTACGACTTTTTAATTTTTCATATTCCATCTGCTGGTGGTTCTGTAGATATTGTTTAAGATACAAGAAATTTGCTACATTTGTGAGGGGGGGGGGGGGTGGGGGTGGGGGGAGGGGGGATTTGTTGTCAGTCCTCTCGAAGTAAGCATAAATGGCACAGCATTTACCTTAGCCTGACATTTAAGCCTTTGGCGTGCGGAAAGCAAGTGATTGAGTGGTCATAAACTTAACCAATTCTTGGAAATTTGTTGAAACCGAAAGTCTCGTTTTTTTGTTAAGGCGGCAGTTCGGTTTCGGTTTAAAAAAAAAAAACGAACCGAACCGAAAAACCGATAAACCACCCAGCCCTACCTCGCAGGTCCAGGAGGTGATGGCTTCAACCTCTATCGCGTACCGGTTGGCGGAAGGTTGTCGAGTTTTTCACAAGAGTGGGCGTCGATTACGGACGACCCTTGGGTGAGAGGGGTGACTTCGGAAGGTCTAAAGATATCCTTCAAACGAAAGCCTCCATTAACTCGAAGTCCAAAATGGACTCAACTTCCGTCAAATCCGCAGAAAAGAGACGCTCTATTATCAGAGGTGCAGTCTCTTTTAATGAAGAACGCGGTAGAGGTCGTAGAAAACCAGGAGACTCCGGGATTCTACAGCCATCTGTTTCTGGTTCCGAAACCAGACGGCTCGTTCCGTCCAGTCATAGATTTGAGCTGGATAAACAAGCTGATCGTCGCTCCGAAGTTTTATATGGAGACGATTCGGTCGGTCAGAGCGAGTATTCGGGTGAACGATTATGCAACAAGCATAGATCTCAAAGATGCGTACTTTCACGTCATGGTACATCCGACATTCAGAAAGTATCTACGCTTCGCAGTCCTAGGAGTGGTGTATCAATTCCGGGCGATATGCTTCGGATTGAATCTAGCACCCTGGGCTTTCACTCGGGTAATGAACTCGGTAATGATGTATTTCCGAGCTCATTCGTATGCGGTAACGTCGGCCTACCTAGACGACATTCTTCAGAGGTACGGCAATGAGTTAACGCTTCAGAACGATGTTCAGAATCTACTTCTATTGCTCCGACGTCTCGATTTTATAGTAAACGAGGAGAAGTCGTATCTGGTGCCGTCCAAGTCATTCACACATCTGGGAATGAGCTTCGAGACGCACAACAATCTCGTTCGTCTGCCGTTAACCAGAGCGAAATTAGTCAGTTGTTACGCTCGCTATTGTCTGCACGCAGACAAAGTCACAGCGAGAGAATTTATGAGACTGATAGGTCTGTGCGGAGCCGCTGCGGATCTCATTCCGATGGGGCGGTTACGCACGCGTCCTCTCCAAATTTTCTTGACTCAGAATTAGAGTGTGAAAATTCATTCACTCGACATAGACGTTCTCTTGTCAGATCAAGTGAAACGAGAGATTCAGACTTGGGCAAACATTCAGTGGTTAACTCAGGGAGTTCCGCTGCAGTCTGAGTTTTACCATTATGACGGATGCCAATAAAACAGGTTGGGGTGCATCATTGATCCCAACGGATTCGAGATGCCAGGGTTTTTGGGATCCGCAATTCCTGGGCAAGCACATAAACATCAAGGAAATGATGTCAATTTGGCTTGCGTTACGTCATTGGATGGACATTATTCACAGTGCTCATGTCCAAATCCTATCCGACAATACGACAGTAGTGGCGTATATACAGAATCAGGGAGGCACTCATTCAGTTCCGTTGTTCAATCTAACGGAAAGAATCCTTCTGTTTGCTCTAGAACATCAGGTTCTTCTTTCGGTCCGTCACATACCGGGTCGTCTGAATGTACTAGCAGACTCCCTTTCACGAAAGGGTCGCTTGTTGCCATCGGAGTGGACTCTCAACAAACAAGTATTCAATCAGATTTGCTACCAATGGGAACGGCCAATGATAGACTTATTTGCAACACATCTCAACAATCAGTTGCAGACGTATGTCTCTCCGTGTCCAGATCCAAGAGCATTTGCAGTAGACGCTCTGTCGATCCCTTGGGACGGAATGATAGGATATGCGTATCCTCCAGCGCCGTTAATTCAGCAAGTATTGCTAAAGATAAAACAATCTCAATGCAAGATTCTGTTGGTAGCATCTCTGTCTCCACAGAGACCGTGGATAAATCTACTCAGGTGTCTGTTGTGGAACCTACCGCGAAAGCTTCCTCCACGGGAGGATCTTCTTTCGCAGGGGAAATCGCGTCAACTCCATCACAACCCGCAAGGTCTCAACCTTCACGTTTTTCCGTTGTGCGGTCCTTCTTGCATGGCAAGCACTTTACAGGACGAGCAGTGGACGCGATTTCTAACTGTAGGAGGACCTCCTCTTCGCTAAACTATGCGGCTAAGTGGAAGGTTTTTTGTCGTTGGTGTAGGGATCATTCTGTGGATATTTTTGATCCCTCTATACCAGACATTGCAAACTTTCTAGTATACTTGTTTGACGAAATCAAACTGCAGCCTGTTACTATTTAGGGTTATAGGTCTATGTTATCTGATACCTATGCACATCATGATAGTTTACAAATTGGATCTAATGTCTCTTTATCTAAGTTGGTTAGAAACTTCTCGATAAATAGACCCAGAACTCTTAGGTTAATTCCTAAATGGAATTCAGCTTGGGTTCTTCTTAAACTGAAGGAAAAGCCATTTGAACCTCTTGGGACAGTAGATTTCAAATTCTTATTTTATAAGACAGCTTTTCTCTTAGCTTTCTCTTCTGCTAGAAGAGTCAGTGAGCTTCATGCACTGTCGGTGGATGATTCTCACTATCGTAGTGTCGGGAACACTATCACCTTCACTACTAATGTGGGTTTTTTAGCTAAGAATCAGGCTCCTAATAAATATCCGGAACCTATTGTTATTAAGGCTCTTCCGTCTTCAGACGGGCGTAGGCCTTTACTCTGTCCTGTTAGAGCGTTACGTATCTATAAACAGAGATCTCAGTTTATCAGAAAGGGACGAAAATGTTTCTTTCTGTCTCTGATGCCTAATAGAAGGGACATTTCGGTCCATTCTATTGCTAGATGGATTCAATTAACTATCCGTACTGCTTATGAGAGTTTATCTTCTTCTCAGCAGTCTGTGCTTAAGAGTTCGGCTCATGAAGTAAGAGCTCTTGCTATTTCTTGGGCTTACGCTAATAGTATTGCTATTACAGATTTAATGAAGGCTGCTTATTGGTCTCAGCCATCCACATTCACGAATTTTTATCTCAGAAATATTGAGTCCATTTCTGGAGACCTGCATTGTTTAGGTCCGTTATCTGTTGCTCAGAATGTCGTCCACTAAACAGTTGCAACTAGAGTTATGCAGGCTTTCTGTTCCGGCAGTGACTCCGTCCGGCTGCCCTCTTCGCTCTGGGCTATTTGACCCAGAGCAAGGGGAAGGGGGGGGGGGGGGGGGAGGGTGTTCCCTTAGGTCACCTGCTTTATACTGAAAAGCAAGGGAATGCCTCCTCCGAAGTCAGTATTTCTGAGTCGTTTCCGGGATGGTTTTAAAGTGTAATATTAATGTTAAAAATTCATTCATGTCATATTTTTAAAGTGTAGCTCGGTGTGAAGCATTTGTATATGTCAAGTGTCAAACGGGCGTTAATATACAATCCTCGGACACTTTTAAAAGAATATAAAGAGTCTCAATTCTCTGGACTAACTTTATTTATTGGCTTACTTTAAAAATAATTAGTATAAAGGGTTATACTGGATGTTAATAGAGAACATGAATGTTATTGTGCTCAATTATGAAGGGTATTGTATCTTTCTAATTTAACATAAAATAAGAAAGATACATGTAAAGCCTAATACTCCTTTTCTCCTTGAGGGGTTGCCTCTATATTATATAGTTGAGCTTATTGGATTTTCCTCTATGTCCTAGGCCCTCCAGCCTTTTTACTATTCAGCTAAGTCTGGGTCATTGGATTTTCCTCTATGTCCTAGGCCCTCCAGCCTTTTTACTATTCAGCTAAGTCTGGGTCATTGGTACAGTATAAAAATGTTAAAAAATTTGAATGTAGGACGTTTCGGACACGGACGTTTCGGACCGGACGTTTCGGACTAGGACGTTTCGGACTAGGACGTTTCGGACAGAAATATTGGACAGGGCGGACGTTTCGGCCAGAATGTATTTGGGTGTACTTTTGAGATTGTTCTCTTGTGGGTGGAAGGGAGGGGGAGGGGGTGGGGTGGGATGTAAATTGTAAAATGAAAATGAACAACATTTGAAAGTTTTATAATTTTTTAAAACTGTCATAAAATTTACCTGATATTATACATAGCACAACAAACATGAACATTTAAAAACAGGTTATAACTAATATTACAATAGCAAAACAATAGCACAATACAATTCTAATGTTACTTGTTGTTTCTGATTTATATAGTTTATAGAAATTACAAAGAACTAGAAAAATAAAATTTTCATGCTGGTGGCTGAACATTTCGCTATAAAAATTTAGTAACAGATTACGGGTTATAATTTAGAATGAAAAGTTTGGGTTTTTTTCACTTTTTCAAGTCTCTTTTAATTTATATATAATATAAATTACAAGGAACTGGAAAAAATAAAATTTCTATGCTTTTAAATGAATATTTAGAATATGAATATTTAGCTATAAAATTTAAGTATAGACTACCGGAAATAATTTGTCATGCTACTGGTTGGGTATACTTTTCCAAGTCTCTTTTAATTTATATATAATATAAATTACAAGGAACTGGAAAAAATAAAATTTCTATGCTTTTAAATGAATATTTAGAATATGAATATTTAGCTATAAAATTTAAGTATAGACTACCGGAAATAATTTGTCATGCTACTGGTTGGGTATACTTTTCCAAGTTCTTTTTAATTTATATAATTTATGAATTCCAACGAAATAGAAAAAATACATTTTTCATCTTATTGATCAAATATTTCTGAGTTTATAAATTTGGTTGACCACCACGCAGATTACAGCTTACACCTCGGAGAAATTCTGGTATGCTTTTACGACCAGACAACCTATCCTCACACAAATTTTGAAGACGGGATTGTAATTCAGTGAATACTTTTTTTGTTCTTTTTTTTGGTCTTATACCACGTTCAAGCTGGAGCAACACACCTTTGACACGTGCACATTCAGATTGTAAACATTCAATCAATTTCCAGATACTTGGGTGACTATGCCCAATAAGTCCTTGAAATTTATTATTCCAACCTTCTGAGATATTATTTGTTCTGGGCAGGTTGGCAATAGTGACATCATGGACATTCCAACTTGAAGGTGGAAATAAAGGAGGCACTCGCCTCAACCTAACAGTCTGAATACCATTCACCTCTCTTGCTGGTCTCTGACGAAGTTGACCATTAACATAAGTATTGTCAAAATATTCAACGAGAGGTTCTGCTTCCTCTGGCATTGTCTCTTTCAAATAATTCATGCCCTCATTAACTTCAGTTACAGGCAGAAATGCCAAAGCGTCTATTTGACCACAAAAAAGCCGAAAATTATTGTCTGACTCATATAAACTTGAAAGACCTAACGACTGAATTTTACGCCACACAGACTGAGAAAGATGATAAAAACAATATTGAATGTTTACATGGTTTCCAAAGACAGAATGAACAGAAAGCTGAACACTTCTTTCGAAATCAATAATAACTGTTGTTGGATCACAGTCAGCTTCTGCCAGTTTACTAAACAGAGTTTCATAACTAGTTTGAGTCTTCCGTTGGAGTAATGCATAAACTAATGGCAAAAACACATTATCTACCCGACCATGAATGACATATAACTGATATAAAATATTTGGAGCTACTGAAAATGTTCCATCCATGCACCAAGTGTCACAGTTTGCAAGCAGCTGCAAATGTTGTTCTGTTGCAAAAATAATCACACGCTCATCAGCATTAGGACCATTGTCACTAAATAAAAATGGAATGGGTTGATCACCTGAAGTCATAGTCCATTCACCAACTATTTCTAACTCGCGGAGTGTTTGTGGATCTTTGGGTCGATGTTGGGCTCTAGCCCTCCTGAGTACTCGTTTGGCAACGTCTGAATCTGGAAGACGAGCTTTCACTTCATCAGATACTGTTAAAAGCATATTTGTGAATATCTGGTTTGGCTTATCATTAGTTGTACTGGCCATATTCTTCATGTTTTGTCTACATTTAGAAACATCTACTTCTGTTTGGTCAGCTAAGTGAGAATGAATCTTTGTTAGAATTGGACATTCATAACAGTCATTAGTCTTTAAGGTAGCTGCACAAGTTACAGGGGAGTCTCGTTTCACACAGCGCCATGTTATAGATTTCTGTTTCTCTGAGATTGACTTAATAGTGTACATGTGTCCCTCAAAACACAATTTTTTTCCACCTCTTTTTGTTGATAATATTTCCATCTTGAGGCAACTAAGAAGCAACAAATTATGAGGAGACAGTGATAACAGAGAATTTATATTAAAAAAAGCAGAATAGTTTTGAAGCCACATAAGTCAGAAAAAATAAAAGGACACTTTGAAATTAAGTGTTGCAACAACAACAAGAATTGATCTAAAAATTATCTGCCATAAAAATTTAGTATGAATCACTGTAAAAACACACTCAACAATGAGGGAAGCTGAGAAACACTCTTGCTATTAATTGTAGCTGTGGTGAAATTGCTATAAAAACACAAAGCCAGAAGATAAGAAGCTTTGAAGTCTAAAAAGCCTGAGAGAAAGAAAGTAAAACAGATGCCTACAATTGTGTTTTTGATAGTAAACTGAATGAATGGAGTATGATACATTGTAGCTTTATTTCAAAATTTTTCATCAGTTTGCATTACCACTATGTTTTACAAAAAGGCTCCCCCCCCCCAAAAAAAAAATTCCCTAATAAGCAAAACTCTTTTGTAACAAAAATTTGTGCAAAATTAAATAAATTGAAAACCCACTAACAATATCCATATAAAAATATCCACTAAAAATTATATAAAATATAAAAAAAGTCCGAAACGTCCGGGGTCCGAAACGTCCTAGTCCGAATCGTCCATGTCCGAAACGTCCGGTCCGAAATGTCCTAGTCCGAAACGTCCGTGTCCGAAACGTCCGTCCACCAAAAAATTTATAGTAATTTATATATTTTTTATACTTACCAATGACCCAGACGGGGATGGCCCTCCCAGGAGTTGGGAACTCTTACCTCCCCGCTGAGTACATAGTGCCAAGGTTGGGCGGTTAAAACCGCCCCCGGTTTTAACCGGCGGTTTTAACCGGTTTTAACCGCCCCGGTCAATACTCCCTCAAGTGGTCAATACTGGTCAATACTGGTCAATTGAAATTTTGTAAAAGACAATCAAGTAGTTTTAGTAAAAGAATGTCATATAATATTTGAAAAAACATTTTTTTTATTTATCTCAGTGGTATTTTTATATTAAAGTTGCTATTTATATGAAATATGAAAGAAATTGTATTGTATGTAAATCCTAATAAGGCTGAAAACTTAGTGGTCAATACTTGATACTGGTCTATTTAAATATTTTAAAATATTAAAAAGGTGGATAAAATTTTTAAAGTTTATGGAATAGTATTTGTGCATGTATCACAAATGTCATTTTTACAGGTAAATTACAGGTATCACACAGGTACATGTAAGTACATGACAATTAATTAAACACCTGGATGACAGATGGTCAATTAGAGATTTGATTGTTAAAACAACACCCCTTCAGTACAAGGAAAAGGGGTAATAAAAAAGTGGCTTTAATCCATTGTAATGTGATAATTTATAATTAAGGTAATAAAAACTTTTATAAGTTCTTTCATGTACTAGGTTGTCTAGACAAATTTTAGTCCAAATGCAGGAAATGGATTGTCCTCATGGATATACTCTTCATGGCTTCTTATATGTAGGGTTTCTTTATTTTTCTTTTATAATGAAGTCCAAAACCAACACTTTCATTCTCAGTTTTACACTGCTATTGAAAACGTCACTCAAAGAAAATTCACTGTTCACCAAGATGAAACCTAAAGATCCCATTTGGAACTTTTACAACTTAGGTGATTCCAGTAAAACAACTGCAACATGTAAAGACTGTAATGCTGTAGTCAGTGCCAAAGTACTCAGACTGAGGGCCCACAGAGAGAAATGTCCAGCATCAGCTAGACCTGTCAAGAGACCATTTGCAGATGTTGAGCAACATGATCCAGCACCAACCAGTACACCAGAGCCTGTAGCTAAGAAGCCTAAGCAGTCAAGCATGACCACATACAGTTTTAGCACAGTCCAAACCATGTCTCGACAACTTGATGAGCAGATTGCCAAGCTATTCTACGCCTGCAACCTACCTTTCAAAATAGCAGACCATCCTGTATTTAAAGAAACCATCCAGATGCTACGACCAGGTTACAACCCACCCAACCGTAAAGAGGTAGGAGGCCAACTACTTGACCAAGTCCACGACAAGATAACAACAAAATGTATGTACATGTAACCTCTTTTGTCCCTCTACAATAATAGATTTATGATTTATAAAGTTCAATTGGTCAATAATCCAATCGACCAGTATTGACCAGTATTGACCGGTTAAAACCAGTATTGACCACTGGTCTGGTCAATACTAGTATTGACCGGTTTTTTGCCAACCTTGCATAGCGCTGACCAGGCACTGCCAGTAAGAATGATAATTGGCGCCAATTTCGGAACGTCCTTGACACTGCGCATGCGCAGTAAGGGCGAAGTATGGAGGTCCTATAGGACATGATTTCTTTTGGTTTTGGATGCAAATTTTGGGGATTGGGGGGCAAAATTTGTGTTTGGCCCTGGATTTTTTAGAGTTAGCACCAGCTAAGTCTGGGTCATTGGTAAGTATAAAAAATATATAAATTACTATAAATTTTTTAACTTTTGACGCTTTCTTTGAATGAAATGAACATACTGTCTTCAGGATTTTTTAGGCGTGCTCCTGATTGCTCACTGGTTTTGAAATCTGCATGTGCCATGGTGTACCTTAACCCATTACCCAACGCAGATGATATCAAAATTTATTATTTTAAAAATAATATTTTGAAATTTAAAAAAAAAATTCAACAAAACCATATCATGTGACCCCTCGTTGGAACGAGCTCGTTCCAATGAGGGGTCACATGATATGGTTTTGTTGAAATTTTTCAAAAAATAATATTTTTTCAGCTGCTGAATCTGCGTATTACGCGGGCGGATGCGGGCGATTTGTTGGGAAAAGGGTTAAAATTATGCAAATTGATAGATGAAACATTTTGTTTGTTTACAATGTGGTCATTGTGTAAAGAACAAAATCATTGCATGGGCAATATTCCCACGCATGCGTTAACACTGATCTCTGACATAAAACAATTGAATTGCCCTCAAATATTCAATGAAAAAAGCATCGAGTACAACCTGATGCTTCTTTCATTAAATATTTGCTGAAAACTGCTGATTATTGGTTGGCAAAAGTGCTCAAAGGCAAAACTGCCCATATTTGAATTTCGAACATTCCATGGCGGCTGTACAGTTAAAACTAGAAGTCCTGTCATGAATAGTTCGCTTATCTAGGCTTAATTGCGCGTTGGAATTGCGCGCAATTGCCATATCGAATGGCATCCAAAGCACGGCAGGTTTTCTAGGTTACTCATAGCAAACACATGCAATGTTTCTGCCAATGGACCTCCGTGTTACCCGGAGGTCCATTGGCTGAAATATTGCTTGTGCACAGGCCATATGTACAGAATTTGATACAGTTAAAACTAGAAGTCCTGTCACGAATTGTGCGCTTATCTAGGCTTAATTGCGCGTTGGAATTGCGCGCAATTGCCATATTGAATGGCATCCAAAGCACGGCAGGTTCTCCTGGTTACTCATAGCAAACACATGCAATGTTTCTGCCAATGGACCTCCGGGTTACCCGGAGGTCCATTGGCTGAAACATTGCTTGTGCACAAGCCATATTTACAGAATTTGATAGGTTTACTTGGGCCATAACGCGCACATTAACGCGCATATCAACGTGCTATTTCTGCGCATTTCATGACAGGACTTCTAGTTTTAACTGTAGCTTTACTTGGACCATAACGCGAACATTAATGTGCATATCAACGTGCTATTTGTGCGCATCTCATGACAGGACTTCTAGTTTTAACTGTACTGTCTCACTTGCCACAAATAAAGTTGAAATACTCAAATTTTCAATTTTTCATTTGCCAACATTACAAGAACTTTGAACTACGTTTTGTATTCAGTTTACGTTTTTGTCCCCTGTTCTGGTGCTCGACTGTTCATGATTATAAAACAAAATGCTCTTTGGGTTTGGCAAAGAAATGATATGAAGCAACACTCGGTCAGAAAGGAGTCTGAGCCAGTTATGGCTGTGTTACATTACCAGGCTTGGCAATTTCAGGAGAGCGATTTTTTAGCTCTCCTTACTGCCCTCCTGAAAGAATTAAGGAGAGCGAAAAATTGCCCTCCTAAATATTTTGGTCTGGGATGATTGAGATTACATGTATTATGCTCACATTAAATTTTTGTTGTAAAGCAAAAATGTAATTTAACTTCCAAGTCACATAACATCATGTAATTTCATTTTGAAAGTGGTTTAGTGGTAAAAGGTAATGGCTGCAACCATACCCAAACACAGTTGCAATCATTTGAAGCAAAATGGGTCACAGCAATATTTTTTTTTCTGTCAGTTTCAAGTTCAACAACTGACATCACAGTTTGAGGGGTAATTATTCAAGGAATATTGACACTATAATATACTACCATTACTACTATCCTGTCACTTGAAGCACTTGCACCAGGATGTGACTGTAGATTCAAGCAGACCTGTTGTCCAAGAAAGTCATACGCCTACCACTACCACCTTCAACCCCCCTTGGGGGGTTGAAGGTGGTAGTGGTAGGTGTATGACTTTCTTGGACAACAGGTCTGGGTACACACACAAGTCTTGTCAAGAGTGTGTTCGGTTGTTGAGTGAGACATCTAGATGTCTAAGAGATTTCGCTTTACCTTAGTAAAGTTAATAAAATCACTGATGTAGTCTGTTGGTTTCAGTTTCAATGAGTTCGATCAACTGGATTCTTAAAATGCTGTGTAAAGCTAATTGCTCTCCTAAGCTGATTGAGGAGAGCGATTTTTTGCCCTCCTGCATTTTTCAGAATGCCAGGCCTGCATTACAGCTTAATATGTACTGGTCACGTGAAGGAAATTTGTGAAATAATTGCAGTACCAGGTATTCTAAATCAGGGTTTCCACTAGGGGAAAATTTGTGGGTCCGGTAGTTTTAAAAAAAAGTGCAACTCAGTCGTCGAAGACGTCTGCCACACATGTTTGGCACGTACGTATAGAGGGAGGTCTGGGGTTCTCGCCCCAGAAAAATTTTGATTTTTAGGTGCTCTCTGGGGGCATTCTACTCGCTAAAATGATGAATAATTGAAGTGGAAAATATGTATTTTTCCCTCCAACAATTCTCTAAATTCTCGCGGGACACACAATACTACATCTGGTCGGAGGTTTCAGAAAAATACAAACCCAAAACAACACAAAATCCACGAATCCTGACGGTGACTGAGCTTTGTTTACAACCGCTCGCAGAAATATTCGAAAAGAACCATGATGCGGATGTGTGACATGCATGTGCAATTACATCATTTATCGCTCAAAATAAAAGCCAGTGATTTCGGATCAAATACGACAATTTGAGTCCGAAATTTTGTAGGCGACGTTGAGGATTTGAACTTTGTTTCCCCTCTCGGCTGGGGGTTATAAAGTATCAGGTTGTCACCAGTAATAGTAGGCATAGTATACAACATAATTATGCCTATATTACATGGAAACAAAAGATCCTGAGTGTTGTTACGATACAGCATTGTACTCGACATTTTAACCACCAGCTTTTCTGACTGATCATAGTATGATCGGCGGAGGGAATGGGTCCGGTCGACGGACCCGCAGCGGAAACCCTGTCTAAATTGCCAATTCCAGGAAAGTCTACTTCGAAAGTGTAGCATGAAAGTTAAGCTAACCCTCCCTTTTTCGTATTGCCTTAATTTCTAATATGTAGAGTCCTGTCAAACCAGTTGGCTATTGTAAGCAGTGTTTATAGTTATTTGGTAAAGATATTGTAAGTGTTTGGGAAAATGAAATTGTGTCCCCACTGTCCTTTTAATAAAATATTGCAATATTTATTTGCACGATACGACCCATGTTGTGTCCTGAGGCAAGGCACTTTTTCCTGTTGCCTACATGGTGGCAAGATGACACCGTGTAGCAAGGCGTACTGCACGTCAATGGTACACATATTTTCAACCGCTGTAGCCCTGCTTGAGCGGAACTTGAACAGAGTTCGAATGTTGAGGAGCTGGCAGTTGCTAGTCGATGCTTGGTGGTTCTTTCCGGATACTCTGGCTTCCTCCACCCATAAAACTGTCTCGGTCATGATTAGCCATTGTGCATACATATGTGACCTTAAACACCAATAAATAAATAAATAAATAAATTTGCTAGACACCAACTTGCCTTACTTTTATACAAATTTAATAACTCCCAGCATAATATTTTTTTCAGATGGCTGAATCAGATAATTCTGCAAATCACAGGTTGAAAGCCTACAAAAATAAAGCTCTTGATTTTCAAGAAATGAGAAGGAGGAGAGAAGAGGAAGGTATACAGCTGAGGAAACAGAAAAGAGAGGAGCAGGTTTGTATTAGTTCTTGGAGGGTATTTTAGCTCACCGAAGGGAGCTCAACTTTTCACTTGTCGTCCGTCGTCGTGAACTTTTTTCAAACGACTTTTCCTCTGAAACCGCTGCTCGAAACTTGGTATGGATGGGGCTCCATAGGGGGCAAAACTCTATGTATATTAGAGAAATTACTAAAAAATCTTCTTCTCCAGCACAAGTGGGCAGAATCATTTGATATTTGGTATACAGCATTATGGGGTGGATCTGATTCAAGTTTGTTCAAATCGGCCCCCTGGATTCATATTTGGGCTCACTATAGAAGCCCGAATTCGAACTTAGTGCATTTCAGGCAAATTTCTTTAAAAAATCTTCTTCAGATCCAAAAGGCAGAATCTTTTCTAATATTTGGTATGCAACATTGTGGAGTGGATCTGATTCAAGTTTGTTCAAATCAGCCCCCTGGGTTCATATTTGGGCTCAGTATAGGAGCCCGAATTTGAACTTAGTGCATTTCTGGCAAATTTCTTTAAAAATCTTCTGAAGATCCAGCAGGCAGAATCTTTTGATATATTGGTATACAGCATTGTGGGGTGTATCGGATTGAAGTTTGTTCAAATCGGCCCCCTGCATTCATATTTGGGCTCACTATTGGAGCCCGAATTTGAACTTAGTGCAGTGCATTTCAAGGACATTTCTTTAAAAATCTTCTTCTCCAGATCCAGCAAACAGAATATTTTGATATTCAGTATGCAACATTGTGGAGTGGATCTGATTCAAGTTTGTTCAAATCGACCCCCTGGGTTCATACTTGGGCTCACTATTGGAGCCTGAGTTTGAACTTAGTGCATTTCAGGCAAATTGCTTTAAAAATTTTCCTCTCCAGACCAGCAGGTAGAATATTTTTTATATTTTGTATGCAGCATTGTGGGGTAGATCTGATTGAAGTTTGTTCAAATCAGCCCTCCTGTGTTCATATTTGAGCTCACTCTATTAGCCCGAATTTTAACTTAGTGCACTTAGTGCATTTCAAGGAAATGTCTTTTAAAATCTTCTTCTCCCGATCCAGCAGGCAGAATCTTTTGATATTTGGTATGTAGCATTATGGGGTGTATGTGATTCAAGTTTGTTCAAATAGGCCCGCTGGGTTTATATTTGAGCACACCATAGAAGTCCAAATATGAACTTAGTGCATTTCAAGGAAATTTCTTTAAAAATCTTCTTCTCCACATCCAGTGAGCAGAATCGTTTGATATTTGGTATGCAGCATTGTGGGGTGGATCTGATTCATGTTTGTTCAGATCGAACTGTCATGGTTCATATTTGGGCTCATTGTAGGAGGCCGAATTTAGACTCCTTGCATTTCAAGGAAATTTCTATAAAAAATCTCCTTGTCCAGGCCCATCAGGCAGAATCTTTTGATGTTTGGAGTACAGCATTGTGGTGGTAGATCTGATTTAAGTTTGTTCAAATTGGCTCACTGGGTTCATATTTGGGCTCACTGTAGGAGCCTGAATTTGAACTTTGTGCATTCAATGAAATTTCTTTAAAGATTTTCTTCTCCAGATCTGGCAAGAAGAATATTTTGATACTTGGTATGCAGTATTGTGGAGTGTATCTGATTCAAGTTTGATCAAATTGGTCCCCTGGGTTCATATTTGGGCTCACTTTTCAACTCATGAAGGGAGCTCAACGTATCACTGGCCGTCTGTCTTCCGTCTGCCTGCCCGTCATCGTGAACTTCTTTCAAATGATTTCTCTGAAACCGCTAGGTCTATTTGCTCGAAACTTGGTATGGATATTCATTACCATGTGTCAATTCAAGTTTGTCCAAATGAAATGGACATACCCACTTGAGGCTCCATATGGGGCATAACACTGACGTGTGACCTCATGCATGTGCAATTACATCATTTATCGCTCAAAATAAAAGCCAGTGATTTCAGACCAAACACGACAATTTGAGTCCGAAATTTTATAGGGGACGTTGAGGATTTGAACTTTGTTTCCCCTCTCGGCTGGGGGTTATAAAGTATCCGGTTGTCACCAGTAATAGTAGGCATAGTATACAACATAATTATGCCTATATTACGTGGAAACAAAGGATCCTGAGTGTATGTATATTAGAAAATATGTATATTAGAAAAATTACTAAAACATCATCTTCTCCAGAACTAGTGGGTAGAATCATTTGATAGTTGGTATGCAGCATTCTATGGGACTGGTTCAAATTTGTTCATAAAGAGTGCTCATATTAGGGCTCACCATGGGAGCATGAATTTTTAGCTCACCTGACTTTCAGTCAGGAGAGCTATAGTGATCACTCACCATCCATCGTCCGTGAACATGGTGTTTGCGTCTTCTCCTCCCAAACCGCTGAACCAATTTAATTGATATTTGAGATAATAGTTTGTTATGACATCGCAATTTGATTTTGTTCAAATCAAGTTGCCTCGCCCCTTGGTAGGGCCATGCCCAAAAAGTGTGCCTAAATCTTAAAAAATCTTCTCATGAACCAGCAGTCGCAGAGACTTGATATTAGGTGTGCAGCTTCCTTTTGAGGTGTAGACTCAGATTTGTTCAAGAGAAGTTTGCGGGGCTATATTTGCCGTCGTTATGGGATGGGCAAGAATTTTTGCCCCTCGCAAAATTTCTATTTTCCAAACCGAGAGGCAGATTTGAACCAAATTTGACATGAGGGCTTATTGGGTCATAAGTACTTAATTTATGCCCAAATTTATTTTTCCCGTCGCCCCATGGGAACCACAGGAGCTAAAAATAGAAAAAAATTAATACACCCATATCTCCAAAACTACACAGCACTGAGAATTTTTATTTGGTATGAAGCTTCCTTAGGACCAACAGAATGGAATGGTGAAAAAAAAATTGCTATCGGTTTTATCATGGGGTACTTTTTTGGGACTTTGGAAAAGTGCTGAGTCAGCATTTTTTAACACTGTGGGTAATAGGAAAAACATATAACACTACTTTTCTCCCAAACCACTGCTCCAAAAGCTTTCACATTTCACATATAACATCTTTGGAAGATTGTTTTACATGTTTATTGAAATCAATTCCCTGGGTCCATATATGGGAGCCCAAATGTTTAAATTAGTGCAGTATGAGGAATATTCTTTAAAAATCTTCTTCTTCAGATCTGCCAATAAGAATCTTTTGATATTTGGTATGCAGCATCCTTAGGGGGGTGAGATTCAAGTTTGTTCAAGCCAAGTCTCTGGGTTCATATTTAGGCTGAAAATTTGGGGCCCTGGTCCGAACTCAGAAATTTTTGACCAAAATCTGGAAATGAGTTTTTTGTTTTTTTATGTGTTTCGGTCAATTTTAAGATAAAATTTTTTTTAGCTCGTCTGAGCGAAGCTCAGTGGGAGCTTTTAGGGCTGCACGGTATTTTGATATACCGGTAATACCGGTACTGAAATCTTAACCAGTTAAATATCGTACATTTTTTTTTAATACTGGTATATCGTCTGTGACGATATTCATTTCGAGCCACGGTTTTTAGTGACAGACATTTTCCGTAAAAATTCTATTTAATCTCACAGCTGATTGAAAAAAAGTATATATAAACAGAAACTGTGAAAGCAGTTTGTTTGTTTTTTTTGTCAATACACTTCATGTCCTGGTACTAGTAAAATATTCTCCCATAAGCTGTTTTATTTTTGTTTCTCTGATGACACAGGTAAGTACAGATTTTCCCCAAACAGTATGGCTTTGAACGTAAACCGTTAAGAATGTTTACCGTATTTCCATTAATAATGGCTTTTGTTGGACTGGGAAATTTCTGGTTTAATACTAATACTGTATATGTCCGTGTATAAGTCGCCCCCGTGTATAAGTCGCACCCCAAACTCACACTTGGAATTCCTCCCTTTTGCCTAAAGCCCATGTATAAGTCGCACCCCATTTTTAAATATATGCAGTCAAAAAGAATTAGTTGCAAGTTACATTTTGCCAATTTGGGGCAGTTTGGGATGCAACGGAAATAGGTAAGTTTTCACGAGTTACCACGTGGTGAATAAGATAAAAGAATAAAGGAAAATTATTATTAAAGATTTAAAAAATACTCGCATCTATTTGTTTTTCTTTGTTTGTTTATCACCCCAATGTCTTCATCCCTGTCAAGAAAATCCAACGCTCGTTTGTGACTGAAACTTCAAAGTTTCGGAATCAGAATGCTATTTGGGCCGTAACCTGCGCATTTGTTGTGATTAAGTTGTTTTTTCAGGAACGTTCCGGAAAAACCAATAAAAATACAACAAATGCGCAGGTTACAGTGCAAATTGTTTTCAAATTGTTGTCCCACTTAAGCATTGTTGGTGCTATTGAAACTAACTTTACCTGGTGCACGTGTGCGTAATTAATAACCGGACATTACACACCAGTGAATTGGGATTCATGTAATAAATAAATACTTCTCTCCAGGTATTGCTGGCATACATTTAATTTGTTATTATTTATTTTTTCGTTATTTTGATGATTTTGTATTTTTTTTGGTTTCATCCATATTGGCCCCACAAACCTGTTGATTTCCGGTACACGTACTGATGTAAACACATGGGCCGATTGAACAACGACGACTAAATAGAATATTTCTTTATTATTATTTATGGATAAAAGTAACAGAAAACACACATAATATTTTATTGACAATTTATTTTCTGAAGAATTTAAACGGAAATAAAATGAAAATAATTTTGGTGAATCTGCACTCAGTCAAAACCACACGATTGTACTGTCTGTTATACAATTGACAAACGATAGGAACAGCGTTTGTCCGAAGAAGTCAGTCCCCTGAAAATTCTCTGAAACAAGTCGTACCCATGTATAAGACGCACCCCCGATTTTGACATAACATTTCAGGTAAAAAAGTGCGACTTATACACGGACATATACGGTAGTTTCTCCCACTTCATTGCACTTGTTCTCGCAATTCCAAGCACTGCAGTTAGTAATATTTTCAAAGTTTATTTTATTACCGGCACACGTGGAATGTGCTTTTCAATATGAACAAATCGCATAGGTATTAATGAACCCACAATTCCAAGCGCTGCGGTAATGAATATTCATTTTTGTCAACACCAGTTCGCGCGTGTTAATGTTTTGAAAAGTAGGTGAACATTTTGATCTGACTTGTATGCCACATCTTAAAAATTAGACAGATAGTCATCAAAACACTAATAAAATATAAAGGGAATAATATTGTTTATTTTCACTTGAAGAGTGATTTAGTATTGAAATAGTATTTATACATCGCCAGCATTCACCCACTGCACGAGGTGGTTCACCAGTACATCAAAACGTGCCTATTGAGCACGTGCGTTTCAGCTGTTTGTGATACTGCGTGACAAAACTGACTGCTTTCATTTGTGGAAAAGTGTACAAACTCCTAGCCCTCTAGCAGCGTCCTGCTTAACCAGTACATGGCAAACGCCCTCTAGTGGTGATCTATTCACATGTATACGACAAAATGCAGGTTAAGCGTTTTTATTTTGTAAAGCGATGGATTGAATAGTATATATTTATTTGAAATTATCGACTCAAAATAAACGATATTTGCTGAGCCATCATGAAGTTTATTTCCAAATATTTATACAAGAATGAATTCGTACACATTAGGCTTATTATTTCAATGCTTTTAAAACGTAATTATTTGACTTTGAATGTCAAAAAAATACTGGACAATTTGGGCGAGAATCTTACATGTTTTGAACTTGACGATATACCGGTATATCGCGATATTTTTTAAAATATCGTTACCGGTATTGAAATCCGAATATCGTGCAGCCCTAGGAGCTTTTCTGATCACATTCTGTCTGTCGTCGTCTGGCATTAACTTTACATTATCGACTTCTTCTCACGAACTGCTGGACCAAATTCAACAAAATTTGCTGTGCATGTTCCCTATCATATGTCAATTCAAGTTTGTTCAAATCAAGTTGACCCACCCCTCGATAGGGCCATGCCCAAAAAGTGTGCTTAAATCTTAAAAAATCTTCTCATGAACCTGCAGTAGCAGAGACTTGATATTTGGTGTGCAGCTTCCTTTTGAGGTGTAGACTCAGATTTGTTCCAGAGAAGTTCGAGGAGCTATATTTGCCTTCGTTATCGGAGGAGCAAGAATATTTTTATACTGTACCAATGACCCAGACTTAGCTGGTGCTAACTCTTAAATATTTAGGGCCAAACACAAATTTTACCCCCCAATCCCCAAAATTTGCATGTCCTATATGGTCCTCCATACTTTTACTCCAATGCGCATGCGCAGTGTCAAGGAGGTCTCGAAATTGGCGCAATTATCATTCTTTGTTTGGCCCTCGCATCAGTTACATCTCACTGATATTTGTGCTTGTAAATCTCAGTTTAAATGATGCCAGACACATAATTATGAGAGAAATGGTGGATCTAAGGAGGAAATAGAAGGATGAGAGGAAGAAACAGTGGCAGGAAATGTTCAGGGCTGTAACTTATAATTTTTTACGAAATTATTTCATGTTGCCTATTTTCGAGGCATGGCCCTTATGTTGTCATTCTTGCTATGAATGTACCATTGTTGTTCAGTGTTTCCTCTTTCCCTTTCCTTTATTCCCCCTAGCTATTCTCCCATGCTTTTGGCATATTTTTTGTAATGTTGATTACTAAAATTTCTTGAATTTCTTGGGAGTTTTGGCTTGGTAACAGAATAATATTCTGTTTTTCCCCATGTTTACGTCCTCACCCTTGGGTGTTTAGGTGTTTTGGTCTGCATCTACCATCTGATGTTCTGCAGTTTCTTCTCTGGAAGTCTCTGTTTTGCATCAGATAGTGTTTAAATTGGTAACTGATTTCGGGCCATGTTTATCAGTGCTTGGAGTCATGTTGCCGGTTTTTGTACACTTTTTGTTTATGTTGACAATGGTTACTTCTGATAGTGATTACTTGTCTTCTGCTTAGTTCAGTTCATAGCAAGATACATTAATATTGTCCGTAAGTGTTACATTAATTTTTTGAAATGGTTTAAAAAAAATTTTCCACACTGAGGCTTTTTCAGGATCCATTTGGGCTCATTGTTCCCATTGGGAACTTGGGCTCTTCTGAAAATTTTTTCAAAAATTTTTTTTTTTGGAAATTATTTTTTCGAAATGTTATAATGGATTATATTATATTATGCATCTTTGTTTCAAGGGTTAGTGCGAGTACTATGATTGTGTATATTTTTTCATGATGAAAAAATATTGTTCAAATTGTAATGCGAGGAGTGGCTCAGTTGGTAGAGGTGCAGGCTGCAAGCCGAGAGGTCCTCGGTTCGAATCCCACCTGCGGCAACCGTGTTGTGTCCTTGGGCAAGTCACTTCACCCCCATTGCCCACGTGGGGGCACGGTGACGTTGTGTACTAAGGCGTGCTGCACGTCGATGGTGCACCTGTCTTCAACCAATGCTAACCCTGCTTGTGTCGAGTTGGTATTTGGGGAGCTGACAGTTGCTCGCCGTTGCTCGGTGGTTCTCTCCGGGTACTCCGGCTTCTTCTACCCGTAACACTGTCAAGGTCATGATTAGCCACCGTGCAGAAATATATGACCTTAAAAACCCCAATAAATAAATAAATAAATAGTAATGCGAGGAAATCTTCCTCTAATTCTCATGTTCATTGTGTTTCTTGTAGTTAATGTATTTGCACTAATTCTTGCTCAGTGTGTGCTGATTGGAATGACAACGTTGGAGATGTGTGTCACGGTATTTTGTTAGCGGTGAGGGGTTCATTGCAGTCCTCTCTATGCAGGGTCACTCTACTTTATCAGTCTCTTTTTCAGAAGAACAAGAACAGGGTGATGTTTCCGTGATGTCTTCAACAAGTGTGTCTCCGTCGTTGCAGCATTAGGGCTAGCGGCTAAGTGCTCATGGAAATACGACAATTGCCGAAGAGGTCCCTACTAGGTTCAAAGGCGTTTATCATCCTCTAGTCCGCCCGGTGTGTGCACACCCAGCAACGAAGGATCCGAGGATAGTACAGAGGAAGCCTGTCAATCCGGTAGCTAGCTCGTCCAGGTCTATCCGGACCGCGAGCGAGAGAGGCCCACTCTCTCTTACATCAACATCTGTGCCGTGATGTTGTTGTATGTTTGTTCGTTAGTCGGAGCATAATCCATTCCTCCTGCTCGAGATGCTCCATCGCATAGACAGTCCGACGCGGCTGTTCTATTGGCTTTCTCATCCTCACGTCAGCACACACGACCGCACCTTGGCTATGTGACCACAGATTTCCAGGGGACGTTCGCATATTATATAAATGCAGGAATGAACATCCCTGGTGCTCCAGGGAATACACGTCGACCAGGTCACTCCATCCGCTAGCCAAGGACACGAGGCCTTTCCAGTTGGGACGTTCGCATATTATATAAATGCAGGAATGAAGTCAAAACGTCCCTGGAGCTTCCAGCGGCTAATTACGTAAGACCGTGGCTCCACAGGCCTCATTGAGGAACATGAACAGGGTGATGTTACCGTGATGTCTTCGAAAAGTGTGCTTCCGTCGTCACAGTCCAATGAAGAGCTAGCAGTAAAAGTGCTCATGCAGATACGTCAATTGCCTAAGAGGTCCCAAGTAGGATCGACGGCTTTGGCGTCCGCTAGCTCGCCCGGTGTAGTGACCATTCATCGAATGGCTCAGCAGCCGGGTTCGTCCTTTGCGGTCCAGGAATGAGATTTGGGTGATGCGAGCACTATAAAAATACAATGTGCACACCCAGGGACGATGGATACGAGGATGGTACGGAGGAAGCCTATTAGTCCGGTTCCTAGCTCGTCCAGGTCCATCCGGGCTGCGAGCGAGAGAGGTCCCTCTCTCGTACAACAACATCTGGGCCCAGATGTTGTGGTTCAAAACGTTCCTCAGTCGGAGCATACCTCCACCGCTCGGGACGCTCCGTTATATAGACAGTCCGGAGAGACTGCTCTATGGGCTTCCTCATCCTCACGGCAGCGCACACGACCGCACCTTGGCTACGTGACCAGTGATATCCAGCCGACCTCGCTGACCACAGGGTTCGCACGTGGGTCTGGAATCCTGGAAAAGTTTTGGAAATTAGAAAAAAAATTTCCATACCCTGGAAAAGTCTGGAAAACGGCACCTTTTTTGAGCTGGTTTGGAAAAAGTCTTGGAGAAAACTGAACACAGAAGAGGTGTGTATGGAAAAGTTATGGAATCGATCATTTGTTTCGAAAATCCGAATATTGTTTCAAAAAAAAAAATGAAAATCTCGATGCGTCGTCGGAATTCACGAACATCTGCTATTTGTCCGGTCTTTATTTGCATTTATCGGGACATTTTAGAAACACCGACGGATGAAAAGTATCAAGACACTTTAGAAACACCGGCGGATGACCTCATTTTTGCAAATCTGTAAATATATCGCAAAACATGCCTTGCAATTGTATCTTCAGAGACAAGTGGCTATCGGAATCAAAGTTTTGTGGCTGGATACAAAAAGATGTTAATAAACTGAAACCCAGATGCATTCCATGTGCGAAATCAATTGACATTGCCAATATGAGAGAAGCTGTACTTGTCAGTCATTCGAACGGAAAAAAGACATTTGGAGGCAACTACATCCAAGAAAAACAGTCAACTCTTTTATGAGCTATCAAATGAAAAAAAACTGAATGTGCAAGCAATAATAATAGTGACGCATCCAAGATAATATCTTCTGTTGTCAAGTCTGATGTTTCATAAGCTGAAATTTTATGGACACTGGGGTATGGAAAAGGTATGGAAAGTTTCTCGCCGGTGGTCTTGGAAATGTGTGGAAAGTCCTTGAAAAGTTTTGGAAAAGTTATGGAATTTTTCTCCCTTAGAAGTGTATGAACCCTGGACCAGGGATTCCACGGCGACCAGGTCATGCCATCCGGTAGCCAAGGATACGAGGCCTTCATACTCCGGACGTTCGCATAAAAGAAGTGTGCAGGAGTAAATGTCCAAGGAGCTTCCAGCAGCTAAATCCTGTAAGACCGCAGCTCCACAGTCCTCAGTTACGGACGTGCTTTGGCAGATAGCACAAATTATAGCAGAATCCCAGCAACCGACAGAAAATCTGTCGGATAAGGAATTATCTGAGGAAGCTGGGTCAGTACGTTTCGTTGCAGGTTCAGGCACGGACGACCAAGAATTACAAGTGGTCCGACAGGATGGCGAAAGGGATACGGAGGAGTTGTAATTTTCCCTTTCAGAACAACATAATTGCCATAGAGTGCATCCGGCATTATCATCTGACGTTGTTCCTCCGGACCAAAATGCTGCGTTGCCGGATAAGAGACTGATAGCGCCACTGGACACAGAATTCTTTAATCGGTTTAGGGACATCGTCCCTGAGTTTCCGACACAGTCCAGAAATGTCTCATGGACATTTGAACTATTGAATGACGCTATATATAACTTGCTACCAAAAACGGTCAGGTTTGGTTTCTTATCGGCAAATGCTCTACATCTGCCTTTCATCAATTCAAGGAATAAATTCGAAACGGCAGGACAGAGCATTCTGAGAGTTCCTCTGCATCTAGATGACCAGGCCAAAGACCTAGTATTATCTATACCGCTGTCTATGTCAATTCCAACCACGACATTGGAAACGACAATATCGTCTAACAAGGCTAGCTTAGACGCATTATCATACGCAGATCACCTTACCAGAGCGTTATCATTACGTCTCGAAGGAAAAGAATTCCAGGATGTATAGACCTCCTTAAGAGTTCTTTCAAGAGCCTTAGCATTCTCCACGTATAACTCTGCCCTTTTAGTGGCAAATCTGGAGTTGGTTAGACGCACGTGGATAGTAAGGTGAAAAACTCTCTCAGAGTCGCTCCTGTCTCCGGAGAGCTTCTCTTCGACAGCAAGCTTTCCGCAATCTATGATCATATAACTAAGAAAGCTTCAGACTCTGCTATTCAAATCCGTTTCAAAAAAGTCGGATTCAGCGGAGAAGAGTAGGACAGGCACTTCTGGGACGAATACGTCCAAGGGAAGTTCCTATAGAGGTTCCTATGCATCCTCTAGGTCTTACTCTAGAGACCGTCAGGGTAACGACTCTGGTAGGGGCCGTAATACTGGCTGAGACAACCGGTCAGATGCCCCTAGGTTGACGGGGTGAGGTGCAGGCCATGGAGGACATGGTTTCTCCTCCCGCGAACCTCGCAGGACCAGGAGGTGATGGTATTAACCTCTACAGTGTTGCAGTGGGTGGAAGACTGTCAAGTTTCTCAACCAATTGGGAGTCGATTACGGACGACCCTTGGGTTCGAGGGGTGATTTCGGAAGGACTAAAATTGTCCTTCAGGGAAAACCTCCGTTAACTCGAAGTCCAAGATGGACTTAGCTTCCGTCAAGTCCGCAGAAAAGAGGCTCGCTTCCATCAGAAGTCCAGTCTCTTCTGGAGAAGATCGCGATAGAGATCGTAGAAAACCAGGAATCTCCAGGTTTCTACAACCATCTTTTTCTGGTTCCGAAACCAGACAGCTCGTTCCGTCCAGTAATAGATCTGAGCTGGATAAACAAGCTGATCGTGGCTCCAAAATTCTATATGGAGACCATCCGATCGGTCAGAGCGAGTATTCGGCTGAACGACTATGCTACATGCATAGATCTCATGGATGCGTACTTTCACGTCATGGTACATCCGGTGTTCAGAAAGTATCTTCGCTTCGCCGTCATAGGAGTCGTGTATCAGCTCCGAGCAATGTGCTTCGGTCTGAATCTAGCGCCCTGGGCTTTCACTCGAATAACAAACTCGGTAATGACTCATTTCCGAGCTCATTCATCTGCGGTAACGTCGGGCGACCTGCACGACATTCTTCAGAGGTACGGCAACGAGTTAAAGCTTCAGAATGATGTGCAGAATCTGCTTCTATTGCTCCGACATCTCGGTTTCATAAGTAAACGAGAAGTCAGATCTGGTGTCGTCCCAAGTCATTCACCCACCTGGTGATGAGCTTCGAGACGCACAACAATCTCGTTCGTCTGCCGTTAACCAGAGCGAAATTAATCAGTTGTTACGTTCGCTATTGTCTTCACTCAGACAAAGTTACAGCGAGAGTATTCATGAGACTGATAGCAAGCCTGGAAATAAGCAGCCTGTCATCTGCAGAATGAGGTTCCTAGAGGGTGAATTTGGTGATGCTACCCTGCACAGCAGGGTAGCATTACCAGATTTAACCTCTGTGAACCTCAATCAGAATCAAGGTCTCAGGTTTAAATAGAAAGAGGTTCCCAGAGGATAAATTGAGGGATTCAAGCCCACTGAAAGGGATAGCATAAGCAAATCCCCATCTGGGGACCTCATTCTGCAAATGACAGATTGCTTATTTCCAGGCTTGCTGATAGGTTTGTTCAGTGCTGCCGCGGATTTTATTCCGATGGGGCAGCTATGCACTTGTCCTCTCCAAATTTTTTCTGACCCAGAATTGGAGGGTGAAGATTCATTCGCTCGATACGGACATCCTCTTGTCAAATGAAGTGAAGCAAGAGATTCAGACTTGGGCAGATATACAGTGGTTAACTCCGGGAGTTCCACTGCAGTTGCCGGATCCGAGTTTTACAGTTTTGACGGATGCCAGTCAAACAGGTTGGGACGCAACATTGAGCCCAACGGATTTGAAGTGCCAGGGTCTTTGGGATCCACAGTTCCTAATCAAGCACATAAACATCCAGAAATGATGTCAATTTGGCTTGCGCTACGTCATTGGATGAATGTTATTCAGAATGCTCACGTGCAAATTCTGTCCGACAATACAATGGTAATAGCGTATATTCGGAACCAGGGAGGCACTCATTCCATTCTGTTATTCAAGTTAATGGAATGAATCCTTCTGTTTGTACTAGAACATCAAGTTCTCCTGTCGGTCAGTCATATTCCGGGTTTTCTGAACGTATTAGTGGACTCCCTTTCACGGAGAGGTCGCTTGTTGCCGTCAGAATGGACTCTCAACAAATGAGTATTCAATCAGATTTGCTACCAATGAGAGCGGCCAATGATGGACTTACTTGCGGCGCATCTCAACATTCAGTTGCAGATGTATGTGTCACCATGTCTGCATCCTCGAGCGTTTGCAGTAGACGCTCTATCGGTCTCGTGAGACGTTATGATAGGATATGCGTATCCTCCAGCGCCGTTGATTCAGCAGATATTGGTCAAGTTAAAACAATCTCAATGCAAAATTCTGTTGGTAGCATCTCTATCTCCACAAAGATCGTGGATTAATCTACTCAGGTGTCTGTTGTGGGACGTGCCGTGGAAGCTTCCTCCACATTTCGGTCCATTCTATTGCTAGATGGATTCAATTAACTATCCATACTGCTTATGATAAATTATCTTCAACTCAGCAGTCTGTGCTTAAGATTTCAGCTCATGAAGACGAAGTAAGAGTTCTATCTACATCTTGGGCTTATGCTAATAGTGTTGCTATTACAGATCTAATGAGGGCTGCATATTGGTCTCAGCCTTCCACTTTCACGAATTTTTATCTTAGAAATATTGAGTCCATTTCTGGAGATCGGCATTGTTTAGGTCCGTTATCTGTTGCTCAGAATGTCGTCCACTAAACAGTTGCAACTATAGTTATGTAGGCTTTCTATTCCAGCAGTGAGTCTGTCCTGCTGCCCTCTTCGCTCTGGAGTATCTGATCCAGGGCAAGGGAGGGGGGGGGGGAGGGTGTTCCCTTAGGTCACCTGCTTTATAGTGAAAAGCAAGAGAATACCTCCCCTGGAGTCAGTAATACCGAGTCGGTACCGGGATGGTTTTAAAGTGTAAAGCTAATGTTTACTCATCCATGTAATATTTTTAAAGTGTAGCTCAGTGTGAAGCATTTGTATATGTCAACGTGTCATATGGGCGTTAATAAACAATCCTCATACACTTTTAATGAGTATAAAGAGTCTCATTTCTCTGGACTTCCTTTATGTATTGGCTTTCCTTTAAAAATAAATAGCATAACGGGTTATACTGGAGGTTAATAGAGATCATTGATGTTATTGTGCTCAATTACAGAATGGTGTTGTTTCTTTCTCTTTTTGATGCAAATAAGAAAGATACATGTAAAGCCTATTTCTCCTTTCTCCTCGAGGGGATAATTCTGTTACATGTAGTTGAGCCTATTGGATTTTCCTTATGTCCTAGGCTCTCCAACCTTTTTACTATTCAGCTAAGTCTGGGTCATTGGTACAGTATAAAAATTTTAAAAAATTTATAGTAATTTATGTATTTTTTATACTTACCAATGACCCAGACGGGGATGGCCCTCCCATGAGTTGGGAACTCATACCTCCCTGCTGAGTACATAACGCTTACCAGGCACTGGTTGTAAGAATGATAATTGCGCCAATTTTGAGACCTCCTTGACACTGTGCATGCACAGTGGAGTAAAAGTATGGAGGACCATATAGGACATGTAATTTTTGGTTTTTGATGCAAATTTTGGGGATTGGGGGGTAAAATTTGTGTTTGGCCCTAAATATTTAAGAGTTAGCACCAGCTAAGTCTGGGTCATTGTTAAGTATAAAAAATATATAAATTACTATAAATTTTTTAACTTTCGCCCCGCCCAAAATTTCTATTTTCCAAACTGAGAGGCAGATTTGAACCAAATTTGATATGAGGGCTTTTTGGGTCAGAAGTATTTCATTTATGCCCAAAAAATTTTTCCCATCACCCCATGGGAACTGCAGGAGCTAAAAAGAGAAAAAAATTAATACACCCATATCTTCAAAACTACACAGCACTGAGAATTCTTATTTGGTGTGAAGCCTCCTTAGGACCAACAGAGTGGAATGGTAATGGGGGACTGCTTATTGAAATCAGTTCCCTGGGTCCATATCTGGGCTCTCTATGGGAGCCCAAATGTTTAAATTAGTGCAGTTTGAGAAATATTCTTTAAAAATCTTCTTCAGATCTACCAATAAGAATCTTTTGATATTTGGTATGCAGCATGCTCAGGGAGGTGAGATTCAAGTTTGTTCAAGCCAAATCCCTGGTTTCATATTTAGGCTCAAAATTTGGGGTCCCGGTCCGGACTTAGAAATTTTGGACCAAAATCTGGAAATGAGTTTTTTGTTATGCGTTTTGGTCAATTTTAAGACAAAAACATTTTTAGCTCAACTTTGGCGAAGCCAAATTGAGCTTATGCCATGGCCAGTCGTCTGCCTGTCCGTCAACAATTCAATACGGCTCAGGCTAGAGGCCGTATTTATGAACCGATCTTTATGAAACTTCTTCGGTACCTTTGTTATCACTGTGGGATGAGAATGAGTGTTTTTGGGTGTGGTCCGAAATTCAAGATGGCCACCAGCAGCCATTTTGTACCCAAATTAGTGCAATTAGTCTTTTGTACACAACTTCTGTATGAAAGTTCTGGTTTGAATAAATTTTTGTATGAATGTTTAGTAACATGGAATACATCACATATAGTACAGGTTTATTTCTCGTGCAGAAATTATGCAAATTAGATGAACTTTGATTTATTCAGTGCTACTTATACACTGTAAGTGCACATGTCAATACGGCTCGGGCTAGAGGCTGTATTTATCAACCGATCTTCACGAAACTTCTTGGGTACCTTTGTTATCACCTTGGGATGAGAACGAGTGTTTCTGGGTGCGGTCCAAAGTTCAAGATGGCTGCCAGTGGCCATTTTGTACCGAAATTAGGTGCAATCAGTTTTTAGCTCATCTTGACAAAGTCAAGCTGAGCTAATCTCACTGCTTGCCGTTCGTCGTCCGTCAACACCATGTTTTGGTCTTCTCCTCCAAAGCCACTGGGCCAATTCAAGTGAAAGTTTGTGTGAGTGATGGTCCCAAAGGGGCATTTCATTTTTGTCCAACTCAGCATGCCCAGCCCCATAGGGAGGGAGTGGGGGGAAAATGCTCCAAAATATTTTAAAAATCTTCTTCTCAAGAACCAGTGTGTACAATGACTTGATATTTGCTATGGACCTTCCATATGAGGTGTAGAATCAAGTTTGTTCAAACGAAGTTCGTGAAGTAATATTTGGATTTGTAATAGGGGGAGTAAGATTTTTGGCCCCGCCCAAAATTTCTATTTTCTGAAACGATGGTCCTGTATGAACCAAATTTGGTTTGTGGTAGTATTGGGTCATAAGTACTTGACCCATGCAAAAAAAAAAATTTCCCACATCCCCATGGGAACCCTGGGAGCTAAAAATAGAAATACTTTCAAACGCCCATATTTCCCAAACCCCACGGAACAGAGAGCTTTTATTTGGTATGAAGTATCCTTATGACCAGTAGAATTGAATGGTAAAAAAAAATTGCCATCGGTTATGTTAGGGTGTTCTGTAATGGGCATCGAAAAAATGCTGAGTCAGCATATTTGCAAAAATTTTTAAAAATCTTTTCTCCAGAATCAATCATCAGAATCTTTGGATATTTGGTATACAGCATTCATAGGGAGGTCAGATAAAAGTTTGTTGAAATAAAGCTCATTGGTTCATATTTGGGCTCTCTACAGGAGCCCGAAGTTTTAACATAGGGTAATATGGGGAATATTCTTTAAAAATCTTCTTCTTCAGAACCACCAGTCAGAATCTTTTAATATTTGGTATACATCATTGTTATGAGGGTCAGATTCTAGATTGTTCAAACCAAGTCCCTAGGTTAATATTTGGGCTTCCCATGGAAGCCCAAATTTTATCTTTGTTCAATATGGAGGGTAATTTAAAAAAATCTTCTTCTTCAGATCCATCAGTCAGAATGCTTTAATATTTGGTATGCAACATCTCTATGGGGGTCAGATTCAAGTTTGTTCAAATCAGATCCCTAGGTATATATTTGGGCTCACTATGGTAGCCCAAATTTTTACTTAGTGCAATATGAGAAAATTTCTTTAAAAATCTTCTTCAGATCCACCAGTCGGAATGCTTTTATATTTGGTATACAACATCTCTAGGGGGGTCAGATTCCAGGTTGTTCAATTCGAGTGCCTAGGTTAATATTTGGGCTCCATATGGGAACATGAAATTTAACTTAGTACAATATGAGGGAATTTCTTCAAAAATCTTCTTCAGATTCACTTGTCAGAATGCTTTCATATTTGGTATACAACATCTCTAGGGGGGTCAGATTCAAGTTTGTTCAAATCGGATCCATAGGTCAATATTTGGGCCCGCTATGGTAGCCCAAATTTTAACTAAGTGCAATTCGAAGAAATTTCTTTACAATTTCTCTTCTTCAGATCCAACGGTCAGAATGCTTTCATATTCGGTACACAACATCTCTAGGGAAGTCAGATTTAACTGTGTTCAAAGCAAGAGCCTGGGTTAATATTTGGGCTCTCTATGGGAGCCGGAATTGGCCATTTTGCTGAAGAATTAAAAATTTTGTATTCAGTACCCTCTAGAGGTACTAAGATTATTCCACATAGGTTGTATCAAGGGGCTTCATTGGGGAGCTCTACATTTTACTTATGATCAACTGAAGAAAAGGCATGATGCCTAGATTATTTTTGTCACTCCTGAGGGACTCAAGGATTGACAGTGTAGCCTATGGAGATGGCTTGCTTAATGTAGACTCATTCTTGGACTCTGTTTAAATTGTGTTCTGTACAAGATGAGCGCTTCAGGCCCCGCGGGGCCTCTTGTTTGTCACAACTTCTATACAGCTCGTATTTATGAACTGATCTTCACAAAACTTCTTGGGTACCTTTGTTTTCACCTTGGGACAGGAACGAGTGTGTTTTGGGGTGCCTTTGTTATCACTGTGCTATGAGAACAAATATTTTATGGTTCAGTCAGACCCACTCTGGGACTCAAAAGATTTCTTGTCTAGTTTAGCATCTGACTGTCACCCACCGGCACCTTTACAATACTTTACCTGTACATTTGTTACAGGCTACGGTCAGTATTTATGTATAGACCGTTACAATACTTTATATGTACCTTTGTTATCAGGTCATTACCTAGATGTTTGTCATTGCTGTGTCACATACTATACATGTACATGTCTTAACAAGATGAGTTACAGTGTCATTGGCACTTTCAATTTTTTTTTACATTGAAAATTTGGAGTCCGGGTGGGACTTGGAAAATTTTGGACCAAAATCCGGAAATAATTTTTTTTGTTTTTTATGCGTTTTGGTCAATTTTAAGACAAAAAAAAGAATTTTTTTTTTTACACTGAAAATTTGGGGTTCGGGTGGGACTTGGAAAATTTTGGACCAAAATCTGGAAATTAGTTTTTTTGTTTTTTATGCATTTTGGTCAATTTTAAGAAGAAAAAAAAATTTGAGTCTGAAAATATTTTGTTTGGGACTTTCGAAAATTTCCAAACAAAAATAAAATAAAATCTGTTTTTATGCATACCATACATTGCTGTGCCACATACTATACATGTACATGTTTTAACAACTTGAGCTACAGTGTCATTGACACTTTCATTTTTAGCTCACCTACTTCTGAAAGAAGTGGTGAGCTATTATCGTGACCTCGGGCGACGGCGTCCGGCGTGTCCAATATTGTAAAATTTAATGTTAAGGTTAATTTCTCAAAGATCAGTGGGCTCAGGCCTTTGATATTGCATATGTAGTTTGTAGGGGACTATCAGAACAGTATTTAACCCTGATACTACGACTTTTTTCCAAATTTCACCTAAAATTTTCTGCTAAAACTTGTAAGAATTTGCGTTTAGGTGTTGTAAGAATTTGCGTTAAAGTCAGCTTTTGTGCAGATTGTGCTGTTTTAACTTCTCATTACTGTTGATTTTCATGTTTCAATAACAACTGTAGGTATTAACCCTTCTGTATGCAGAAATTTAACTGCAATTTCTTCTTCTAAAATAAATTTATGAAAACCTTTCGTAATTCTTATTTATGATTTAATATCTGGCCTCACGATTCATATTCTTAATCATAAACATTTCTAAAAGAAAAAAATGCTTTTATATCCAATGATTCTATGTTGAATTGATATATAATAAATGCAGAAATATAGACTTTCCAAAGCCATCACATAAACCACATTAATCATTTGATGCCTAGTTAATGATTTATATTAACTAAATATTAGGCATGTTACATTGGAACAACATTATCAAGCGAATGTAGGTGAGCGTTGGGATGTAACATCCCTCTTGTTTTTTTTACACTGAAAATTTGGGGTCCGGGTTGAACTTGGAAAATTTTGGACCAAAATCTGGAAATTAGTTTTTTGTTTTTTTATGTGGTGTTTTGGTAAATTTTAAAAAGAAAAAAAAAAATTTTAGTCTGAAAATATTTTGTTTGGGACTTCGAAAGTTTCCGAACAAAAATAAAATCAAATCTGTTTTTATGCATTTATCTCAATTTTGGGACGTAAAAGTGCAGGAACTGAAAATAGAAGCAAAATCCTGTGTATTGTGTGGCCACAGTCGCTTCATCTAGTTGGTATATGCTTTTCTTAGGAGGGGCATATGCAGCTTAGTATTCAAGTCAAGTCCCTGGTTTGATATTTAGACTACCATGTCAGGTGAGTGCCCTCTGGCTCCCTGGGCCTCTTGTTTTCTTTTTACACTGAAAATTTGGGGTCTGGGTGGGACTTAGAAATTTTGGACCAAAATCCAGAAATTATTTTTTTGGTTTTTTAAAGGTTTTTTAAAATGCATTTTGTTCAATTTTAAGGCAGATTTTTTTTATTTTTTTTTTTACACTGAAAATTTGGGGTCCGGGTGGGACTTAGAAAATTTTGGACCTAAATCCGGAAAGGATTTTTTTTTTGTTTTTATGCATTTTGGTAAATTTTAAGACAAAAAAAAAATTTTTTTTTTACCCTAAAAATTTCGTGTCCGGGTGGGACTTAGAAAATTTTGGACAAAAATCTGGAAATTAGTTTTTTGGGTTTTTTATGCATTTTGGTCAATTTTAAGAAGAAGAAAAAAAATATTAGTCTGAAAATATTTTGTTTGGGACTTCGAAAATTTCCGAACAAAAATAAAAAAAAATCTGTTTTTTATGCGCTTATCTCAATTTTGGGACGTAAAAGTGCAGGAACTTGAAAATAGAAGGAAAATTCTGTGTATTGTGTGTGCACAATTGCTTCATCTAGTTGGTATATGCATTTCTTAGGAGGGGAGTATGCAGCTTATTCAAGTCAAGTCCCTGATTTGATATTTAGACTACCATGTCAGGTCAGCGTTCTCAAGCCCCCTGGGGCCTTTTGTTACTTTGTGCGATTTAGGTAAAATTCTTTAAAAATTTTCTTCTGAACCAGTGGGCAGAATCTTTTGATATTTGGTATACAGCATTCTAGTATGGGTCTGGTTCAAGTTTGTTCATATCGACTTCCCTTGGTCAATATTGGGGCTCACCATGGGAGCATGAGTTTTTACTTTGTGTGATTCAGGTAATATTCTTTAAAAAATTTTCTTCTCCAGAACCAGTGGGCACAATCTTTTGGTATTTGGTATGCAACATTCTAGTAGGGTCTGGTTCAAGTTTGTTCATATCGAGTCTCTCGGTCAATATTAGGGCTCACCATGTGTCGTCAACATTTTTTAAATGAATCCCTAATACCCAAAGATTCAAGTTTGTTCAAACTGGTTGAGTCCACCTGCATGGGGCCCAAAAAGTGGAGATAACTGCAAAAAACCTTGTTTTATTACAGGGTTCAACATACGGAATTTTTATATTTTTATACTGTACCAATGACCCAGACTTAGCTGGTGCTAACTCTAACAAAACCAGGGCCAAACACAAATTTTGCCCCCCAATCCCCAAAATTTGCATCCAAAACAAAAAGAAATCATGTCCTAAAGGACCTCCATACTACGCCTCTACTGCGCATGCGCAGTGACGCAGACGTCCCGAAATTGGCGCCAATTATCATTCTCTGTTTGGCCCTTCATCAGTCAACATCTCACTGATCTTTGTGCTTGTAAATCTCAGTTTAAAGGATGCCAGACACGTAATTTTTGGAGAAAATGTGATTCTAAGGAGGATAGAAGGAGAGGAAAAAGAAGTGACAAAAAATAATCAGGGCTGTACTTAAAATTTTTTGATGAAATTATGTTAAGTTGCCTATTTTCGAGGCATGGGCCTCTTGTTGTCATTCTTGCTAATTGTTGCACTGCTTATTCAGTGTTTCCTCTCCCCTAGCCTTCTAAAGTCCCCCCTGGCAATTCTCCCATGCTTTTGGCATATTTTTGAGAAATTTCATTTCTAAAATTTCCTGGGAGAGTTGCTTGGTTACAGAATGTTTTCTGTTATTTTCCCCATAGTTACGTTTTCACCCATGGGTGTATAACGTTTGTGTTCTGCATCTTCCATCTGATGTTCTACAGATTCTCCCCTGGGAGTCTCTGTTTTGCATCAGATAGAGTGTAATTGATGACTGATTCCGGGCCAGTTTTTTCAGTGCCTGGAGTCATGTTTTCTGGTGTTTTTACACTGTTTGTTTTCATTGGCAACAGCCTTTTTTGAGGGGGGCTGTTTGCCTTTGCTGTAGTTTATCTCACTATAAGATACATTTATATTATCCGAAAGTGTCTCATTAATTATTTAATATAAATTTAAAATTTTTGACCACACTTTGCCATCGGGTCCATCGGGGCTCAACGTTACTTTTCAGCAACTTGGGCTTCGCTGAAAAAATATTTTTTCAAAATTATTTTGTTTTGCAATTGTTTTTTCATTTATTAATGGATCATGTTATTATGTATCTTTGTGTCAGGGGTTTTTGCGAGTAACTAGGACTTATTGTTGTTCTTTCACAATGAAGGGACATTGTTCAAATTGTAATAGGAAGAAATCTTCCTCTGACTTTCATGATCATTGTATTAATTGTAGTCAGTGTTCTCGCATTAATCCCTGTCCTATATGTGAACATTGGGATGAGAAACATTGGAAACGTGTGTCACGATATGTTGTTTCTGGAGAAAGTGCGATTCCGGCTCTTTCTCCGCAAGGTCACTCTACTCTCTCAGTTTCTCTCAGATCTAATGTCTCTTTATCGAAGTTGGTTAGAAACTTTTCGATAAATAGACCCAGAACTCTTAGATTAATTCCTAAGTGGAATTTAGCTTGGGTTCTCCTTAAATTGAAGGAAAAGCCATTTGAACCTCTTGGGACAGTAGATTTCAAATTCTTATCTTATAAGACAGCTTTTCTCTTAGCTTTCTCTTCTGCCAGAAGAGTCAGTGAGCTTCATGCACTATCGGTGGATGATTCTCATTATCGTAGTGTTGGGAACACTATCACCTTCACTACTAATGTGGGTTTTTTAGCTAAGAATCAGGCTCCTAATAAATATCCGGAACCTATTGTTATTAAGGCTCTTCCGTCTTCAGACAGGCGTAGGCCTTTACTCTGTCCTGTTAGAGCACTACGTATCTATAAACAAGAGATCTCAGTTTATCAGAAAGGGACGGAAACGTTTCTTTCTGTCTTTGATGCCTAATAGAAGGGACATTTCAGTCCATTCTATTGCTAGATGGGTTCAGTTAACTATCCGTACTGCTTATGAAGATTTATCTTCTTCTCAGCAGTCTATGCTTAAGATTTCTGCTCATGAAGTAAGAGCTCTTTCTACTTCCTGGGCTTATGCTAATAGTGTTGCTATTACAGATTTAATGAAGGCTGCTTATTGGTCTCAGCCATCCACATTTACGAATTTTTATCTCAGAAATATTGAGTCCATTTCTGGAGACCTGCATTGTTTAGGTCCGTTATCTGTTGCTCAGAATGTCGTCCACTAAACAGTTGCAACTATAGTTATGCAGGCTTTCTGTTCCGGCAGTGACTCCGTCCGGCTGCCCTCTTCGCTTTGGGCTATTTGACCCAGGGCAAGGGGAAGGGGGGGGGGGGGAGGGGGGGGTGTTCCCTTAGGTCACCTGCTTTATAGTGAAAAGCAAGGGAATGCCTCCTCCAAGTCAGTATTTCTGAGTCGCTTCCGGGATGGTTTTAAAGTGTAATATTAATGTTTAAATTCATTCATGTCTTATTTTTAAAGTGTAGCTCGATGTGAAGCATTTGTATATGTCAAGTGTCAAACGGGCTTTAATATACAATACTCGGACACTTTTAAATGATTATAAAGAGTTTCAATTCTCTGGACTACTTTATTTATTGGCTTGCTTTAAAAATAATTAGTATAAGGGTTATACTGGATGTTAATAGAGAACATGAATGTTATTGTGCTCAATTATTAAGGGTAGTGTATCTTTCTAATTTAATATTAAATAAGAAAGATACATGTAAAGCCTAATAGTCCTTTTCTCCTTAAGGGGTTACCTCTTTACTATATAGTTGAGCTTATTGGATTTTCCTCTATGTCCTAGGCCCTCCAGCCTGTTTACTATTCAGCTAAGTCTGGGTCATTGGTACAGTATAAAAATGTTAAAAAATTTATAGTAATTTATATTTTATACTTACCAATGACCCAGACGGGGATGGCCCTCCCTGGAGTTGGGAACTCTTGCCTCCCCGCTGAGTACATAGCGCTGACCAGGCACTGCCAGTAAGAATGATAATTGGCGCCAATTTCGGGACGTCTGCGTCACTGCGCCATGCGCAGTAGAGGCGTAGTATGGAGGTCCTTTAGGACATGATTTCTTTTTGTTTTGGATGCAAATTTTGGGGATTGGGGGGGCAAAATTTGTGTTTGGCCCTGGTTTTGTTAGAGTTAGCACCAGCTAAGTCTGGGTCATTGGTAAGTATAAAAAATATATAAATTACTATAAATTTTTTAACTTTCACTAATTATACAGATACCTTCCTTCCACCTCCCACACACCCCACATTTTGTCCAGTGTAGACGTGTAACGATCGTAATGAAATTTGAAGTCCTTTATTTTTGTCACTGTCCTGGAAAAACGTTTTTAGCTCACCTGAGAGTAGCTCAACTTATGATTGCCCTCGTGAAGTTAATGGCAACTTTGTGTTATCTGATTCATGTTTGTTCTAATCCTTCAACAATATTGAGCATTCGGTGAGCACCTAAGGCCCACTTGGGCCTTTGTTTTTTTACTCTTTGCTCATTATGTTTTTTTTTTTTTAAAAAAACGGGGAAAATCTGCCAATATTTAACACAAACTTATATTTAACTAACCTTACTGCAAGTATGCGTTGCGGTAACTGGTTCTCATCAGTTCACCGAAGTTAAGCAGGAGACCTGGCACCTGCTTGTTGTTGCTCGATGGTTCTCGGGGTACTCTGGCTTCCTCCACCTGTAAAACTGTCGCCGACACGATATGACTTAAAGTGTTGTAAAACCTTAATAAATAAATAAATAAATAAATACATTGAAAGTGTGCATGAGCTATTGTTGTCCATCCTCCATCTGCTTTTTTATATCAGTCTTCTTTCACAGAACCACTGCTTCAATTCCAACCATACCTGGCACAAATTGTCGAAGATGGTGCCCAATATAATTAGTTGTGTACTAGTAAATAACTAAATGAGCTTGAAAATGATTTTGATGCGCTTTCCTTTGACCATAAATTTATTAAAGGATATTGCTTTTGATGCCGAGTGTGCATAATAGTTATATAATAGTGTCAGAAATGCATAATAGTTATATAATAGTGTCAGAAATTACCCATAACAACATGTATGCTGCTGGCAGATATGAGTGCCCAGGACAGGTTTTCAATTGCCTCTGAAATATGTATAATTCAGGCACATTTAATCAAATTTTTCACCTGAAAATTAAATGTATTTTTAGCTCACCGAAGGGAGCTTAACTTATCACTTGCCGTCCGTCGTGAACTTTACATTATAGACTACTCCTCACAAACTACTGGATCAAATTGAACCAGATTTGGTGTGCATGTTCCCTATCATATGACAATTCAAACTTGTACAAATAAACTTGTCACACCCACAGGGGGCACCACAATGGGCATACCTCTGATAGCACCCATGAATTTCTTTCCAAAATTCAAAAAAATCTTCTTCAGATCCACCAGGCAGAATTCTCTCCTATTTGGTATACATTATCACTGGGGGGGGGGGGGGGGGGGGGGGGGGGGGGGGGCAGATTCAAGTTTGTTCAAATCGGCCCCCTAGATTCATATTTGGGCTCACTGTAGAAGCCCGAATTTGAACTTAGTGCATTTCAGGCAAATTTCTTAAAAAATCTTCTCAAGATTCAGCAGGCAGAATCTTTTGATATTGGGTATGCAGCATGCTTACGGGGGTGAGATTCAAGTTTGTTCAAGCCAAGTCCCTGGGTTCATATTTGGGCTCACTGTGGGAGCCTGAATTATAACTTAGTTCAAACTGAGGAATATTTTTATACTGTACCAATGACCCAGACTTAGCTGGTGCTAACTCCAACAAAACCAGGGCCAAACACAAATTTTGCCCCCCAATCCCCAAAATTTGCATCCAAAACAAAAAGAAATCATGTCCTAAAGGACCTCCATAGACTACGCCTCTACTGCGCATGCCCAGTGTCGCAGTCGTCCCGAAATTGGCGCCAATTATCATTCTCTGTTTGGCCCTTCATCAGTCAACATCTCACTGATCTTTGTGCTTGTAAATCTCAGTTTAAAGGATGCCAGACACGTAATTTTTGGAGAAAATGTGATTCTAAGGAGGATAGAAGGAGGAGAGGAAAAAGAAGTGGCAAAAAATAATCAGGGCTGTACTTAAAATTTTTTGATGAAATTATGTTAAGTTGCCTATTTTCGAGGCATGGGCCTCGTGTTGTCATTCTTGCTAATTGTTGCACTGCTTATTCAGTGTTTCCTCTCCCCTAGCCTTCTAAAGTCCCCCCTGGCAATTCTCCCATGCTTTTGGCATATTTTTGAGAAATTTCATTTCTAAAATTTCCTGGGAGAGTTGCTTGGTTACAGAATGTTTTCTGTTATTTTCCCCATAGTTACGTTTTCACCCATGGGTGTATAACGTTTGTGTTCTGCATCTTCCATCTGATGTTCTACAGATTCTCCCCTGGGAGTCTCTGTTTTGCATCAGATAGAGTGTAATTGATGACTGATTCCGGGCCAGTTTTTTCAGTGCCTGGAGTCATGTTTTCTAGTGTGTTTACACTGTTTGTTTTCATTGGCAACAGCCTTTTTTGAGGGGGGCTGTTTGCCTTTGTGGTAGTTTATCTCATTATAAGATACATTTATATTATCCGAAAGTGTCTCATTAATTATTTTATATAAATTTAAAATTTTTGACCACACTTTGCCATCGGATCCATCGGGGCTCAACGTTACTTTTCAGCAACTTGGGCTTCTCTGAAAAAATATTTTTTCAAAATTATTTTGTTTTGCAATTGTTTTTTCATTTATTAATGGATCATGTTATTATGTATCTTTGTGTCAGGGGTTTTTGCGAGTAACTAGGACTTATTGTTGTTCTTTCACAATGAAGGGACATTGTTCAAATTGTAATAGGAAGAAATCTTCCTCTGACTTTCATGATCATTGTATTAATTGTAGTCAGTGTTCTCGCATTAATCCCTGTCCTATATGTGAACATTGGGATGAGAAACATTGGAAACGTGTGTCACGATATGTTGTTTCTGGAGGAAGTGCGATGCCGGCTCTTTCTCCACAAGGTCACTCTACTCTCTCAGTTTCTATTTCAGAGGAACCAGAACAGGGTGATGTTTCCATGTTATCTTCTTCAAGTGTGCGTCCGTCGTCACAAATGAATTCAGAGCTAGCAGCAAAAGTGCTCATGGAGATTAGACAAATGTCGTCCGCTAGCTCGCACGGTGTAGCGTCCATTCACCGAATGGTTCGGCAGCCGGGTTCGTCCGATGCGGTCCAAGAGGAAATTTTGGGTGATGCGAGCACTATAAACATAATAGATGCACACCCAGTGACGGCGGATAGTAAGCGAGAACGGAGGAAGCCTTTTAGTCCGGTTCCTAGCTCGTCCAGGTCCAGCCGGGCCGCGAGCGAGAGAGGTCCCTCTCTCGTACAACAACATCTGGGACCAGATGTTGTGGTACAAAATGTGTCTTTAGCGGAGCATACGTCCGTAGCTCGGGACGCTCCGTTGTATAAGCAGTCCGCAGAGACTGTTAAGGCTTCCTCTTCTCGTCAGCGCACACGACCGCACCTTGGCTGCGTGACCGCCGATATTTTACCAGCTTCGCCGATGAAGGATTCTTCGGCGACCAGGTCACACCATCCGGCAGCCAGGGATTCGAGACCGATGGACGTTCGCATAGGAAAAGTATGCGGGAGCCATCTGATGCGGAGCTACCCTCGGCGAAGCAGCGAAAGACTGCGCCTCCGCAGGTCTCGACGTCGGACATTCTTGTGCAGATAGCACAGCTTATCGCAGCATCCCAGCAGCCGACAGAAACGGTGTCGGATCGAGAATTATCCGACGGCGCTGGGTCGGTACGCTCCGCCGAAGCATCGGGGGGCGGACGACCGGGAACATCGGGAGGTCCGACCGGATGGTGAAAGGGATACGGATGAATTGGAGCTATCCCTTTCGGAACAACATAAAGCTGCCGTGGACTTCATCCGGCACTTTCTCCCTCAAGTTGTTCCATCAGGCCAGACTGCTGCGCTTCCGGACAAGAGAATTATAGCGTCATTGGACTCTGAATTTTTTGAGCGGTTCAGGGACATCGCTCCCGAGTTTCCGTCGCAGTCCAATAATGTTGCAAGAACATTTGAATTATTGAACGACGCTATATTTAAACTTGCTTCCAGGACGGGGAAAGCAGGTTTCTTGTCTGCTAATACTCTTAACCTGCCTTTCATTAATGCAAGGAATTAATTCGATACGGCAGGACAGGGTATACCGAGAGTTCCTCTGCGTATGGACGACGAGGCGGAAGACTTAGAGCTATCATTACCGTCGTCAGCTTCTATTCCAACCGCGGTGTTGGAAACAGCTATTGCGTCTAACAGAGCCAATTTAGATGCCTTATCTTACGCAGATCACCTTACTAAGGCGTTATCACTGCGCCTTCAAGGGGAAGAGTTTCAGGATATACAATCCTCTTTAAGACTTCTTTCAAGGGCAGTAGCTTATTCCACGTGTAACTCCGCCCTTTCAGTGGCAAATCTGGAGTTGGTTAGACGTGACGCAGCCCTAGCTACATCCACACTAGTGGATTCTAAGGTGAAGAACTCTCTTAGAGTCGCTTCGGTCTCAGGAGAACTTCTCTTTGACGGCAAGCTTTCCGCTATTTATGATAAAATTAAAAAGAAAGCTTATGATTCTCTGTTGTTCAGATCGGCTCCTAAAAAGTCGGATACAGCAGACACGAATAAGACAGGCACTTCTGGGTCTAATGCGCCCAAGAGAGGTTCCTATAGAGGTTCCGGTGCGTCCTCTTGGTCTTATTCGAGAGACCGTCAGGATAGCGACTCTCGTTCGGGACGTCCTTCAGGCCGGGACAATCGGTCGGACGCCCCGAGGTCGACGAGGCGAGGTGCGGGTCGTGGAAGACGTGGTTTCTCCTACCGCAGGCCTCGCAGGTCCAGGAGGTGATGGCCTAAACCTCTATCGCGTTCCGGTTGGCGGAAGGTTGTCGAGTTTTTCACAAGAGTGGGCGTCGATTACGGACGACCCTTGGGTGAGAGGAGTGACTTCGGAAGGTCTAAAGATATCCTTCAAACGAAAGCCTCCATTAACTCGAAGTCCAAAGTGGACTCATCTTCCGTCAAATCCACAGAAAAGAGACGCTCTGTTATCAGAGGTGCAGTCTCTTTTAATGAAGAACGCGGTAGAGGTCGTAGAAAACCAGGAATCTCTGGGATTCTACAGCCATCTGTTTCTGGTTCCGAAACCAGACGGCTCGTTCCGTCCAGTCATAGATTTGAGCTGGATAAACAAGCTGATCGTCGCTCCGAAGTTTTATATGGAGACGATTCAATCGGTCAGAGCGAGTATTCGGGTGAACGATTATGCAACGAGCATAGATCTCAAAGATGCGTACTTTCACGTCATGGTACATCCGACATTCCGAAAGTATCTACGCTTCGCAGTCCTAGGAGTGGTGTATCAGTTCCGGGCCATGTGCTTCGGATTGAATCTAGCACCCTGGGCTTTCACTCGGGTAATGAACTCGGTAATGATCTACTTCCGAGCTCATTCGTCTGCGGTAACGTCGGCCTACCTGGACGACATTCTTCAGAGGTACAACAACGAGTTAACGCTTCAGAACGATGTTCAGAATCTTCTTCTATTGCTCCGACGTCTCGGTTTTATAGTAAACGAGGAGAAGTCGGATCTGGTGCCGTCCAAGTCATTCACTCATCTGGGAATGAGCTTCGAGACGCACAACAATCTCGTTCGTCTGCCGTTAACCAGAGCGAAATTAGTCAGTTGTTACGCTCGCTATTGTCTGCACGCAGACAAAGTCACGGCGAGAGAATTTATGAGACTGATAGGTCTGTGCCGAGCTGCCGCGGATCTCATTCCGATGGGGCGGCTACGCACACGTCCTCTTCAAATTTTCCTGACTCAGAATTGGAGTGTGAAAATTCATTCGCTCGATGTAGACGTTCTCTTGTCAGATCAAGTGAAACAAGAGATTCAGACTTGGGCAAACATTCAGTGGTTAACTCAAGGAGTTCCGCTGCAGTTGCCGGATCCGAGTTTTACCGTTATGACGGATGCCAGTCAAACAGGTTGGGGTGCATCATTAATCCCAACAGATTCGAGATGCCAGGGTCTTTGGGATACGCAATTCCTGTGCAAGCACATAAACATCAAGGAAATGATGTCAATTTGGCTTGCGTTACGTCACTGGATGGACATTATTCACGATGCTCATGTCCAAATCCTATCCGACAATACGACAGTAGTGGCGTATATACGGAATCAGGGAGGCACTCATTCAGTTCCGTTGTTCAATCTAACGGAAAGAATCCTTCTGTTTGCGTTAGAACATCACGTTCTTCTTTCGGTCCGTCACATACCGGGTCGTCTGAATGTGCTAGCAGACTCCCTTTCACGAAAGGGGTGCTTGTTGCCGTCGGAGTGGACTCTCAACAAACAAGTATTCAATCAGATTTGCTACCAATGGGAACGGCCAATGATAGACTTATTTGCGACACATCTCAACAATCAGTTGCAGACGTATGTGTCTCCGTGTCCGGATCCAAGAGCATTTGCAGTGGACGCTCTGTCGATCCCTTGGGACGGAATGATAGGATATGCGTATCCTCCAGCGCTGTTAATTCAACAAGTATTGCTAAAGATAAAACAATCTCAATGCAAGATTCTGTTGGTAGCATCTCTGTCGCCACAGAGACCGTGGATAAATCTACTCAGGTGTCTGTTGTGGGACCTACCGCAGAAGCTTCCTCCACGAGAGGATCTTCTTTCGCAGGGGAAATCGCGCCAACTCCATCACAACCCGTAAGGTCTCAACCTTCACGTTTTTCCGTTGTGCGGTCCTTCTTGCATGGCAAGCACTTTACAGGACGAGCAGTGGACGCGATTTCTAACTGTAGGAGGACCTCCTCTTCGCTAAACTATGCGGCTAAGTGGAAGGTTTTTCGTCGTTGGTGTAGGGATCATTCTGTAGATATATTTGATCCCTCTATACCAGACATTGCAAACTTTCTAGTATACTTGTTTGACGAAATCAAACTGCAGCCTGTTACTATAATGGGTTATAGATCTATGTTATCTGATACCTATGCACATCATGATAGTTTACAAATTGGATCTAATGTCTCTTTATCGAAGTTGGTTAGAAACTTTTCGATAAATAGACCCAGAACTCTTAGATTAATTCCTAAGTGGAATTTAGCTTGGGTTCTCCTTAAATTGAAGGAAAAGCCATTTGAACCTCTTGGGACAGTAGATTTCAAATTCTTATCTTATAAAACAGCTTTTCTCTTAGCTTTCTCTTCTGCCAGAAGAGTCAGTGAGCTTCATGCACTATCGGTGGATGATTCTCATTATCGTAGTGTTGGGAACACTATCACCTTCACTACTAATGTGGGTTTTTTAGCTAAGAATCAGGCTCCTAATAAATATCCGGAACCTATTGTTATTAAGGCTCTTCCGTCTTCAGACGGGCGTAGGCCTTTACTCTGTCCTGTAAGAGCACTACGTATCTATAAACAGAGATCTCAGTTTATCAGAAAGGGACGAAAACGTTTCTTTCTGTCTTTGATACCTAATAGAAAGGACATTTCAGTCCATTCTATTGCTAGATGGATTCAGTTAACTATCCGTACTGCTTATGAAGATTTATCTTCTTCTCAGCAGTCTGTGCTTAAGATTTCTGCTCATGAAGTAAGAGCTCTTTCTACTTCCTGGGCTTATGCTAATAGTGTTGCTATTACAGATTTAATGAAGGCTGCTTATTGGTCTCAGCCATCCACATTTACGAATTTTTATCTCAGAAATATTGAGTCCATTTCTGGAGACCTGCATTGTTTAGGTCCGTTATCTGTTGCTCAGAATGTCGTCCACTAAACAGTTGCAACTATAGTTATGCAGGCTTTCTGTTCCGGCAGTGACTCCGTCCAGCTGCCCTCTTCGCTCTGGGCTATTTGACCCAGGGCAAGGGGAAGGGGGGGGGGGGCGGGTGTTCCCTTAGGTCACCTGCTTTATAGTGAAAAGCAAGGGAATGCCTCCTCCAAGTCAGTATTTCTGAGTCGCTTCCGGGATGGTTTTAAAGTGTAATATTAATGTTTAAATTCATTCATGTCTTATTTTTAAAGTGTAGCTCGGTGTGAAGCATTTGTATATGTCAAGTGTCAAACGGGCTTTAATAAACAATACTCGGACACTTTTAAATGATTATAAAGAGTCTCAATTCTCTGGACTACTTTATTTATTGGCTTGCTTTAAAAATAATTAGTATAAGGGTTATACTGGATGTTAATAGAGAACATGAATGTTATTGTGCTCAATTATTAAGGGTAGTGTATCTTTCTAATTTAATATTAAATAAGAAAGATACATGTAAAGCCTAATACTCCTTTTCTCCTTAAGGGGTTACCTCTTTACTATATAGTTGAGCTTATTGGATTTTCCTCTATGTCCTAGGCCCTCCAGTCTGTTTACTATTCAGCTAAGTCTGGGTCATTGGTACAGTATAAAAATGTTAAAAAATTTATAGTAATTTATATATTTTTTATACTTACCAATGACCCAGACGGGGATGGCCCTCCCTGGAGTTGGGAACTCTTGCCTCCCCGCTGAGTACATAGCGCTGACCAGGCACTGCCAGTAAGAATGATAATTGGCGCCAATTTCGGGACGACTGCGTCACTGCGCATGCGCAGTAGAGGCGTACTATGGAGGTCCTTTAGGACATGATTCCTTTTTGTTTTGGATGCAAATTTTGGGGATTGGGGGGCAAAATTTGTGTTTGGCCCTGGTTTTGTTGGAGTTAGCACCAGCTAAGTCTGGGTCATTGGTAAGTATAAAAAATATATAAATTACTATAAATTTTTTAACTTTCTTTAATAATCTTCTTCTTCAGATCCAGCAGTCGGAATGTTTTGATATTTGGTATGCAGCATCCTTAGGGTGGGAGAGATTCAAGTTTGTTTAAGTTTAAGCCATGTTCCTACGTCCGTATTTGGGCTCACTGTGGGAGCTTGAATTGTAACTTTATTCAAAATAAGAAATTTTCTTAAAAAATCTTCTTCAGATCCAACAGTCGAAATGTTTTGATATTTGGTGTGCAGCATCCTTGGGGGGGGGGGGGGGGGGGGGATTTAAGTTTGTTAAAGCCAAGTCCCAGGTTCATATTTGGGCTCCCTGTGGAAGCCCGAATTATCACTTGGTTCAATATGAGGAATTTTTCTTTAAAAATCTTCTTCCAATTCAGCAGTCGGAATGTTTTGATATTTGGCATGCAATGTCCTTAGGGGTTGAGATTCAAGTTTTTTCAAGCCAAGTCCCTGGGTTCATATTTGGGCTCACTGTGGAAGCCCGAATGATAACTTAGTTCAAAATGAGGACTTTTCTTTAAAAATCTTCTTCTGATCCAGCAGTCAGAATGCTTTTGATATTTGGTATGCAGCATCCTTAGGGGGGTAAGATTCAAGTTTGTTCAAGCCATGTCCCTAGGTCTGTATTTGGGCTCACTGCAGAAGCTCGAATTGTAACTTAGTTCAAAGTAAGGAATTTTCTTAAAAAATCTTCTTCAGATCTAGTAGTCGGAATGTTTTGATATTTGGTGTGCAGCATCCTTGGGTTGGGGGAGGGGGGGGGGGGAGATTCAAGTTTGTTAAAGCCAAGTCCCTGGGTTCATATTTGGGCTCCCTGTGGAAGCCCGAATTATAACTTGGTTCAATATGAGGAATATTCTTTAAAAATCTTTTTTTTTAGATCCACCATTCAGGATATTTGGTCTAAGCTTTTCTTAGGAGGGGCAGATGCAACTTGTTGAATTCAATTCCCTGGGTTGATATTTAGTCTACCTTGTTAGGTGAGCACCCTCAGGCCCCCTGGGGCCTCTTGTTTTTGTTGATGATTTCTTGAGTAAAATTAAGACAAGCTTTTCATCAAATCTAGTCATGGCTGCTTCAAAGCAGCCATGACTAGAATTGATGAAAAATATCTTGGAAATACTCAAGGGATGAAGAGTTAAACAGCACGCAAACATTTAGTGTTTTTTGTGACAGATACTAATAGCTTTGTGCCTGCCGCCCAGAACTTGCAGCCGGACACACGAGTTGCAACCCAGTAGTATGGCAACTCATTACTAGGAGAAACCCCCTGTGAACCTGAATCTGAATCAAGCTCTCCGGCCTAAACAGAAAGAGGTACCCAGAGGATGCATTGGGGGATTCTAGCTCACTGTGGGATAGCCTTGCCAAATTCACTCTCGGGGGACCTCATTCTGGATATAGCGGGGGAGGAATTCGCTAGAATTGTGCACTTGGTGATACCTTCCTGAAATTTGGCATGATGTAAGGGTAGGCATCAGAGATTTCAAAATCGATCGGCTACAAGTTGGCACCATCCTCTAGCCACCACTAGCAGCGAAATCCAAAATGGCCGCCAAGCGGATCGAAAAAAAGCTATTTTCGCCGATCGCACAACTGAAGCTCCAAACCTAACACCATACATGTGCTGTAATTGATGTGAATGATGGAGTGAAGCCCTTGGAACAAGTTGGGGGGAAGATTAATGGATAATGGGATCAGAATTTCCGTCGATGTGTGCGTCTGTGTGTCTGACTGTCAGTATGATCGTCCGTCCGTAGATAAATTAGTGTTGAATGTTTCTCGGGAATGCAATGGTCAAATGAACATGGTATGAGAGATTCCTGTCAACACATGAACAAGGGTACTCGATAGTATGCAGCAGTGGGGATACTTGGACATTTGATAATCCAATTAAAGTGACAGTCTATTCTCAACTTCCGGCATTTTCGATAGATTTATTTTCTAAGAAAATAAAACTATCAAATTTCTAGAGGAGTTCTGGTTCAATCTCAACACCATAGCGACACGTCTGCCAGCAAGGGCAGTGCTGGAATGAACTCGGGATGCATTAGTTCCCGTTGTTAATTATACAATGTTATCTTGCCAGTATAGAACATTGGCAAAATGGGACTAGAAGGGGTGAGTGTATGTTTGCAGTCATTCGAGGTACAGGAATATTTTTTGACTACAAGTAGTATTCTTCATTTTCGGCCAGTTAAGATGTGGTGTGTTCCAAGTCAGGATTAATGTTGCCGACACTTAATGCCCATCCCTCATGGTATGCTACTTTACCAGGGATATAGAGATATAGCCACCACTGGGAGCCAAAACATGACCTTTGATGTCGATGAGTGGTCGAAATGTTTTAGCGAATAACTTATCGAAATATGATCCGGTATGGCAATTTGATACCTTACGTTAGATTTATTAGATCAACTCAGGTATGGATTCATTGAGACATGAGTGCGCTACAAGATGAAGGATTTCCAAGTTGATTTGCTATGGAGTAGGAACTGACTAGTCACATGTGGCCTATGGCCAGAGAAAGACAAGGATACCATAGATGAACACACGGGTGAACGAAGGTATCAACTGTTGTACAGAGGCAAAATAGTTGGGGATATTGTATCATGCTATGCATGAATTAACACCGTCTTGTGCAGTAAATAACAGACTATTTTCCGAAATCTAAAACTGTATTCCTATACCCCGGACAATGTAGCAAGCCACATGGGATGAACATTTGTTAGCAAAATCAACTCAACTAGAAACATGACATGTGTTAACTGGCCGAAAATGGAAAAAAAAATACCAGAATAGGAGATGACTGGTCCTAACATGACAGTATACTACTCAATATTGTTACAACAGCCACCTTCACACTTACACAAAGGTGTGCACCTTAATCCAGCTTTCAAGCATTTGCAATTGCCCTTGCAGGCCTTGGCACAACTACAGTGGAGCATCAGTGCACATGCAGCACTTGCGTCTCCTAGGTGAGTCCAAAATGGGACCAGAATATTGAGACGTGGATTCCACTCCCATCCGTACTGTGATGGGTCTGGCACACATAAGTGTTTCTGCAGAGCACGATGCCAAATGAAAGATGACACAAGAATTACCCTTTTTACATGTTGATACAGAGCTGCTTTGGTGGGCGGGATGTTTTCCATAGACTTAAGGCCATGTGTGAACATATGCCGTCTCGCATCATTGACACGTGTACTGACACAACTGTTACTGTACATCTGTATGGTGAGTTTTTCGATATGCTGCATATGAGGGGAATCCTCTGAAAAGACTTGCGGATTCTCAGTCAATTCTATCATCATTTCAGTTGATGCGGGAAAATTCATCCATGCATTCCATCCTGTCTTCTTCCCAATGCCGAGCATGCTGGATGTTACATCACAACCTGTGAAGGCGTGGAAGAAAGTCAGGGCCTTACAGTAATCAGGTCCAAGTTGTGAAGCTATCTCATGAATTGGCATATCTTTATATGCCTTTCCAATTCCAAACCCAATCCACAGCTCACTGAGTCCAAGGTCACGGAATGTTGCGAAATGGTGCAAAGACAGAATGACGACATCAGAATCAACCGTGCGAAGAAAAGCTATTTTGTGACCTTGTGAGACTGCATGGTTGAGATGAAGCATCATGCGCGTGTCTGCTTCCTCGTGGTTCGATGGAGATATGTCACATAAGCTAACATCCTTATTGCATAGTACATATTCTCCTGATGTCGTTAACAACTGGTACTCGGATGTTGATGTTAATTTCAGCAGTTCAGCAGACAGGAACTTGAAAAATTCGTCTTTATTCTCACTAACTTTCAAGAATGCCTGCCAATTCTTCCCTTTAGGTAAAGGGACGTTCTCGGACACCCGTATCAACCTAACTGCTGTCTCACCGAGGCGTTTTGCTCGCGTCTGATTCTTCAAACTGCCTTCGGGGTAACAGTCATAGATCGCATCAACCCTTGTGGTGTTCGTGTTAATCAGAGATTCGATGTATGGCAATAATTGCAATCGAGCATATTCTCCAAACAGATCCGCTTTCTGTGGTTTGATTACATGGACTACAGCAGGCATATCCAAGATGACAACTGAAGCTTGTCTAGCTGCTGAATTCTTCCCTTGTGCAGGAATAGCTGGTAAACAATTGAGAATTTGAGATTTTGTCCCACTCCGTAGCTTACCTCTATCGGATAATGCTGGCGGATCACGTGCATTCTCGTGCATGAAAAACTCATCCATGTTTGAATCAGGCCGGGCTTGCAGTGAAACGAACATCTGGGTAACTATTGCGGCAGTTGCTTTACTTGACATGAGTTTGTCTCGGCCTTTGTCCAGGTTGGCTGGGGGTGGGTTAAGGAAGGTATATATATTTGCCTTGGGAATAACATCATTCAGGGGTACGGTGCATTCCACAAGCCTTTCCTTCAAGAAAGTGGAATATAAATGCTTGCCCCTTTCGGGTAATGACCGTAAACTCTTACTAACTTCGGGGTCCATATATTCACCAGTATCTAATGTCACCAGCTGACCACTAGTTTCATCATAAGGGTTGATAATGAGTCCCTGATTCACCAGATCGAGGAGAGATTTCAATTGATTCAGAAATTTTTTCTGCTCTGATACCGAACTTTCCGGGTGTTCCGTGTTATCTGATGATGTTGTGTGGAAACTTGCATATTCATACTCATCTATAACACGCAGAACTTCTGACCTTGAAAGCTCAATAACGACTTTCTCTTCAGCCTGGCCATAGAGACCTTTTGGACCACTGTCTTCTTTGAGTAGTTGGATACTATGTTCTTGGCTCTGATCTAAACCCATCATACTGAACTTCCTCTCACTACGCTGGACCACAAAATGGCCTTCCATGAATTTGTTGTGGATTGAAGGATGCCGCCTGGGTAGCTGAGACATGTCTCTCAGAAATACGGGGACCCACCGACAATAATTTGTATGTCCTAGGGCAAAAAAGTAACTGCACAACTCATCGATAGAACACAGTGTACCAGGCCAGTTACCGATTCGTTGGTTCCGAACGAATTGACAGCTTGTCAAGAGAAAGTTCCGAACGATTTCACCCCAATAGCGCGCAGTTGGAGATTGTGAAAGAATCCTCTGTTCCCACATTTCAAATGACTCATGGGGCCCAGTCTGCTGACAGTAAATCTCATAAGCATTCTTTCTGAGGATCTCAAGCCAAGCTAGAGTGAGAAGATATGCCTGTCGCGTCCTCTTGACATGTTTCCCACCAAGTAGGGATGATGCTACACCGGGTGTGAATATCTTTGCGAGGTGAAACATTCGCTCCCAACCAGAACCACCCATAAGCTTACCACCAGCTTCTTGGGTGCACATTTCAAGATGCAGGAATCCAATCATACACACCATTCGATCCTCACCTATCTCCTCTGGGAACAGCCATTGACATTTTTTCTGCCTGGCATACAACGGACAGTCACCTTCAATGACAGGTATCTGGCCGGGGTTTACGAAAGCAGTAGCTTCCCTGACCACATACATAGCATGCTTCTGCATACTGAGTGAGTCCGCTTTCTGCTCACTGAAAACAGGGAATACCCCAATAACTGCACGAGGTTTGACATTGTCTTGATCTTCATGTTTTGAAAAGAAGCCTGAAAAGGTCACAGGGACTTCATCAAGCTGCCAGCTGCCATCAACCTTCCCTTTATTGCTGATCTGTGACACATGAGACAACCAGTCATTCTCTCCCACGTTCAAATCTGCATATTCATTGGGCCGTACATTACATTCATCTGGAGATTCAAGCCTGATGTCCCCACCAAAGTCTTCAACGAAAGGAACAAATGCATAGTCGTCTGGGAGTTCAATTTGTGTGTCTTCTGGAACATCTAAACTCAGTGGTGGGGGATCAGTACCCACATTGTCCCTGCTCAGTTGACCAATGAGTGTGATGGACGTACCATGCATATCAGATCTACCAGATACATCAATGTTATCAGTGGTTCCTATCGAGAAAACATTACGTTTGCAGTTAGCTGGGACTACAACACCTTCGTTCTTGAACCGCAGTGAAACAGCTCTCGCGAAACTCCTGCGAACATCCATTACGCGATCATAAGAGACAGAGAGTCCCATTTGATGAAAATCTCTGATAAGATTTTTCATACGATCATGGGCATGCAACTTCAAACCCACATAAAGAGGCATTGGAGTTTCTCTGTCACGTCTCTGGTGAACATTTTGTGCATGTTCGGAGCGTTTCGCTGAATTGCTGATCAACATCTGTGAAATAGTACAAGCCACTCGAGTCTTGGCATTAACAGTCTCATCATCGCCTAAGTTCTGTATACTACATGTGCCCTCAAGTAGAACTCTAAGAAGAGTCAGGAGTGAGTTGGGTACAGGCTCGCTCAAGCAATAAGATGAAAATGATCCCGTGAAAGGAGCTTGAGATATGAGTATGTGTTTACGCAGAAGAAGACCCACATCAACTATCTTTTTTGCCTCTTCCTCAGACACTATACGAGTTAAAGATTCGGACAACAAGGAGCCAACTCGAAACCTACTTGAAATAAACACATCTCTACCCTGTGTGAAGGCGTCCCAGCCATCGCCCAATTTCTGCAACAAATGTTCTTTGAATCGAGTGGAATGTATTTCTTCACTAAGCCAATCAGAACCGACTTGCTTCAACCTCCGACTGTACAGATTCTTGAGATCGACAAGCTTCATCGCGGAATCGTTGTGTTCAACAAATGTTATGAGCTCTGCCATAACGAGAGGGTCATAGGGCAGGCCTGACGCGGAATGTTCGGCGTTCTTCGACTTTTTAGATTTAGCCGCTCGTGCTTCATTGGCAAGCTTACAATAACAGGTTTTGTGATAGTAAAGATCACTAGCAGCGGAATCAAATGCTGCATTGACCCGAGAAAAAACAACCCAGTTCTCGGCTTCCTTTGCCATAATTTTGAGTTTATTGTTATCAGACATTGATCTGCAAATAGGCTCACTGCTGTCACCTTCGCGTTTGTGACAATAAACACACTGGGGCAGTTTCCTGTCACAGCCAGATTCAAAACTTGTCCGTGTTCTTTTAGGACTCAGCGTGGAGCAGGATGCCACTGCCTCATTTCGCTCTCGCTTGTGTAGCACGCGCTGTACGATGTGAGTCCGAATACTGTCACGGCATGTCTTATGATATATTGCCTTATTCGTCAACAGTGACATCGACATACACTCATCACTCTCTCTCATCAAACAATCAATGGTCAAATTATATGGAAGCTCAACGCCATTATCTAGGAAGCGCGTTATGTCTTCCTCAATAGCTTTATAGGCGTCATGAAAACGAGATTCTCTATACGGACGCATCAATTTCTTGGAACTGTCTTGCTGGCAAAAGCAACAACGTTCCCAGTCAGTACTAGTCCGTACACGAAGAGGATTCTCACTCATTCTGTGAATGATTTTTGTGAACAATCGCGTTCTCGAATTAATTTCGACAGACAAATCAGAATTGCTTGCGGAATTACGCCAAACAAGAGATTGTATGGCAAAGAGACTGCTTCATAAAGAGCGTTGTTTCTCCGGGATCAGCGTCATTCAGGTTTGCCTGAATGACGCTGATCCCGGAGAAACAACGCTCTTTTCAAGTTCCAAGAAATTGATGCGTCCGTATAGAGAATCTCGTTTTATTCTACATCATCTCCCACGTCTGTTTCCAACACGTGCGTGGATCAGAGTTCACTTTCGCGCCCTTACAATCGGATGTATAGTCGGTAGACCGTCGAAAAGAAGGTTCCCTTCAGCCGCTGGCGGCCATTTTGGATTGTGCCGCTACTGGTCGCCACCGGTCGGTGTCAACTTGTAGCCGATCGTTTTTGAGAACCTCATAGCCTACACTAACAGTGTGCCAAATTTCAAGAAGGTATCACCAAGTGCACAATTCACCTGTATGTGACGAATTCCTCCCCCGCTAATATGACAGATTGTTTATTTCCTGACTTGACTAACACCGTCTGAGTGGTGTACGGAATGAGAAGATCTTTCATTTTTACTTTGTCTGTTGAAATTGTTAGGTATGCATATTATGTACATGAACAATAAAAAATTCTGTTTCATTTTTCAGTTGTTCAAAAGAAGAAATGTATCAGTTAGTGGTGAAGGAAATGAAGACATGGTCTCTTCAGAAGTTCAAGATGCTTTCGTTTCATCGTCTTCCAATTTTCACCCGGTATAGTATATTTATCTGACTAGTTGACAAAAACAGTCAACTTAGTGTAGTCAGGCATCAGTATATTCCTCTGGCATGTCCTACAGGGCACATTTATGACAGGATCGCTTGGTATGCATGTTCTGGGTGGCTTATGGATATTAACTGTTGATTTCTTTTCATTTCCATAAAAAATTATTTTTGTTAACACCAGCCTTTGGACCAGACATGGGGTCAAATACTTTGGAAAGTATTTAAATGCAAATGCGAATACTTTTCAAATGCAAGTGCAAATGTAGCTGAAATTGTTCAAATGCAAATGCATTTGAAAATCAATTCAAATACTTTTCAAATACATTCTGACAAGTTAAAGAAAATAAAACTAAAAATCAACTAAATCTTTCTTTCAATGTTTATTTTCATCAGGCTGCTGTAGTACAGTGAAAAATCTCTGAACAACCTGCTGAACTTTACCAACCATTATGACAGATTTGTAAACTGACCAAAGTTATCCTTCAGCTACTTCAAGTTGGAATTTTATTTTTGACTTGAGTTTTCAAACAAGTAATCTGTCGCAGTCATGTGCTTCAGAACATACCCTGATCAGAGGAAGAAGACTTGAATATTGTTGCAAGCATAATAAAGTGTATGGACTAAGTGTTGAATAAATTAATCAATAGGTTTTTATCTCAAGTAATAACAAGGGCCCTAATCTATAATCCCCACTAAAAAAAAAAACAAAAGCTTAGAATGGTCTTTTGATGACTGATCAAAAAATTCAGTTTGTTCAGTTACAGAAAATAATATTCAATTTCTTCTGCTTGGCATATAATTTCTCTTGTAGCTGTGCTGTATAATTTTTCACCCAGTGTTGAATGAGTGTTCCTTAATCCACTTTCCACCTGTGTTATGCCCTAGGCTGTATTCTGATAAAAAAATATGCTACTTCAGTTGATTCAAAAGACTAAGTGGATGGTCATTTATTACACCATGCTGTGCCTCTTGTCACAGTTTGTATGAACACACTTTATCAGCACAGTAATCTTCCAAGTTCAAGATTTCTTTAGACTGGACAAACAAATTAATTAACAAGAAGGAATTCCCTTTCCAGCAACTGTGTTAAACTAGATATACGTGTAATTAATCTGTTCAGTAACAAATGCAAAGTTCAATTTATGGAGTTAAGACAAAAGTATTTGAAATGTATTTGGAAGGTATTTGAAATTTCAAATACTTTTTCTTTCAAATGAAAGTGCAAATGCAAATTACTTGCTTCTAAAATATTCAAATGCCATTGCAAATACTTGAAATCACACATTTAAATGCATTTAAATGCATTTAAATGCAAATACATTTGCATTTGACCCCAAGTCTGCAGTTTGGACTTGGTGCATTTTTGTAGCAACTTATCCCTTTTGCACTCTCTATGTGGTATATTTATGAATTTCCATAAAAAAGATAAAAAGACCATTGCCACCAGCCAGGATCATCATACTTAGTGCATTTGTGGATTAACATCTTCCTTTGGCATGCCTCAGAGGGCGCATTCATTAGGCCTAAAAAAATAAAAATCTCAGGCCCTCCCGCATGGTCCTTTTGGCTGCCGCATGCTGTCTTTTTATAACCAATGTAAACTTAAAAAAAATAATTAAATGTTTTATGTCTGATATTTAACCCAAGTTAAAAAAATGATAAATTTGTCCCTTGAGTGCAAGAATGCTTTGCAATGCTTTAGCATTGCAAAGCCTACTTGGTCTCAAGGGACGAAATGCACCACCACCCATGCTATTCCGCAGATTATGAGGACAAAAACATAAACCTTGAACATGAACTTTTGATGGCAAAAAAACAATTACAGAAATAAAAAATAAAATAAAAAACTGCTTGCCCGCATGCAATTTTACAAATAATGGCCTGAGAAACAGAAGATCTACTTTGTGTGGCTTTATATCGGGTAGTTTTGAAACTTCATATGCTTATTTGGGATGACAGAGATAGGAGCTATTGATTTTCTTTTCATTTCTATCAAAAACTGTGGCTGTCCATAACAATCTTTGAATTTATTGCATTTGTGAATTTACATTCTTTTTTGACATGACCTACAGGGCACATTTAGCGTAGGATTGTTTTTGAACTCTGCGTGCTGATTAGGTGAAACCTCTACATGTAGATTCATTTCTGTGAAAGAAGTTGCTGTTTACAATGACTTCCGAACTTACTGCATTTGTGTATCAACATTCTTTTAGCCAGCATTACAGTTTACATTTAAAATGCATGGATTGCTCTGACATTGGCACACACAGTTCTGTTATGTTGAAGTTTTACCAGTAACAGTGGAACCAATGATCTTCAAATTTACCATTTCAAGTTTGCCAAGTTGAGCTACTGTGTCATTGACAGTTTTATTAGCTCAACTTTGGCGAAGCCAAATTTGAGCTTATGCCATGGCCAGTCGTCCGTCTGTCTGTCAACAATTCAATACGGCTCGGGCTAGAGGCCGTATTTATGAACCGATCTTTACGAAACTTCTTGTGTACCTTTGTTATGATCGTGGGACAAGAACGAGTGTTTTGGGGTCCAGTCCAAAATTCAAGATGGCTGCCAGCCGCCAATTTGTACTGACGATGCAGAAATCTGTTTTTTGCACAGAACTTCCATATGAAAGCACTGATTTGAATAATTTTTTGTATGAATGTATAGTACCATGGGATGCATCACATATAATACGTGTTTTTTTCTCGTACGTAAATTATGCAAATTAGACTAACTTTGATGTATTTAGTGTTACTTTCAGCACTGCCAGTGCAAATGCCAATGCGGCTCGGGCTAGAGGCCGCATTTATGAACCGATCTTTACGAAACTTCTTGGGTACCTTTGGTATTACCGTGGGACGAGAACGAGTGTTTTTGGGTGCGGTCCGAAATTCAAGATGGCCGCTGGCAGCCATTTTGTTCAAAATTTGGGGCAATCAGATTTTTGCGCTGAACTTCCACATGAAAGCTCTGATTTGAATAATTTTTTGTGTGAATGTTTAGTACCATGGGAGACATCACATATAATACAGGTTTTTTTCTCGTGCAGAAATTATGCAAATTAGATTAACTTTGAATTTTTCAGTGCGACTTCCACACAGTAAGTACACATGTCAATACGGCTCGGGCTAGAGGTTGTATTTATCAACCGATCTTCACGAAACTTCTTGGGTACCTCTGCTATCACCTTGGGACGAGAACGAGTGTTTCTGAGTCCGAAATTCAAGATGGCTGCCAGTGACCATTTTGTACCGAAATTAGGTCTAGTCAGTTTTTTGTACACAACTTCTACATGTCTCAGGCTAGAGGCCGTATTTATGAACCAATCTTTACGAAACGTCTTGGGTACCTTTGTTATCAACGTGGGATGAGAACGGGTGTTTTGGGATGTGGTCCAAAATTCAAGATGGCCACCAGCAGCCATTTTGTACCAAAATTATTGCAATTAGTCTTTTGTACAGAATTTCTGTATGAAAGTTCTGATTTGAATAAATTTTTGTATGAATGTTTAGTAAAATGGAATACATACAGAACAGGTTTTTTTCTCGTGCAGAAATTATGCATATTAGATGAATTTTGATTTTTTTTTTAGTGCTACTTATACACTGTAAGTGCACATGTCAATACGGCTCGGGCTAGAGGCTGTATTTATCAACCAATCTTCAGGAAACTTCTTGGGTACCTTTGTTATCACCTTGGGACAAGAACGAGTGTTTCTGAGTGCGGTCCAAAATTCAAGATGGCTGGCAGTGGCCATTTTGTACCGAAATTAGGTCCAATCAGTTTTTTGTCACAACTTCTATACAGCTCGTATTTATGAACTGATCTTCACGAAACTTCTTGGGTACCTTTATTTTCACCTTGGGACAGGAATGAGTGTGTTTTGGGGTGCCTTTGTTATCACTGTGCTATGAGAACAAATATTTTGGGGTTCAGTCAGACCCACTCTGGGACTCAAAGATTTCTTTTCTAGTTTAGCATCTGACTGTCATCCACCTTTACAGTACTTTACCTATACATTTGTTACAGGCTACGGTCAGTATTTATGTACAGGCCGTTACAATACTTTATATGTACCTTTGTTATCAGGTCATTACCTAGATGTTTGTCATTGCTGTGTCACATACTATACATGTACATGTCTTGACAAGTTGAGCTACAGTGTCATTGACACTTTCATTTTTTAATTATTAGGGAGGAATATCTCCAGAAATGGTAACAGCTTTATACAGTGATAATTTAGAAGAACAGGAAACCTCCACCCAAAAATTTAGAAAATTATTGTCCAGAGGTGAGTAGACCTGACATTTCAGGATTCAGGTTTGATTGTTAATGCCTAAAAAAAGGTAAAAATCTGTTTTTAAGTCCCTTTCGCATGGTTCCTTTGGCTGCTGCATGCTCTTTGTGTAACCAGTGCAATCTTTAAAAAATAGAAATTAAATGGTTTATGTCTGATATTTTACCCAAATTAATAAAATTGATAAATTTGTCCCTTGAGTGCAACAAGGCTTTGCAATGCTTTAGCATTGCAGAAGCCTTCTTGGACTCAAAGAACGAAGTACTCCACCACCAAAAAAAAACACCCGCCCACATTCAATTTTACAAACAAGAGGGGAGGGGTGTGTACATCCCCATTAGCTCACCAACACATGGCATGCAATAAATCTAGGCTTATTACAAATCTGCAAAAAAATATCTGGTCATGTACATGCATAGCAAAACAGGTCAGAAATTTTCTAAGTCCACAGTGACAAAAAAGCCTTCTTGCACTCAAGGAGCAAAATACATGCTATTCTAAAGATTATGAGGCCTAAAACATAAGACAAACCAAGAACATGAACTTTTTAATGGCAAAGAAGTAATTACAAAAATAAACAATAAAATAAAAAAAACTGCTCACCCACATGCAATTTTAGATAAAATGGCCCAAGAAACAGAAGATCTACTTTGAGGGGCCTAATATGTAACAAGGCAAAAATAGAAAAAAATCAGTTAAATTAGAATTAAATTAGCCAACTTTGGAGGCTACCAACACTACATTAGCATGATTGCTTTCATTTTGTCATGTAATGTGGAATAAGTAAATCTGGCATGGAAGCATCTCAATATTTCCTTTGATAAAATTAAGTATTTTTTTAAAACTCATTGACCCTTAAGTTCTCAGATTAATTTTATGTTAATAACTACCATATATACATGTACTTAACTGGTAGAGTGCTAAATTATTTTTGGCCACCAAAATTTGTTCAAATGTCTTTGCCTTATTGCAATTTATAGGAAAGTGCCAAACAGCACTCTCCCATAAATTATAACAAGGCAAATCCGTGCAGACTAAATAACTTAACTTCATTTCAAATAGGAAGCACATCCACTGAATATGAAGCCTTTATGATATGGCACCTGCATTTCAGAGTAGAGCCCAAATATCAGCTTCCAACACTCTACCAGTTTACAGTGTTTCTACATCACTGTTGGCTACCTGGACATGCAGCCCAAAAATATAAAAAGTGGAGTTCTCAAGGAAGAATACACTTTTAACAACTTTTTTCATAGCAATGTAAAAGGAGCAGTTTGTGGCATATTCCAGGACTGAGAAATTTCAGGCAGTTGCCCAAATTTAGTCAGTTATTTGGCAGTGAATGTAAATCAGATGTTTTTGTATTATGCTGTTCATAAAAACAGGTGTATTGTGCCTGGGACTGTCTGTCTACAGTATGGCCACCATGGACTGGTCACTTTCCACTGGTGTGCAATATTTCCACCCTCGCCATAATATTAGATTTCAAACACTAATTATAGGAATAATCATCAAAAATTTAATTAATGAAGCACCAGGTACAACCCAGTGCTTCATTAATTAAAATTTTGCTGCTGATGGTTTTTATTGTCTCCTGCTTTTTGAAAAAAACGGGAGATACTAAATTCGGGGTGTCCTTCCGTCCTTCCGAGTTTTTCGTTTCCAGACTCTTAACTTTCCTTACAGTGACCGGATATTTTTATACTGTACCAATGACCCAGACATAGCTGGTGCTAACTCTTAAAAATCTAGGGCCAAACACAAATTTTGCTCCCCCCAATCCCCAGAATTTGCATCTAAAACCAAAAGAAATCATGTCCTAAAGGACCTCCATACTTTGCCCCTACTGCGCATGCGCAGTGTCAAGGACGTTACGAAATTGGCGCCAATCATCATTCTTTGTTTGGCCCTTCATCAGTTAACATCTCACTGATCTTTGTGCTTGTAAATCTCAGTTTAAATGATGCCAGACACAAATATTGGAGAAATGGTGATTCTAAGGAGGATAGAGAAGGAGGAGAGGAAAAAGGAGTGACAGAAAATATTCAGGGCTGTAACTTAAAATTTTGTAATGAAATTATGTTAAGTTGCCTATTTTCGAGGCATGGGCCTGTTGTTGTCATTCTTGCTTTGAAGTTGCACTGCTTATTCAGTGTTTCCTCTCTCCTTATCCTGTAAGTCCCCCCTTGCTATTCTCCCATGCTTTTGGCATATTTTTGAGTAAGATTACTACTAAAATTTCTTGGGAGAATTAGCTTGGTTACAGAATGAATTCTGTTATTTTCCCCATGTTTACGTTTTCACCCATGGGTGTTTAGACGTTGTGTTCTGCATCTACCATCTGATGTTCTGCAGATTCTTCTCTGGAAGTCTCTGTTTTGCATCAGATAGTGTGTATTATTGATAACTGATTTCGGGCCAGTATTGTCAGTGCCTGGAGTCATGTTTTCTGGTGTTTATACACTTCTTGTTTACATTGGCAACAGTCTCTTTTGAGGGGGGCTTTTTGCCTTTGGAGTAGTTTACTCATTACTAGATACATTATTATTATCCGTAAGGCCACACAAAGTAGATATTCTGTTTCTCAGGCCATTATTTGTGAAATTGCATGCGGGCGAGCGGTTTTTTATTTTATTTTTTATTAAAGTAATTACCTCTTTGCCATCAAAATTCATGTTCTTGGTTCAAGTTTTAGGCCTCATAATCTACAGAATAGCATGGGTGGTGGTGTATTTCATCCCTTGAGTGCAAGAAGGCTTTGCAATGCTAAATCATTGCAAAGCCTTCTTGAACTCAAGGGACAAATTCATCAATTTTTTTAACTTGGGTAAAATATCGGACATAAACCATTTAATTTTTATTTTTTTTTAAGTTTAAATTGGTTATAAAAAGAGAGCATGCGGTAGCCAAAGGGACCATGCGGGAGGGCCTGAGAAACAGATTTTTTATTTTTTTAGGCCTAAGTGTTGCATTAATTATTTAAAATAATTTTAAAATTTTTGACCACACTTACCCTTCGGATGCATTGGGGCGCAACGTTACTTTTCAGAAACTTGGGCTTCGCTGAAAAAATATTTTTCAAAAATTATTTTGAATTTCATTTGCTTTTTTCAATGTTAATGGATCATGTTATTATGTATCTTTGTGTTTAGGGGTTTGTGTGAGTACTAGGACTTGTTGTTGTCTTTTCACAATGAAAGGACATTGTTCAAATTGTAATAGGAAGAAATCTTCCTCTGACTTTCATGATCATTGTTTTAATTGTAGTCAGTGTACTTGCACTAACTCCTGTTCAATATGTCAATATTGGGATGACAAACATTGGAAACGTGTGTCACGGTATGCTGTTAGTTGAGAAAGGGCTATGCCAGTCCTTTCTCCGCAGGGTCACTCTAGTCTATCAGTTTCTATTTCAGAGGAACAAGAACAGGGTGATGTTTCCATGTTATCTTCCAAGAGTGCGCTTCCGTCGTCACAATTGAATGCAGAGCTAGCGGCAAAAGTGCTCATGGAGATACGACAGTTGCCTAAGAGGTCCAGAGTAGGATCGGCGGCGCTGTCGTCCGCTAGCTCGCCCGGTGTAGCGTCCATTCACCGAATGGTTCGGCAGCCGGGTTCATCCGTTGCGGTCCAGTAGGAAATGTTGGGTGATGCGAGCACTATAAACATACAAGGTGCACACCCAGTGACGGCGGATGATAGGAGAGATCGGAGGAAGCCTTCTAGTCCGGTTCCTAGCTCGTCCAGGTCCTGCCGGGCCGTGAGCGAGAGAGGCCCCTCTCTCGTACAACAACATCAGGAACCTGATGTTGTGGTACAAAATGTGTCGCAAGCGGAGCACACGTCCGTCGCTCGGGACACTCCGTTGTTTAGGCAGTCCGTGGAGACTGCTCAGGCTTCCTCATCCTCTCACCAGCGCACACGACCGCACCTTGGCTAAGTGACCGCGGATATACTACCAGCTTCGCCGATAAGGGATTCTTCGGTGACCAGGTCACGCCATCCGGTAGCCAGGGACACGAGGCCGGTAGACTCCGGACGTTCGCATAGGAAGAGTATGCGGGAGTCAGTTGATGCGGAGCTTCCCGCGGCTAAGCAGCGAAAGACCGCTACTCCGCAGGCCTCGATGACGGACATGCTTGCTCAGATAGCACAAATTATTCCAGCATCCCAGCAATCGACAGAATCGGTGTCGGATCGGGAATTATCTGACGGCACTGCGTCGGTACGCTCCGCCGAAGCATCGGGTACGGACGACTGGGAGCATCATGAGGTCCGACCGGATGGTGAAAGGGATACGGATGACTTGGAGCTATCCCTTTCGGAGCAACATAAAGCTGCCGTGGATTTCATCCGGCACTTCCTTCCTCACGTTGTTCCGTCGGGCCAGACTGCTGCGGTACCGGACAAGAGACTGATAGCGTCATTGGACACTGAATTCTTCGAGCGGTTCAGAGACATCGTCCCTGAGTTTCCGTCTCAGTCCAATAATGTCACAAGAACATTTGAATTATTGAACGATGCTATATTCAAGCTTGCTTCCAAAACAGGCAAAGCTGGTTTCTTGTCCTCCAATGCTCTTAACCTGCCTTTCATTAATGCAAGGAATAAATTCGATACAGCAGGACAGGGTATTCCGAGAGTTCCTCTGCGTCTTGACGACGAGGCGGAAGACTTAGAATTGTCATTACCGTCGTCTATGTCCGTTCCAACCGCGGTGTTGGACACGACAATCACGTCTAACAGGGACAGTTTAGACGCTTTATCTTATGCAGACCACCTTACAAAGGCGTTATCACTGCGTCTTCAAGGGAAAGAATTCCAGGATATACAATCCTCTTTAAGACTTCTTTCAAGGGCAGTGGCTTATTCCACGTATAACTCCGCCCTCTCAGTGGCAAACCTGGAGTTGGTTAGACGTGACGCAGCCCTAGCTACATCCACACGCGTGGATAGTAAGGTGAAGAACTCTCTCAGAGTCGCTTCGGTCTCTGGAGAACTTCTATTCGACGGCAAGCTTTCTGCAATCTACGATAAAATTATTAAGAAAGCTTTGGATTCTCTGCTGTTTAAATCCGCTTCCAAAAAGTCGGATACGGCAGATAAGAATAAGACAGGCACTTCTGGGTCTAATGCGCCCAAGAAAGGTTCCTATAGAGGTTCCGGAGCGTCCTCTTGGTCTTATTCAAGAGACCGTCAAGGCAGCGACTCACGTGCGGGACGTCCTTCGGGCCGGGACAATCGGTCGGACGCCCCGAGGTCGACGGGACGAGGTGCGGGTCGTGGAGGACGTGGTTTCTCCTCCCACAGGCCTCGCGGGTCCAGGAGGTGATGGCTTCAACCTCTATCATGTTCCGGTTGGCGGAAGGTTGTCGAGTTTTTCAGAAGAGTGGGCGTCGATTACGGACGACCCTTGGGTGAGAGGGGTGATTTCGGAAGGTCTAAGAATATCCTTCAAACGAAAGCCTCCTTTAACTCGAAGTCCAAAATGGACTCAACTTCCGTCAAATCCGTAGAAAAGAGACGCTCTGTTATCGGAGGTGCAGTCTCTTTTAATGAAGAACGCGGTAGAGGTCGTAGAAGACCAGGAAACACCGGGATTCTACAGCCATCTGTTTCTGGTTCCGAAACCAGACGGCTCGTTCCGTCCAGTCATAGATTTGAGCTGGATAAACAAGCTGATCGTTGCTCCGAAATTTTATATGGAGACGATTCGGTCAGTCAGAGCGAGTATTCAGGTGAACGATTATGCTACAAGCATAGATCTCAAAGATGCATACTTTCATGTCATGGTACATCCGACATTCAGAAAGTATCTAAGCTTCGCAGTCCTAGGAGTGGTGTATCAATTCCGGGCGATGTGCTTCGGATTGAACCTAGCACCCTGGGCTTTCACTCGGGTAATGAACTCGGTAATGTCGTATTTCCGAGCTCATTCGTCTGCGGTAACGTCGGCCTACCTGGACGACATTCTTCAGAGGTACAGCAACGAGTTAACGCTTCAGAACAATGTGCAGAATCTGCTTCTATTGCTCCAACGTCTCGGTTTTGTTATAAATGAGGAGAAGTCGGATCTGGTGCCGTCCAAGTCATTCACTCATCTGGGAATGAGCTTCGAGACGCACAACAATCTCGTTCGTCTCCGTTAACCAGAGCGAAATTAGTTGTTACGCTCGCTATTGTCTTCATGCAAACAAAGTCACAGCGAGGGAGTTTATGAGACTGATAGGTCTCTGCGGAGCTGCCGCGGATCTCATTCCGATGGGGCGGTTACGCACTCGTCCTCTCCAAATTTTCTTAACTCAGAATTGGAGTGTGAAGATTCATTTGCTCGACATAGACGTTCTCTTGTCAGATCAAGTAAAACAAGAGATTCAGACTTGGGCAAACATTCAGTGGTTAACTCAGGGAGTTCCGCTGCAGTTGCCGGATCCGAGTTTTACCATTATGACGGATGCCAGTGAAACAGGTTGGGATGCAACATTGATCCCAACGGATTCGAGATGCCAGGGTCTTTGGGATCCACAGTTCCTAAGCAAGCACATAAACATCAAGGAAATGATGTCAATTTGGCTTGCATTACGTCATTGGATGGACATTATTCACAAAGCTCATGTCCAAATTTTGTCCGACAATATGACAGTAGTGGCGTATATACGGAACCAGGGAGGCACTCATTCCGTTCCGTTATTCAATCTAACGGAGAGAATCCTTCTGTTTGCTCTTTCACGGAAGGGTCGCTTGTTGCCGTCGGAGTGGACTCTCAACAAACAAGTATTCAATCAGATTTGCTACCAGTGGGAACGGCCAATGATAGACTTATTTGCGACACATCTCAACAATCAGTTGCAGACGTATGTGTCACCGTGCCCGGATCCAAGAGCATATGCAGTAGACGCCCTATCGATCTCATGGGACGGAATGATAGGATATGTGTATCCTCCAGCGCCGTTGATTCAGCAAGTATTGCTAAAGATAAAACAATCTCAATGCAAGATTCTGTTGGTAGCATCTCTGTCTTCACAGAGACCGTGGATAAATCTACTCAGGTGTCTGTTGTGGGACCTACCGCGAAAGCTTCCTCCACGGGAGGATCTTCTTTCGCAGGGGAAACCGCGTCGACTTCATCTCAACCCGCAAGGTCTCAACTTTCACGTTTTTCCGTTGTGCGGTCCTTCTTGCATGGCAAGCACTTTACAGGACGAGCAGTGGACACGATTTCTAACTGTAGGAGAACCTCCTCTTCGCTAAACTATGCGGCTAAGTGGAAGGTTTTTCGTCGTTGGTGTAGGGATCATTCTGTTGATATTTTTTTACCCCTCCATACCAGACATTGCAAACTTTCTAGTATACTTGTTTGTCGAAATCAAACTGCAGCCTGTTACTATTAAGGGTTATAGGTCTATGTTACCTGATACCTATGCACACCACGATAGTTTACAAATTGGATCTAATGTCTCTTTATCTAAGTTAGTTAGAAACTTCTCGATAAATAGACCCAGAACTCTTAGATTAATTCCTAAGTGGAATTTAGCTTGGGTTCTTCTTAAACTAAAGGAAAAGCCATTTGAGCCTCTTGGGACAGTAGATTTCAAATTCTTGTCTTATAAGACAGCTTTTCTCTTAGCTTTCTCTTCTGCTAGAAGAGTCAGTGAGCTTCATGCACTATCGGTGGACGATTCTCACTATCGTAGTGTCGGGAACACTATCACCTTCACTACTAATGTTGGATTTTTAGCTAAGAATCAGGCTCCTAATAAATATCCGGAACCTATTGTTATTAAGGCTCTTCCGTCTTCAGACGGGCGTAGGCCTTTACTCTGTCCTGTTAGAGCTTTACGCATTTATAAACAGAGATCTCAGTTTATCAGAAAGGGACGAAAACGTTTCTTTCTGTCTCTGATGCCTAATAGAAAGGACATTTCGATCCATTCTATTGCTAGATGGATTCAAATAACTATCCGTACTGCTTATGAAAATTTATCTTCTTCCCAGCAGTCTTAAGATTTCGGCTCATGAAGTAAGAGCTCTTTCTACATCTTGGGCTTACGCAAATAGTGTGGCTATTACAGATTTAATGAAGGCTGCTTATTGGTCTCAGCCATCCACATTCACAAATTTTTATCTCAGAAATATTGAGTCCATTTCTGGAGACCTGCATTGTTTAGGTCCGTTATCTGTTGCTCAGAATGTCGTCCACTAAACAGTTGCAACTATAGTTATATAGGCTTTCTGTTCCGGCAGTGACTCCGTCCTGCTGCCCTCTTCGCTCTGGGCTATTTTACCCAGGGCAAGGGGAAGGGGGGGGGAGGGTGTTCCCTTAGGTCACCTGCTTTATAGTGAAAAGCAAGGGAATTCCTCCTCCGGAGTCAGTAATTCTGAGTCGTTTCCGGGATGGTTTTAATGTGTAATATTAATGTTAAAAATTCATTCATGTCATATTTTTAAAGTGTAGCTCGGTGTGAAGCATTTGTATATGTCAAGTGTCAAACGGGCGTTAATATACAATCCTCGGACACTTTTAAAGAATATAAAGAGTCTCAATTCTCTGGACTAACTTTATTTATTGGCTTACTTTAAAAATAATTAGTATAATGGGTTATACTGGATGTTAATAGAGAACATGAATGTTATTGTGCTCAATTATGAAGGGTATTGTATCTTTCTAATTTATCATAAAATAAGAAAGATACATGTAAAGCCTAATACTCCTTTTCTCCTTGAGGGGTTCACTCTATATTATATAGTTGAGCTTATTGGATTTTCCTCTATGTCCTAGGCCCTCCAGCCTTTTTACTATTCAGCTATGTCTGGGTCATTGGTACAGTATAAAAATGTTAAAAAATTTATAGTAATTTATATATTTTTTATACTTACCAATGACCCAGACGGGGATGGCCCTCCCAGGAGTTGGGAACTCATACCTCCCCGCTGAGTACATAGCGCTGACCAGGCACTGCTTGTAAGAATAATAATTGGCGCCAATTTCGAGACCTCTTTGACACTGCGCATGCGCAGTGGAGGGAAAGTATGGAGGACCATTTAGGACATGATTTTTCGGTTTTAGATGCAAATTTTGGGGATTGGAGGGCAAAATTTGTGTTTGGCCCTAGATTTTTAAGAGTTAGCACCAGCTATGTCTGGGTCATTGGTAAGTATAAAAAATATATAAATTACTATAAATTTTTTAACTTTCTTTTTATTATATGCTTTTTATAAGAATCTGATCATTCCTATTGATAATTCCACTCGTTTCAACTTTGAATTGAAGCATGAATGTAAACAGCTGATCACTGCCTATAATAGTCTGGCCCCTGTCGCGCATTGATATGCGGAAGTGATTTGATCGATACTCGGAACAGGTAGTGTCTTGCAATCTGATTCAGCTGGCAGGTTTCATGCATCAATTCAAGGTGAATACGTGTTGAATTATTGCTGGAAATGATCAGTATCCACTCAAAAACACTAGATTTTCTTTTCATTATACGTTTTTAGAACAAATTGATCATTTGCAGTGATAATTTGACTTGAAGTGGTGCTTTGAAAGCTGCCATTTTGATTGATACAGTGAAAGTGAAAATTTCTATATCTTCACAGTGGGGGATGCGATTTTTATCTTTCCATGATTTTTTTCAATAATCTATCATTTAGCATAAAATAAATAAACCTATCCACTCTTGAATAATAGAAAATGGATGTTAGGCTGCAGGCAAGTGGCTGAATATTTGGACAAACAACAACCATAAATCTATCAATGTCAATTTTAAGCACTTTATCTCACTGATCTTAAACCCATTTAAAAAACAAAGCGAGGCCTATTTATTCACTGAACTGGTCATATTCTAAATTAGTTTTGGTAATCAGAATTTGTTAACATGTCTTTGTCTTGGTACAAGTCATGAGAGTGTTTACAGGCACTCTTCCAAAACTTGAGACATGGCCTACAGACTAAATCATTTTACTTTAAAGATTATATGAAGCCTTTTAGTTGGGAGTACCAGTAACTCAGAATGAAACCTAAATTTTGGTTTCTAGCTCTCAACCACTTAACAGTTCTTTACACCCATCTGCGATTAAAAGGTCAGTATTGCAGTGATGATATGGTAAAAGATTTGGGGTTCAGAGAATTTTATTTTATAATACATGTTTACCAATGCTTGGTGTGGGACTCCTCTAAAATGGGCAACATGGTTATAAACAATTGGCTGTGCTTTACTTTATATCCATGTTGCGGTCATGATTAGCCATTGTGCAGAAATATGTAAATAATTGGTTACTTTACATGTATTTCACATTTTCACTGTATGTATGATTAATATGGACAAATTTCAAACAAAAAAATTGTGATTCAGCAGTATTGAATTACCAATATTAATAACAAATGAGTTGAAACTATTCAGTATATACTATGTGTTAAAAAAATAGAGTTTCGGTATAATACTACAAAAAATTCCATTCAATATTTTTTTTTTCAGAGAATGAAAAATATTAGTTATTCAATAATTTTGTTTGCAAGTATCATCTGCTTAACTCTTTACCTAACATAATTAATAGTAGACACTTTAAAAAAAACACTAGAATGACTTTTCATTGTTTTTGCCTCAAAAACATAGCTTATGTCGTCTCATTGGAATGTGCTCCACAAGCTAGTTCCAATGACCTTATCACGACTCATTTCTTTCAATAGTCCTTTTTTCATCACTAAAACTGTCCAGCACAAAAAAAAAATGATTTTGGAGTGCCATTAAACCACAGTAAACACTCTGATACCAGTTTTCATTTCTGCAGTTATTCTCTTAAATAACTGTGATGATGAACTTTTCACACCATATTGCTGCACTTTATTTTTCTACAGTTAACTGATAGAGTGATGGAAGCCCATATTTGGGCTTTATTCTGAAGTGCAGGTACCACAGCTTGAAGGCTCCAAATTCAGTGGATGTGCTTTGTATTATCTATGAAGTGATATTTAGTCTGTAAAGGTTTGCCTTGTTACAATTTATGGGAGAGTGCCCATAGGCACTCTCCCATAAATTGTAACAAGGCAAAGACATGTGTACAAGATTTGATGGCCAAAAATAATTTAGCACTCTACAATTGGAAAACATTGCCCTTTTTAACTTGGATTATTAAGGAATGTGGTGGAACAGTGGTTACAGCACTGGACTTCAAACCAAACGGTTCAAGGTTCGATTCCTTCCAGGGATAACTGCCTTGTGTCCTTGGGAAAGGCACTTAATCCCGATTTCCCATGTGGAGACACAGTTGCACTGTGTACTTAAGTGCGTGTTGATGGTGCACTTGTCTTCAACCAATGCTAATCCTGCTTTGCGGAGTCTGACAGTTGCTCCTTCACTGTTAAAAGTGTCATTAAACCATAATAAACTTAGATTATTGAACAAGATCCTGTTTTGCGGAGTCTGACAGTTGCTCCTTCACCCTTAAAAGTATGATAAACCTAGATTATTGAACAAGGGTGTCTCAGACTTTTATCTACAATTTGTCTGAGACGTTCATTGGATTTTTAGCTCAACTTGACAAAGTCAAGCTGAGCTATTGCCATCACTTCTCGTCCGTCGGCGTACGTACGTACATACGTATGTACATACGTACGTACGTACGTACGTTAGTATGTTAGTACGTTAGTACGTACGTCCACAATTTCCTTTGGCACACCTCACAGGTCGCATTTATGATCAGATTACTTTGAAACTTGACATGCTTGTTTGGGGTGACCTCTAGATGGGAGCTATCGATTTTCTTCAATTTCCGTCAAAAAATGTTGCCGCGGCCAACGTTTTTAGAACTCGGTTTAGTCAAACCACAATATTTCCTTTTGGCACACCCTACAGGGCACATTTATGATCGGATTGCTTTGAAACCTTTCATGCTTGTTTGGGGTGACCTCATGGGAGCTATCGATTTTCTTCAATTTCCATCAAAAAATGTTGCCGCAGCCAACTTTCTTAGAACTTAGTTTAGTCAGACCACAATATTTCCCTTTGGCTCACCCTACAGGGCACATTTATGATTAGATTGCTTTGAAACCTGGTATGCTTATTTACGGTGACCTCTAGATGGGAGCTATCGATTTTTTTCCATTTCCGTCAAAAAATGTTGCCACGGCCAACGTTCTTAGAATTTAGTCTAGTCAGACCATAATATTTCCCTTTTATACACCCTACAGGGCACATTTATGATCAGATTGCTTTGAAACCTGGCATGCTTGTTTGGGGAGGCCTCTAGATGGGAGCTATCAATTTTCTTCGGTTTCTGTCAAAAAATGTTGCCACTGGCAAAAAAAATGACATTGGTACCAGTGATCTTCAATTTTGCCATTTCATTTATAACTTACCAAGTTCAAGTTTGTCAAGTTGAGCTACAGTGCCATTGACACTTTCATTTTGATATTTTTGATACTCTATATGGTTAATAACAGTGATTATGAACGTGTGTATACCATTATGCTGTGTTGTTGCACATTATTCTTCCAGAGTTCTTGTACTTTTTCACTTCGATTATGGAACAAGTCCCTCTCAAACTTACCATTATTACTATGAGGACATAAAATCTTGAAACCTTTCCCTCAGTGCAAACATGATTTCAGTGTATTTTATAAAAGTGTAATCACACATCTGTAAACTCTGAAAATCATTCTCTTCAAAATAACTTGACTGACACACTCAAGCTTGCTCTATCTCTTTACAGAGCCAAATCCACCTATAGATGAAGTAATTCACACAGGCATTATACCACGGTTTGTTGAATTCTTACAAAAAGATGGCCATTGCACATTACAGGTGGGTATTGTTTGAGGATTCTTTTCAGTGTTTTTATCCAATCTGCTTTTGAGTTTTGTAGTATTTATTATGAACGGATGCTCATCTTAAAGTACTTTATCCCATAAATGGACGTTTATTCGAACAATAAAAGTCTTAGATCAATTTTTGATTTTTTCACCTAGTAGCAACTGCTAGAGGGTGATAAATTTTCCCTGTAGGTTTTTTATTCCTATAGTAGATACAGACTTTTTGACCTCTGACCTCTATCGCATTTGTATTGTCATGAGCTGTTTTACATTTGTGGGAGACAAAATGAACCAACATCAATCATTGACTGTCGCTGAAATGTTTAGTTTTAGAATATATGACACATTTCAACTCTGTCTAACAAAACGAACAACAATTAATTGTGGGGGGGGGGGGGGGGGGGGGGGGGCGCGGTGGCTCAGTAGGTAGAGGTGCAGGCTGCAAGCCGAGAGGTCCTCGGTTCGAATCCCACCTGCGGCAACCGCGTTGTGTCCTTGGGCAAGACACTTCACCCCCGGTGCCCATGTGGGGGCACGATGACGCCGTGTACTAAGGCGTACTGCAAGTCGATGGTACGCATGTCTTCAACCAATCTAACCCTGCCTGTGCTGCAGTGCAGAGTTACGATGTTGGGGAGCTGGCAGCTGCTCGTCGTTGCTTGGTGGTTCTCTCCGGGTACTCCGGCTTCCTCCACCCGTAAAACTGTCACGGTCATGATTAGCCATTGTGCATAAATATGTGACCTTAAACATCAATAAATAAATAAATATTAATTGTAGTCAGTGTTCTCGCTCTAACTCCTGTTCAGTATGTGTCAATTGGGATGACAAACATTGGAAACGTGTGTCACGGTATGTTGTTAGCGGGAAAAAGGCCATGCCGGTCCTTTCTCCGCAGGGTCACTCTAGTTTATCAATCTCTGTTTCAGAGGAACAAGAACAGGGTGATGTTTCCGTGATGTCTTCCAAAAGTGTGCCTCCGTCGTCACAATTAAATGAAGAGCTAGCGGCAAAAGTGCTCATAGAAATACGTCAATTGTCTAAGAGGTCCCTAGTAGGATCGACGGCGTTGACGTCTGCTAGCTCGCCTGGTGTAGCGTCCATTCATCGAATGGTTCGGCAGCCGGGTTCGTCCGTTGCGGTCCAGGAAGGAGATTTGGGTGATGCGAGCACTATAAATAAACAAAGTGCACACCCAGTGACGGCGGATCAGAGGAGAGAACGGAGGAAGCCTATTAGTCCAGTTCCTAGCTCATCCAGGTCCATCCGGGCTGCGAGCTAGAGAGGCCCCTCTCTCGTACAACAACATCTGGGACCAGATGTTGTGGTACAAAACGTTTCGCATTCGGAGCATACGTCCGCCGCTCGGGACGCTCCGTTATATAGACAGTCCGGAGAGACTGTCGATAAGGCTTCCTCATCCTCACGGCAGCGCACATGACCGCACCTTGGCTACGTGACCACGGATATCCAGCCAGCTTCGCCAATCAGAGAATCCACGGCGACCAGGTCACGCCATCCGGTAGCCAGGGACACGAGGCATGTAGACTCCGGACGTTCGCATAAGAGAAGTATGCAGGAGTCAACGTACACGGAGCTTCCAGGGCAAAGCAACGTAAGACCGCTACTCCACAGGCCTCAGTGACGGACGTGCTATCCCAAATAGCACAACTTAGCGCAGCATCCCAGCAAACGACAGAATCTGTGTCGGATCAGGTAATATCCGACGACGCTGGGTCAGTACGCTCCGCTGAAGCATCAGGTACGGACGACCGAGAACTTCATAGGGTCCGACAGGATGGCGAAAGGGATTCGGAGGATTTCGAGCTTTCCCTTTCGGAACAACATTAGCTGCCATACATTTCATCCGGCATTATCTTCCAGAGGTTGTTCCGTCAGACCAGAATGCTGCGATGCCGGATAAGAGACTGATAGCGTCTTTGGACACAGAATTTTTTGATCGGTTCAGGGACATCGACCCTGAGTTTCCGACACAGTCCAATAATGTCACAAGAACATTCGAATTATTGAACGACGATATATATAAGCTTGCTACTAAACAAGCAAGTCTGGTTTCTTGTCCGCAAAAGTTTCTGTGATGTCTTCCAAAAGTGTGCCTCCGTCGTCACAATTAAATGAAGAGCTAGCGGCAAAAGTGCTCATGGAATACGTCAATTGCCTAAGAGGTCCCTAGTAGGATCGACGGCGTTGACGTCCGCTAGCTCGCCCGGTGTAGCGTCCATTCATCGAATGGTTCGAAGGCCGGGTTCATCCGTTGGGGTCCAGGAAGGAGATTTGGGTGATGCGAACACTATAATAAGACAAAGTGCACACCCAGTGACGACGGATCAGAGGAGAGATCGGAGGAAGCCTATTAGTCCGGTTCCTAGCTCGTCCAGGTCCATCCGGGCTGCGAGCGAGAGAGGTCCCTCTCTCGTACAACAACATCTGGGACCAGATGTTGTGGTACAAAACGTTTCGCATTCGGAGCATACGTCCGCCGCTCGGGACGCTCCGTTATATAGACAGTCCGGAGAGACTGTCGATAAGGCTTCCTCATCCTCACGGCAGCGCACACGACCGCACCTTGGCTACGTGACCACGGATATCCAGCCAGCTTCGCCAATCAGGGATTCCACGGCGAACAGGTCACGCCATCCGGTAGCCAAGGGACACGAGGCCTGTAGACTCCGGACGCTCGCATAAGAGAAGTATGCAGGAGTCAACGTACACGGAGCTTCCAGCGGCAAAGCAACGTAAACCGCTACACCACAGGCCTCAGTGAGGGACGTGCTATCCCAAATAGCACAACTTATCGCAGCATCCCAGCAAACGACAGAATCCCTGTCGGTTCAGGAATTATCCGACGACGCTGGGTCGGTACGCTCCGCTGAAGCATCAGGTACGGACGACCGAGAACTTCATAGGGTCCGACAGGATGGCGAAAGGGATTCGGAGGATTTCGAGCTTTCCCTTTCGGAACAACATAAGCTGCCGTAGATTTCATCCGGTATTATCTTCCAGAGGTTGTTCCGTCGGACTAGAATGCTGCGATGCCGGATAAGAGACTGATAGCGTCATTGGACACAGAAGTTTTCCCTGAGTTTCCGACACAGTCCAATAATGTCACAAGAACATTCGAATTATTGAACGACGCTATATATAAGCTTGCTACCAAAACAGGCAAGTCTGGTTTCTTGTCCTCAAATGCTCTAAATCTGCCTTTCATCAATTCAAGGAATAAATTCAAAACGGCAGGACAGGGCATACCGAGAGTTCCTCTGCGTCTAGATGACGAGGCTGAAGACTTGGAATTGTCTATACCGTCGTCTATGTCAATTCCAACCACGACGTTGGAAACGACAATAATGTCTAACAGACTTAACTTAGATGCTTTATCATACGCAGACCACCTTACTAAGGCATTATCATTACGTCTTCAAGGGAAAGAATTCCAGGATATAATCCTCATTGAGACTTCTTTCAAGGGCAGTAGCTTTTCCACGTATAACTCCGCCCTTTCAGTGGCAAACCTGGAGTTGGCTAGACATGACGCAGGCCTAGCTACATCCACGCGCGTGGATAGTAAGGTGAAGAACTCTCTCAGAGTTGCTTTGGTCTCGGAGAAGCTTCTCTTCGACGGCAACCTTTCAGCAATCTATAGACGTTCTCTTGTCAAATCAAGTGTAACAAGAGATTCAGACTTGGGCAAACATTCAGTGGTTGACTCAGGGAGTTCCACTGCAGTTGCCGGATCCGAGTTTTACAATTATGACGGATGCCAGTCAAACAGGTTGGGGTACAACATTGATCCCAACGGATTCGAAGTGCCAGGGTCTTTGGGATCCGCAGTTTCTGGTCAAGCACATAAACATCCAAGAAATGATGTCAATTTGGCTTGCACTACGTCATTGGATGAACATTATTCAGAAAGCGCATGTCCAATCCTGTCCGACAATACGACAGTAGTTGCGTATATCTGGAACCAGGGGGGCACTCATTCCGTTTCGTTATTCAATTTAACGGAAAGAATCCTTCTGTTTGTTCTAGAACACCAAGTTCTGCTTTCGGTCCGTCATATTCCGGGTCGTCTGAATGTATTAGCAGACTCCCTTTCACGGAAGGGTCGCTTGTTGCCGTCAGAATGGACTCTCAACAAACAGGTATTCAATCAGATTTGCTACCAATGGGAGCGGCCAATGATAGACTTATTTGCGACACAATAATCAGTTGCAGACGTATGTGTCACCATGTCCGGATCCCCGAGCATATGCAGTAGACGCTCTATCGATCTCGTGGGACGGAATGGTAGGATATGCTTATCCTCCAGCGCCGTTAATTCAGCAAATATTGCTAAAGATAAAACAATCACAGTGCAAAATTCTGTTGGTAGCATCTCTGTCTCCACAGAGACCGTGGATAAATCTACTCAGGTGTCTGCTGTGGGACTTACCGCGAAAACTTCCTCCACAAGAGGATCTTTTTTCGCAGGGGAAATCGTGTCAACTTCATCACAACCCGCAAGGTCTCAACCTTCACGTATTTCCGTTGTGCGGTCCTTCTTGCATGGCAAGCATTGTACAGGACGAGCAGTGGAAGCGATTTCTAACTGTAGGAGGACCTCCTCTTCGCTATACTATACGGCTAAGTGGAAAGTCTTTCGTCGTTGGTGTAGGGATCATTCTGTTGATATTTTTGATTCCTCCATACCAGAAAGTGCAAACTTTCTAGTATACTTGTTTGACGAGATCAACTGCAGCCTGTTACTATTAAAGGTTATAGGTCTATGTTATCTGATACCTATGCACACCATGATAGTTTACAATTGGATCTAATGTCTCTTTATCTAAATTAGTTAGAAACTTCTCGATAAATAGACCTAGAACCCTGAGATTAATTCATAAATGGAATTTAGCTTGGGTTCTTCTTTAAACTAAAAGAAAAGCTATTTGAGCCTCTTGAGATAGTAGATTTCAAATTCTGGTCTTATAAGACAGCATTTCTCTTAGCTTTCTCTTCTGCTAGAAGAGTCAGTGAGCTTCATGCACTATTGGTGGACGATTCTCACTATCGTAGTGTCGGGAACACTATTACCTTTACTACTAATGTTGGATTTTTGGCTAAGAATCAGGTCCTAATAAATATCCGGAACCTATTGTTATTAAGGCCCTTCCGTCTTCAGACGGGCATAGGCCTTTACTCTGTCTGGTTAGAGCTTTATGTATTTATAAACAAAGATCTCAGTTTATCAGAAAGGGACGTAAACGCTTCTTTCTGTCTCTGATGCCTAATAGAAAGGACATTACAGTCCATTCTATTGCTAGATGGATTCAATTAACTATCCGTACTGCTTAAGATAATCTATCTTCAACTCAGCAGTCTGTGCTTAAGATTTCGGCTCATGAAGTAAGAGCTCTTTCTACATCTTGGGCTTACGCAAATAGTGTTGCTATTACAGATTTAATGAAGGCTGCATATTGGTCTCAGCCATCCACATTCACGAATTTTTATCTCAGAAATATTGAGTCCATTTCTGGAGACCTGCATTGTTTAGGTCGTAATCTGTTGCTCAGAATGTCGTTCACTAAACAGTTGCAACTATAGTTATGCAGGCTTTCTGTTCAGGCAGTGACTCTGTCCTGCTGCCCTCTTCGCTCTGGGCTATTTGACCCAGGGCAAGGGGAAGGGGGGGGGGGGAGGGTGTTCCCTTAGGTCACCTGTTTTATAGTGAAAAACAAGGGGATACCTCCTCCGGAGTCAGTAATTCTGAGTTGTCACCGGGATGGTTTTAAAGTGAAAAGTTAATGTTTAAAAATTCATTCATGTCATATTTTTAAAGTGTAGCTCGGTGTGAAGCATTTGTATATGTCACGTGTCAAACGGGCGTTAATATACAATCCTCGGACACTTTTAAAGAGTATAAAGAGTCTCAATTCTCTGGACTATCTTTATTTATTGGCTTACTTTAAAAATAATTAGTATAAAGGGTTATACTGGATGTTAATAGAGAACATGAATGTTATTAGGCTCAATTAGGGAGGGTGTTGTGTCTTTCTAATTTATCATAAAATAAGAAAGATACATGTAAAGCCTAATACTCCTTTTCTCCTCGAGGGGATGACTCTATTTTATATAGTTGAGCTTATTGGATTTTCCTCTATGTCCTAGGCCCTCCAGCCTTTTTACTATTCAGCTATGTCTGGGTCATTGGTACAGTATAAAAATGTTAAAAAATTTATAGTAATTTATATATTTTTTATACTTAACAACGACCCAGAGGGGGATGGCCCTCCCAGGAGTTGGGAACTCATACCTCCCTGCTGAGTACATAGCGCTGACCAGGCACTGCTTGTAAGAATGATAATTGGTGCCAATTTGGAGACCTCCTTGACACTTCGCATGCGCAGTGGAGGCAAAGTATGGAGGACCATTTAGGACATGTTTTCTTTGGTTTTAGATGCAAATTTTGGGGATTGGGGGGCAAAATTTGTGTTTGGCCCTAGATTTTTAAGAGTTAGCACCAGCTATCATTGGTAAGTATAAAAAATATAGATTTTTTAACTTTTTAGAGAGATTCCATCATGCCTTTGTATATCACCCATGAACTGGCATTAGTAAATTGCGCAGCAGATAGTGGGGTGCCCACTAGTCTACGTTGACTCGATTCTTGGGTGTCGACTAATCAACTTCATAATCCCGGAGTCATTTCAGCACTGCTCACAGTTTGCCGAGGATCACCTCTACTCATCAAAATATTTGTACATTAAAGGTGCAGTTATTAAAAAAACAAAATTTGTTTCTCAGGTACTTCCCTTAAAGAAAGTCTGCCTCATCACCTTTTTTTTTACACCTGGGAATCTTTTCTGTGACACTCTTTTGCAATTGTGGGACAAACATTCAACCATCTATACCTTGTTTGACAGATCTTACAGACCTCTGTCAAACAAGATACAGTTAGTTAAATTTTCAACTGCATTATGGGAAATTTTTACTTCTGAAAACATTTTGTTTCCCATATAATAGTGTAAGTAGTTGAATTTCTGATTCCAACTATTTTCAGAACTGTTTTGTGAATAAACAAAAAAAAGACCCTCATCATAAAATTGAAGAAAAATTGCCTGAGAAGCAATTAATTTTTTTATTGGGCTGTGTAATTTCTTTTATGTCTATAAGAAGGGATAATCCTTAGCAGATTGTGTGTGGCAGTAATGTATGAAATAACAGTCATGTAACTGCAGAAGTTAGATGCTTGTACAGTTAAAACTAGAAGTCCTGTCATGAAATGCGCACAAATAGAATGTTGATATGCGCGTTAATGTACGCGATATGGCCCAAGTAAAGCTATCAAATTCTGTACATATGGCCTGTGCACAAGCAATATTTCAGGCAATGGACCTCCGGGTAAGCCGGAGGTCCATTGGCAGAAACATTGCATGTGTTTGCTATGAGTGACCAAAAGAACCTGCTGTGTTATGGATGGCATTCGATATGGCAATTGCGCGCAATTCCAATGCGCAATTAAGCCTAGATAAGTGCACTATTCGTGACAGGACTTCTAGTTTTAACTGTATGTAGGGCCCTGCGAACCTCAAATCTTGCATCGAATTGAATTGAATCGGGCACCAGATTTCGAATCAGATCTCAAATCGAATCTCACTGCCTTTCAAGTTGTGGATATTGCACCTTCTTACACCTGAAAATATTTTCAGTCTCCACTCAAGCAGGCTTGGCAATTTCAGGAGAGCGATTTTTTAGCTCTCCTTACTGCCCTCCTGAAAGAATTAAGGAGAGCGAAAAATTGCCCTCCTAAATATTTTGGTCTGGGATGATTGAGATTACATGTATTATGGTCACAATAAATTTTTGTTGTAAATCAAAAATGTAATTTAACTTCGAAGTCACATAACATCACGTAATTTCATTTTGAAAGTGGTTTAGTGGTAAAAGGTAATGGCTGCAACTGTGTTTGGGTTTGTACTTTGTACATTCCCAAACACAGTTACAATCATTTGAAGCAAAATGGGTCACAGCAATATTTTTTTCTGTCAGTTTCAACAACTGACATCACAGTTTGAAGTGTAGTTATTCAAGGAATATTGACACCATAAAATACTACCATTACTACTATCCTGTTGCTTGAAGCACATGCACCAGGATGTGACTGTAGATTCAAGCAGACCTGTTGTCCAAGAAAGTCATACGCCTACCACTACCACCTTCAACCCACCCACCCCCAACTTGGGCACACACACAGGTCTTGTCAAGTGTGTGTTTGGTTGTTGAGTGAGACATCTACATGTCTCAGAGATTTTGCTTTACCTTAGTAAAGTTAATAAAACCACTGATGTAATAGTCTGTTGCTTTCAGTTTCAATGAGTTCGTTCAACTGGATACTTAAAATGCTGTGTAAAGCTAATTGCTCTCCTAAGCTGATTGAGGAGAGCGATTTTTTGCCATCCTGCATTTTTCAGAATGCCAGGCCTGATCAAATAATCCTAACTGGAGTTATCATCCAGACACCGCAAATCTTGAAATTTCTAAGTCGAAAAAGGGATATAACTCTAATCAAAATAATCTGGCCGAACCCCTATTCGAACTTGACCTGTTATTTGGGCTAAGAAGGTCACATACTAAAATTGGTTCCAATCAAATGATCCAAACTGGAGTTATCATGCGGACACCAAGTGGGACGGATGGATGGATGCACAGACGGACGGATGGATGGATGCCACTGATTTCTATAGTCCCCCGAAATTTTTTTGGGGGGGGGGACAATAACAAAGACTGCATTTAGAATGAGAGAATGCTGAGAGAAAAAAATAATATAGTACCATATTTCAAAGCACAGAAGACTGCAACATTAAAATTTTAACCCAAGAGAAATAGAAATCCTGAGATTTGTCCCCACGTGGTCATGAGGGTGTCAGATGGGTTCTTATAACATGATACTCCTGCCAAAATCTTTGGCGTTTACATGTCTGAAATTTAGGTACATTTGTTATATATTTGTAGCTTGGTGCAAAAACAAGAATGATTCACCTGATTGTGATAGCAGACGAATCGATTCTCGGACACCCAATTTGCTTACTGAAAAATATTTGTTCAATAATTTTGACAGAATTTAACCAACAGGACATTGATTAGTGCGTTTAGATCTGCAGACCATGAAAACACAGTTGCATAAGTTTTTTTTAGGTTTTGGTCCATATCTTCACAAAAATGATAAAAAAAACCCTGCTTAGCTGTATGATTTGAACTTGATATAAATACACAAGTGATCACTACTAGGGCCACTGTCGACATGGCACATCTAGGGCTGTCGCGATTATTCGATTAGTCGACTAACCGTTGACTCTTGAAGTAGTCGACGTTTTTTTATTTTTAGTCGATCGTCGTTCATTTTCAAGGTGGTACACATCTACTACACGTCGGGGCTAAATTGCATTGTTTTGTGAGGTGAATGATCAATGAAGGTGAATAACTTTAAATATCTAACCATAGTTAACATTCATATCCGGAAGACTGTACGACTGTCACTGACTGTGTAAGAAAGAACACTCACAGTTACTCGAGAAGAATAGATTCTTCTGAATTTCTCCAGTCTTGTACACACGAATGCACCCATTGGAAAACCCAAAGAGCGGAGGTGACAAAATTATGACGAAAGTCAGAACGTCAGATCACTTCTCAAAATTCAGAACTTCAGACTAAGATCCAATTTTAACATCTGACGAGGGAATGCATAGATCTCAATGTTCAAAATTTCGAGAAACTTATTGCAGAAAGGAAACATATGCAGGAACGTTCTTTGGTAAATTCATTTTAATTCATCGGCTTCAATCTAGTTCAAACTTGGACCCGCAGTCAGTAATATTATTTTTGGGGTTGGTACGTCCTACAGGACGTACCAACCCCAAAAATTATATTACGGACTGTGGGTCCAAGATTGGACTACATGCAGCTTCAGTCGGGACCGATTTGTTGTTCCCACAACCCCACTTCGTCTGAACACACTGGTGCCATTGTCATTTTCAGCGTTTTACGAACAGAAGAATGATTTGCTAAAAAATCATGGGAAGCGACTATTAATCGAATAACTGTCGATTACTGTTCACGATTAGTCGATTACAAAAAATGATAGTCGCGACAGCCCTAGGCACATCAAAAAGATTTTTTGTGGGATTGACTTTCATGGCCGCTCCCCAATAAGAGTCCAGATAATGACATGAAATGTTTATTATATTTTCTAGAAATATTCATCACTGCACGGAAATATGGATAGTTAATTCAAATTGTAGAAAATTGATCGTATTGCTAAATTCCAACTTCACATCATGAAAAGCAATGTAGTACTAGTTAAACTGATCCCTGCTTTAATTGCCATCCTTCATAAGCTTAAGTCCAATAAGTATTAATTGTTTGGTTAAGGTTACATGTCCGAAAAAAGACAGGATTCGTAGGTAAGCTTTTTGTGTTCCAGGGTACAGGAGATACATATACATTTTGTTTCCTTTGGCCATACTTGGTTGAGTGTGAGAAGCACACATTTGGATGGGAAGGCTCCACAGTCTGCATCATATTTATTTAGAAGCACACATGTTTTTGTTCATATGGATTTGTATTGTTTGAGTGCCAACTTAACATACTTTACTGAAACAAAACAAATGCATGCAAACAACCTCTGACAGACAAACATTCTGTCATGCTTCCAGTCTAGAAACTCATTCTGACAACATGACCACTGGAGCTTCAATTTCTGAATGCATTGTATGGAGTAATTGACATTGATGTGACACTTTTTTTCAGTTTGAAGCAGCCTGGGCTCTAACAAATATTGCATCAGGAACCTCATTACAGACTAGAGTTGTTATAGAAGCTGGTGCTGTACCTATCTTCATCAGATTACTCAGTTCAGAAATAGAAGATGTGCAAGAACAGGTTTGTAAATAAAATATTCCCTCCCCGATTGATTTGAAAAATTAAATGCTCAAGAACAAAATGTATTTGGGGGGGTATATAGGAATCACCCTGTCCGTCTGTCTGTCTGTCCGTCTGTCCATCCTTATAAGCGCAACTCCTCCTAAAACAGTTTGAAGAATTTTCATGAAACTTTGCACAATGGAAGAACTCCATATGAAGATGTGCATGAAGCAATATAATTCCGTTCTGACATTTCCAAGGGGAGATAATCTAACTTATACATTTCAGTATGGTTGTGTCCTCGTAAGCGCAACAACTGAGGCACAGGGGGTATCACTTTGTGAGCTTGCTCACAGAACCTCTAGTTACATTTGGCCATAGTTATTATTACACACAGAATGGAAATACAGGAGCACAAATAGTGTGGTCTTGTGCACATCAGTATTTTATAGTAAATAGGCAGGTTTGCAATGAGAAATAAAACAAGGACACCAAAATGTTAAAACAAGTATTTAGAAACTGAAATGCAATGAGAGCAATTGCTGGTTCAGATGCAGAAAGAAGAAAGAACAGAAACAACTAAGTCCTGTTTTGCAATTCTGTTGTCCAATAGCAAATAACTGTCAGAGAAGGCATAATGGCACTCCAACTCGGAAGCTATTCAACATCTTATTTTTACAATCTTGGTATTTTTTTTATTTCAGGCTGTTTGGGCACTTGGTAATATTGCTGGAGACAGCCCAGAGTGTCGAGATTTTGTCCTTCAAGAAAATATAATGGTTCCACTTCTACAGTAAGTTGTTAGAAAATACAAAGGTTGAACTCTAAAATGATTTTCATTTTTAGCTCAACTTGACTCAAGCTGAGCTCTTGCCATCCCTTCTCATCCGTATGTGCATTCACAATTTCCTTTGGCACACCTCACAGGTCGCATTTATGATCATATCGCTTTGAAACTTGGTATGCTTGTTTGGGGTGACCTCTAGATGGGAGCTATCGATTTTCTTCCATTTCCGTCAAAAAATGTTGCCTCGGCCAACGTTTTTAGAACTTAGTTTAGTCAAACCTCAATTTTTCCCTTTGTCACACCATACAGGGCACATTTATGCTCGGATTGCTTTGAAACCAGGCATGCTTGTTTGGAGTGACCTCTAGATGGGAGCTATCGATTTTCTTCCATTTCCGTCAAAAAATGTTGCCTCGGCCAACGTTTTTAAAACTTAGTTTAGTCAAACCTCAATATTTCCCTTTGTCACACCCTACAGGGCACATTTATGCTCGGATTGCTTTGAAACCAGGCATGCTTGTTTGGAGTGACCTCTAGATGGGAGCTATCGATTTTCTTCCATTTCCGTCAAAAAAATGTTGCCACTGGCAACAACCTTTGGACTTAGTTTAGTCAGGCATCAATATATTCCTTTGGCACGCCGTACTGGGCACATTTTTGATCAGATCGGTTTGAAACTTGGTATGCTTGTTTGGGGTTACCTCTAGATGGGAGCTATCGATTTTCTTCGATATCTGCCAATAAATGTTGCCGCCGGCAACGACCTTTCATGAACTTAGTGCAGTTATGCATCAAAATCTCCCCTTGGCACACCCTGCAAGGCACATTTATTATTGGATCACTTTGAAACTTGGTATGCTTGTTTGGGGTGATCTCTAGATGGGAGCTATCGATTTTCTTCCATTTCCGTCAAAAAATGTTGCCACTCGCAACGACCTTTGAACTTAGTTTAGTCAGGGATCAACATATTCCTTTGGCATGCCCTACAGGGCACATTTACGATCAGGATGGTTTGAAACTTGGTATGTTTGTTTGGGGTTATCTTTAGATGGGAGCTATTGATTTTCTTCCATTTCCATCAAAAATAGTTGCCATTGGCAACAACCTCTGATGAACTTAGTAAAAAAAACTTAGTGCAGTTAAACATCAATATTTCCCTTTGACACACCCTGCACGGCACATTTATGATTGGCTTGCTTACAGACTTGGTGTGCTTGTGTGGGGTGACATCTATATGGGAGCTGTCGATTTTCTTCCATTTCTGTCAAAAAATGTTGCCACTGACCTTTGAACTTAGTTTAGTCAGACCTCAATATTTCCCTTTAACACACCCTTCAAGTTCAGGGCACATTTATGATTGGATCACTTTGAAACTTGGTATATGTCTTCGGGGTGACCTCAAGATGTGAGCTGTTGCTTTTTTTCATTTCCTTAAAAAATTATTGTCGTTATTACGAGCATTTGAACTTACTGCATTTGTGCATCAACTTATCCCCTTCGCACTCTCTTCAGGGTATATTTATGAATTTTCATAAAAAAACCCCAAAAGCATTGCCACAAGCAATGACCTTCAAACTTAGTGCATTTGTGCATTAACATCTTCCTTTGGCATGCCTCGGAGGGCACATTCATTATCGGGTTGTTTTGAAACTTTGTATGTTTATACAGGGTGACAAAAATAGGAGCCATTGATTTTCTTTTCATTTCCATCAAAAACTGTTGCTGTTAGCAACAATTTTTGAATTTATTGCATTTGTGCATCAACATTCTTCTTTGACATGTCCTACAGGCCACATTTATCATAGGATTGTTTTTGAACTTGGTGTGCTCATTAGGCAGAGCTATTGATTAGCATTCATTTCTGTGAAAAAAGTTAACATTTACAATAACGTTTGAATATACTGCATTTGTGTATCAACATTCTTTCTTTAGCCAGTCTTACAGTTTACATTTACAAATGCATGGATTACTCTGACGTTATGCACACACAATGCTGTTATGTTGAAATTTTATCAAATAACATTGGTACCAATGATCTTCAATTTTGCCATTTCATTTATAACTTACCAAGTTCAAGTTTGTCAAGTTGGGCTACAGTGTCATTGACACTTTCATTGTTGGTTTGAAGTTATATTTTTTTTGTTTTAAAATATTTTGTAACTTATTTGTGATTGGTCACTACACTTTTCAAAAGCTTACATTTTAACATAATTTTTGTAAATAAAAATCTGTCAAGTAAATGAAACTCAGATGCAGTGACCGTTGGGAGCGGGAGAGCAGGAGAGTGGAAATTCACTCTCCACTTTTAGATTTTACGAGAGTGAAAAATTTTAGGAGAGTGATTTTTAAAATAATGCCTCGGGCCAATTCGCCCCCAGGTGGAATAACGAGGATTGGTGGTGATTGCTGTTGAGAAATCAGTAGGCCTAATAACGCGCGATTTCCAAAATAATTGGTTTTATGACGTTTCGGCCTTGAGACGTTTCGGCCCTAAGAGGTCAAAACATCTTAGAAATTGGGCAGAAACGTCTTCACATTCGGTAATTCTTTTTTAGATGTGATTGTGTGGAGGGGTTTGTGGAGTTTTAAATCCTTTACCCAACATAAATAAGAATTTTGGGGCGAGTTGGCCCGATTTTGGGGGCGAGTTGGCCAACTTCGAAAATTATCGTTATTTATTTTTTTATTTGAATTAAATAGAATTATTTTATATTTCCTGTTACTTACAGATTTCTGAATTAGTAATCCCATTTATATCCGATTTTCTTTTAATCAACTTCACAGACTTAGTACATTCCAGCACAAATAAATTTGACAGTCTGACTGAAACATCCCCCCAATCAAGCAGCACAGTTGCAATGTAAACATAACAGATGAGTAATCATGAACAAAACATGTCATCAGATTAACGCTTTGGCGGTACTCACTTTGTTCTTAATTCCTTTGATTTCTTGTTACCGTGCAGTTGATTTTGTATTTGCCTCAACGATGTGGATTTGAAATTTAGTATGACCCATGGTGAGAGTGTTCTTCTCTGTGACAGAAGGTATATTCTTTTTAAAAAAATATTTAAAGTGTTTAAAATAAATTTCAAGTTCATATAAGAAGCTGGGTCATTCATGGTTTCTGAATACCCTAACTGAGTTGAAAAGCGTAGTTAAAAAAGTTTTCGATATCCTTCGTAAATTAAGCGTTATTAACAATTTGAGTTAATTAATTTCTTTGGTAAATGACAAAACATTTCAGTTGTCTCCCTTCCCGGCTGCGCTGGGTAAACTAATAATACACTGTTCAGAAAACTGACAATTTCTGCCAACCATCTTTCACTGACACGTGCGATTGGTGCTTTGAAGGTCTGCCATTCTTATCCATCCAAATACCTGTGATTTCTATTGTAGCCTTATTACATTTAACCCCCTTCCAACAAACTTCACAAGTTTTCAAAGAAAAACATTCAATGCAAATTGCGGGGCGAATTTCAATGCAGCCAATTTTTCAGTGGAATAGAGCGTAACCGCAAGCAATTTCGATATGAACGAACTGTCTCCAATACATTTTTTTTGTTTTGAAACGATGGTTAACTTTAATAAATTCTAATTAACTCGATGCGTGTCTTGTGTGATTCGTTGTTGTCTGGTACTTTGTTTTTAAATAGCCATTTTGTGCTGGTTGCTATCAGTTGGGGCGAATTGTTCGAACGACTACGCCATTGCAATTCTTTTCAGAAATATAAAATTGGGCTAGTTTAGGCTATTTTCATAGCCGTGTGACAGACTTTAACAGCAACCGTGTTTACTGTTTTTTGCAGAAGCGTGTGTTTTTAAAAAATAAAACATAAGAAAATACAGTAAACTGCCATGTCTCCCAAGGAAGTTTGGGAGGGCGACTTGAATTTCGCACCCAATGTAAGCCAAGGCGACTTGAGGAATGACAAGGCGACTTCTTTGCCCACTCGGCTGACCCCTGCTCATGACAGGTTATTCTGTACTTTGCACTTCTCCGACGAAGGCTTTGAACACGACCGGAAGATAAACGTGCACGACTAATTACTCGCGGTATACGAAAAAGCGGTGCGCGATGGTGCGCTGGCGCGATCGCTCGCCGTTCCCAACGGTCACTGCAGATGAATGGTTTATGAAATTGCTGCATTTTGAGAGTCCTGATTTCTCAGGACACCACTACATCACATCAGATTATTAACAGTTTAAATGTTAAATAATATAATATTAAATTCTAAACAATGTCCCCAATGCACGAATCTGTTTTTGTTTACATGAGCACCTCTGGGTGGTACTTCCGCTGTCAATTTTATCACCGAAACAAAATGGAAAAAGAAACACACAAATCACGTGAGCCTTTATCATTTTAATAACATAATAACATACTATTTCAAGTTATGGATGCTCTATTAATATGAGACAATGCATGTTGGTTAATTTTTAGTGTCTTATGAGGTAAACTCATTTAAAAATGCAATAAATAATTGCTGCTTCCATTTCACTTTTCGTGAGGTGTCGAGCGATAAATATAGATCAATTTGCATTCTTGTTGAGGTCACCAAAGGTCAACATGGATGTAGTTTCACTGTAGGTGTAAATTTTAACTATTGAAATCCCATTGCTGGCGTGTTCATCGCGGTTGGTGTGTAAAGCTAAAATTTATGTCATAGGCCTTTTATATATAGTAGAATAGGTAATCATGGTATAAAATGCAGATATTTTGTATTTTTCATTTAAAATTTCAATGTTTATGTGGTACCTTGATGTCATTATCTGATCTCAGTAAATTTTAGTGTATTGCTTTATGTTTACAAAGCTGCGAGTGTTTTTTGCTGGACTGCACCCTGATACCTACAAAAGTTTAGGTCATTGTTTTTAGCTCATCTTGACAAAGTCAAGCTGAGCTAATCTCATTGCTTCCCGTCCGTCGTCCGTCAACACCATGTTTTGGTCTTCTCCTCCAAAGCCACTAGGCCAGTTCAAGTGAAAGTTTGTGTGAGTGATGGTCCCAAAGGGGCATTTCATTTTTGTTCAACTCAGCATGCCCAGCCCCATAGGGAGGGAGTGGGGGAAAATGCTCCAAAATCTTTAAAAAATCTTCTTCTCAAGAACCAGTGTGTACAATGACTTGATATTTGCTATGGAGCTTCCATATGAGGTGTAGAATCAAGTTTGTTCAAACGAAGTTCGTGAAGTAATATTTGGCTTTGTAATAGGAGGGGTAAGATTTTTGGCCCCGCCCAAAATTTCTATTTTCTGAACCGATGGTCCGATATGAACCAAATTTGATTTGTGGTAGTATTGGGTCATAAGTACTTGACCCATGCAAAAAAAAAATTCCCGCATCACCATGGGAACCCTGGGAGCTAAAAATAGAAATATTTTCAAACGCCCATATTTCCCAAACCCCACGGAACAGAGAGCTTTTGTTTGGTATGAAGTATCCTTATGACCAGTAGAATTGAATGGTAAAAAAAAATTGCTATCGGTTATGTTAGGGTGTTCTGTAATGGGCATCGAAAAAATGCTGAGTCAGCATATTTGCAAAAATTTAAAAAAATCTTTTCTCCAGAACCAATCATCAGAATCTTTTGATATTTGGTATACAGCATTCATAGGGGGGTCAGATAAAAGTTTGTTGAAATAAAGCTCATTGGTTCATATTTGGGCTCTCTACAGGAGCCCGAAGTTTTAACATAGGGTAATACATGTATGGGGAATATTCTTTAAAAATCTTCTTCTTCAGAACCACCAGTCAGAATCTTTTAATATTTGGTATACATCATTGTTGTGAGGGTCAGATTCTAGATTGTTCAAACCAAGTCCCTAGGTTAATATTTGGGCTTCCTATGGAAGCCCAAATTTTATCTTTGTTCAATATGGAGGGTAATTTAAAAAAATCTTCTTCTTCAGATCTATCAGTCAGAATGCTTTGATATTTGGTATGCAACATCTCTATGGGGGTCAGATTCAAGTTTGTTCAAAACAGATCCCTAGGTATATATTTGGGCTCACTATGGTAGCCCAAATTTTTACTTAGTGCAATATGAGAAAATTTCTTTAAAAATCTTCTTCTTCCGATCCACCAGTCGGAATGCTTTTATATTTGGTATACAACATCTCTAGGGGGGTCAGATTCCAGGTTGTTCAATTCGAGTGCCTAGGTTAATATTTGGGCTCCAATGGGAACATGAAATTTAACTTAGTACAATATGAGGGAATTTCTTCAAAAATCTTCTTCTTCAGATTCACTTGTCAGAATGCTTTCACATTTGGTATACAACATCTCTAGAGGGGTCAGATTCAAGTTTGTTCAAATCGGATCCGTAGGTCAATATTTGGGCTCGCTATGGTAGCCCAAATTTGAACTTAGTGCAATTCAAAGAAAATTTCTTTACAATTTCTCTTCTTCAGATCCAATGGTCAGAATGCTTTCATATTCGGTACACAACATCTCTAGGGAAGTCAGATTTAACTGTGTTCAAATCAAGAGCCTGGGTTAATATTTGAGCTCTCTGGGAGCCGGAATTGGCCATTTTGCTGAAGAATTAAAAATTTTGTATTCAGTACCCTCTAGAGGTACTAAGATTAATCCACATAGGTTGTATCAAGGGGCTTCATAAGGGAGCTCTACATTTTATTTATGATCAACTGAAGAAAAGGCATCATGCCTAGATTATTTTTGTCACTCCTGAGGGACTCAAGGATTGACAGTGTAGCCTATGGAGATGGCTTGCTTAACGTAGACTCATTCTTGGACTCTGTTTAAATTGTGTTCTGTACAAGATGAGCGCTTCAGGCCCCATGGGGCCTCTTGTTTCTGTAAAGTTTTGTCGAGTTTGTTTAAATGTGAGTTCAAAATTATCACATGTTCAAGGAATTTCTTCTCTATTTGGTACGCACATTCATCTTTTAAACACCTTTTACACACCTTTGCCTAGAAACAACTGCCAAAGTACATAGAACAACTGCCAAAGTACTTAGAATGTTACTTGCAAGTTTATCATATTTGTAACACATGAAAGTTGGAAAAGAATTCGCTTTAATCATTGTAGAATTTGCCTGGTTAAAATATAATGAGTAACAATTTATTTTTTTTTAAATTTTAATGATGGTGTTTTGGGTTGTTTTTTTTTTTTATACAAAATGATGAGCATGGTGCTTGAGCAATTCTTTTTTCCTGTAGCCCAAGCTACAAATCAATGGTTATTAGAGTAAAATCGAACACAGGTTGTCCCTGGCTGTGTGGTAAGTGTCATTAAACCCCATTAAAAAAAATGTAACTTAACCCTTTACCCAACGTAACGGCCAAAACCGGCCAGCGTTATTCTCAAAAATCGCCAATTAATTTTCAAAATATTTTCATTTTTTGTCACAAAAACATAGGTTATGACCCCTCGTTGGAACGAGCTCGTCGAGCTCGTTCCAACGAGGGGTCATAACCTATGTTTTTGAGACAAAAAATGAAAAAAATTAATTATTCAAGAATTTTTTTTGCAAGTGTCGTCTGCTTTTCATGTTAGGTAAAGGGTTAAAATTAATATGAGGATTTAGGGTAAAAAGTATTAACCTTTTGATTCTAGAAGCTTCTTAGATTCATCCCTTGGAAAGCAAAACTTATGCTTTGTAACATACATGTCACAAACACAGAGATCTTGTCCATGTTCTACAAAACTGGCAGAATTTAAATGGAAAACTTATTTGATTCTAGAAGCTCCTTAGATTCATCCCTTGGAAAGCAAAACTTATGCTTTGTAACATACATGTCACAAACACAGAGATCTTGTCCATGTTCTACAAAACTGGCAGAATTTAAATGGAAAACTTATTTGATTCTAGAAGCTCCTTAGATTCATCCCTTGGAAAGCAAAACTTATGCTTTGTAACATACATGTCACAAACACAGAGATCTTGTGCATGTTCTACAAAACTGGCAGAATTTAAATGGAAAACTTATTTGATTCTAGAAGCTCCTTAGATTCATCCCTTGGAAAGCAAAACTTATGCTTTGTAACATACATGTCACAAACACAGAGATCTTGTGCATGTTCTACAAAACTGGCAGAATTTAAATGGAAAACTTATTTGATTCTAGAAGCTCCTTAGATTCATCCCTTGGAAAGCAAAACTTATGCTTTGTAACATACATGTCACAAACACAGAGATCTTGTCCATGTTCTACAAAACTGGCAGAATTTAAATGGAAAACTTATTTGATTCTAGAAGCTCCTTAGATTCATCCCTTGGAAAGCAAAACTTATGCTTTGTAACATACATGTCACAAACACAGAGATCTTGTCCATGTTCTACAAAACTGGCAGAATTTAAATGGAAAACTTATTTGATTCTAGAAGCTCCTTAGATTCATCCCTTGGAAAGCAAAACTTATGCTTTGTAACATACATGTCACAAACACAGAGATCTTGTCCATGTTCTACAAAACTGGCAGAATTTAAATGGAAAACTTATTTGATTCTAGAAGCTCCTTAGATTTATCCCTTGGAAAGCAAAACTTATGCTTTGTAACATACATGTCACAAACACAGAGATCTTGTCCATCTTCTACAAAACTGGCAGAATTTAAATGGAAAACTTATTTGATTCTAGAAGCTCCTTAGATTTATCCCTTGGAAAGCAAAACTTATGCTTTGTAACATACATGTCACAAACACAGAGATCTTGTCCATCTTCTACAAAACTGGCAGAATTTAAATGGAAAACTTATTTGATTCTAGAAGCTCCTTAGATTTATCCCTTGGAAAGCAAAACTTATGCTTTGTAACATACATGTCACAAACACAGAGATCTTGTCCATCTTCTACAAAACTGGCAGAATTTAAATGGAAAACTTATTTGATTCTAGAAGCTCCTTAGATTCATCCCTTGGAAAGCAAAACTTATGCTTTGTAACATACATGTCACAAACACAGAGATCTTGTCCATGTTCTACAAAACTGGCAGAATTTAAATGGAAAACTTATTTGATTCTAGAAGCTCCTTAGATTCATCCCTTGGAAAGCAAAACTTATGCTTTGTAACATACATGTCACAAACACAGAGATCTTGTCCATGTTCTACAAAACTGGCAGAATTTAAATGGAAAACTTATTTGATTCTAGAAGCTCCTTAGATTCATCCCTTGGAAAGCAAAACTTATGCTTTGTAACATACATGTCACAAACACAGAGATCTTGTCCATCTTCTACAAAACTGGCAGAATTTAAATGGAAAACTTATCTTTTTTTAAGGACACAAACCATTGAGTAATGATGAGGCATCAACCAGTTTGATTTTGATTGTTGTCTGTTTCAGGTTATTGAGTAAAAGTAATAGTTTATCTATGACAAGAAATGCAGTTTGGTGCTTATCAAATTTATGTAGAGGTAAAAACCCACCACCAGACTTTTCAAAAGTAAGTTGCTACAGTGGGTACCTTGTGTCCCAATTCACCTGTAGTTGGCTGTTTTCTTTTACAATACATATCTGTATATATACCTTTTTTGCATTTTTACTTTGTTCTCTTGTCATCCTCAGTGCTTTAAAGGGACAATAAGCCTCTAATTTGAAAGTATATTGACTCTCAGATATTGCTTGTATAGGAATGAGGATGGAAAAAAACTGACAGTTAATGACTGTGCAAAGTGCAAGACATCAGAAGCAAAATTACTTAAATCTGTTATTAAAAATGTTATTTAATTCTTTGCGAGTTGCTGGCAGATATTCCTGACCAACTCAGGACTTTGCTTGCCTCGGAAATAAGTATTAATTGGGTTTATTGAGGCCTAAAAAAAATTTAAAATCAGTTTCTCAGGCCCACCAGCATGGTCCTTTTGGCTGCCACATGCTCTCTTTTTATAACCAATGTAAACTTTAAAAAAATAAAAATGAAATGTTTTTTTCTGACATTTTCCCCCGAGTTAAATTTTTTTTAAAATTTGTCCCTTGATTGCAAGAAGGCTTTGCATTGCAAAGCCTTCTTACTCTCAAGGGACGAAATACACCACCACCCACACTATTCCGTAGATTATGAGGCCTAAAACTTAAACCAAGAACATGAACTTTTGATGGCAAAGAAATAATTAGAGAAATAAAAAATAAAATAAAAAAGCACTCACCCGCATGTAATTTTATAAATAATGGCCTGAGAAACAAGATCTACTTTGTGTGGCCTAATCCAAATTTTTTTCTGTAATTGGAATGGATTTTTTCACCAATGATCTGTTTGGTTAAATTTGGATGAATTTTTCACCCAATCTAATCATGGCTGCTTCATAGATTTGATGAAAAATATCTTGAAAATACACAGCGGGTTTAGAGTTATTGGAAACAAATTTTCAGAAAAGATGATATTGTGAGGATATAAAGTTACCTGAAAGTGATCAAAGGAAATGCAGTATGACAGTTTTTAGCTCACCTGACTGAGAGTCAGGGTGAGCTTTTCTTATCATTCTTCGTCCGTCGTCCTGCGTGAAGGTGGTGGTTGAGCCTCTTTCTCCTAAACCACTGGCCACATTTTAATTAAATTTCATGTAAGTAGTGACTATATAGGGGCATTTTGATTTTTATGCAAAATAGCTTTCGGCTCATATTGAGCAGAGGTGTGGGGGAAAAATGGCCAAATTTTTTGAAAATCTTCTAATGAACCACCAGTAGCAGAGACTTGATATGTGGTATACAGAGTCCTTTTGAGGTTTAGAATCAAGTTTGTTCAAGAGAAGTTTGTTGGGCATTATTTGCCTTCGTTATGGGAGGGGCAAAAATTTTGGCCACGCCTAAAATTTCTATTTTCAGAACCGTGAGGTCAATTTGAACCAAATTTGATAAGAGATGATAATGGGTCATAAGTAGTTGATTGATGCAAAAAAAAATTTTCTCATTGCCCCGTGGGAACCTCGGGAGCTAAAAATAGGAAAAACCTTAAAACTGCCATATCTCCAAAACTACATGGCACAGAGAATTCTTATTTTGTATAAAGCTTACTTTTATCCAGTAGAATAGAGTGGTTAAAAAAAATCCCTATCGGTTTGATCACAAGGTACTTTTTTCAGGACTTTGAAAAAGTGCTGAGTCAGCACTTTTTAACACTGTTGGCAATGGGAAAAAGATTAAAAAATCTTCTTCTCCAGATCCAGCAGGCAGAATCTTTTCATATTTGGTATGCAACATTGTAGGGTGGATCTGATTCAAGTTTGTTCAAATCGGCCCCCTGGGTTCATATTTGGGCTCAGTATAGGAGCCCGATATCGAACTTAGTGCATTTCAGGCAAATTTCTTAAAAAATCTTCTCCAGATCCAGCAGGCAGAATCTTTTGATATTTGGTATGTAACATTGTGGGGTAGATCTGATGGAAGTTTGTTCAAATCGGCTCCCTGGATTCATAATAGAAGCCCGAATTCGAACTTAGTGCATTTCAGGCAAATTTCTTAAAAAATCTCCAGATTGAGCAGGCAGAATCTTTTGATATTTGGCATGCAACATTGTGGGGTGGATCTGATTCAAGTTTGTTCAAATCGCCCCCCTGGGTTAATATTTGGGCTCAGTATAGAAGCTCAAATTCGAACTTAGTGCATTTCAGGCAAATTTCTTCAAAAATCTTCTTCTCCAGATCCAGCAGGCAGAATCATTTGATATTTGGTATGCAACATTGTGGGGTGGATCTGATTCAAGTTTGTTCAAATCGGCCCCCTGGGTTTATATTTGGGCTCAGTATAGAAGCTCGAATTCGAACTTAGTGCATTTCAGGCAAATTTCTTGAAAAATCTTCTTCTCCAGATCCATCAGGCAGAATCTTTTGATATTTGGTATGCAACATTGAGGGGTGGATCTGATTCAAGTTTGTTCAAATCGGCCCCCTGGATTCATATTTGGGCTCACTATAGAAGCCTGAATTTGAACTTAGTGCATTTCAGGCAAATTTCTTAAAAAATCTTCTCCAGATTCAGCAGGCAGAATCTTTTGATATTTGGTATGCAACATTGTGGGGTGGATCTGATTCAAGTTTGTTCAAATCGGCTTCCTAGATTCCTATTTGGGCTCACTATAGAAGCTCGAATTCAACTTGGTGCATTTCAGGCAAATTCCTTTGAAAATCTTCTTCTCCAGATCCAGCAGGCAGAATCTTTTCATATTTGGTATGCAACATTGTGGGGTGGATCTGATTCAAGTTTGTTCAAATCGGCCACCTGGATTCATATTTGGACTCAGTATAGGAGCCCAAATTTTACTTAGTGCATTCCAGGCAAATTTCTTTGAAATCTTCTTCTCAAGATCCAGCAGGCAGAATCTTTTGATATCGGGTATGCACCATGCTTAAGGGGGTGAGATTCAAGTTTGTTCAAGCCAAGTCCCTGGGTTCATATTTGGGCTCACTGTGGAAGCCCGAATTATAACTTTAAAAATCTTCTTCAGATCCAGCAGTTGGAATGTTTTGATATTTGATATGCAGCATCCTTAGGGGGGGGGGGGGGGGGGGGGGGGGGTGGGGGGGGGGGGGGGGGGGGGGTGAGATTCAAGTTTGTTCAAGCCATGTCCCTGTGTCCATATTTGGACTCACTGTGGGAGCTTGAATTGTAACTTAGTTCAAAATGAGGAATTTTCTTTAAAAATCTTCTTCTTCAGATCCAGCAGTCGGAATGTTTTGATATTTGGTGTGCAGCATCCTTAGGGGGGGGGGGGGGGAGGTGAGATTTTAGTTTGTTAAAGCCAAGTCCCTGGGTTCATATATGGGCTCCCTGTGGGAGCCCGAATTATAACTTAGTTCAATATGAGGAATATTCTTTAAAAATCTTCTTTTTTTTTAGATCCGCTGGTCAGAATCTTTGGATATTTGGTATAAGCTTTTCTTAGGAGGAGCAGATGCAACTTGTTGAAATCAATTCTCTGGGTTGATATTTAGGCTACCATGTCAGGTGAGCGCCCTCAGACCCCTTGGGGCCTCTTGTTGAATACACACTGTTTCTAATTTTACCTTCTCTGCTCTCCAAATGAACGACTGCCACAAACAACAACTGTGCATTATTTTCGCAATTACTGGGCATTATTAGATCAATAATTTTATACATGTATTATTTTAAAGCACATTTATGCTTCCAATAAAACTCGCCACATGCATCTCCAATGGAAATCTAGGTCGAATTCCATGGAAGCATCTTGTTATACCTCCACTTTCGAAGAAAATGGGGGCATACTGGATTACATGCGTCCGTCCGTCCGTCTGTGAGTCCATTCGAGAATATTCATAACTTTCGTAACTTAAGTAAATTATTATTTTCTATAATATTTGTTGGTCATAGGTATGTATGCCCACACTAGTTTTTTTTTATTACCTGTTCACTTAGAAATTGTGTCCGTCCGAGCCAAATTTTGTCTGTTCAGTCTGTATCTCGGGTATCGAATGTTCTATTGCAATGAAATTTGTCGTGAACACTGCTTATGGTATAGGCTTTAAAAAAGGGATTCACCAATATTTCTCACATTCTCCTTTTTAGAGTTATCCCTCTTTTTTTGACTTAGAAATTGTTGGAAATAGACATTATTTGTCTGTTCAGCCTGTATCTCAGGTATGGGCTATCGGATTTCATTGAAATATGGCATGCTGTTTCTCTATGACAAAGGCTTCTGCCTCATTGCATAAAACTTCCAAACACTAAACAATTTACCATACCTTTTGACTAAGAAATTATTGAAAACTTTCAAAGAAAATGAGGGGGGGGGGGGGGGTATACTGGATTGGGTCCGTTCGTCTGTGCATCCATCCCTCAGTCTGTACGAGAATATTCATAAATAATATTTGTTGGTCATAGGTATGCCCACACTTGGCGGTACACCACGTGGAGGTACGCACCGGACAACATTCCAGCTCTTGTCTTTCTGGCAAACTTTAATTCAATGAATAAGGAAAATGGCATTGCACTTTGTGCTCTACTGGAATTTTCCGTGATGGATTGGTTAATCAGTTTGGGATGAGAAAATGCTGCCTACCTTTTTTGAGAAAAACAATAAATTCCCACCTTCAAGTCAGTTTATTTGATCAACACAAATACTTTCATATGAATGAGATATGAAGCATAATGGTACTTTTACTTTGCGAAAATTGTGGTTTTATCAAATGTTCAACTTTTTTTTCAGTTTCGCAGTTTATTGAATGTCTTTAAATTTCTAAAAATGAGTTTGGATATCTTAACTAGTAGAGTGTGTGGGCGCGGTGGCGTTGCTAGAGCTGTAGGTTTTTAAATTTCTTGTTCGGTTTCAGTTTTGGTTTTTCAGGTGGAGTAAAACCTCGGTTCGGTTCGGTTTTCGGTTTGTTCATGAGGGCAAATAAAATTCAATAAAACTCATTCTTATGTCCGGAGTCATAACTGAATGGCAGTGAAATTGAGTGAAACTCAATGAATGCCCGAAATAAGCTATAATGCATGAAGAATCAGGAAGGCCAATATAATAATTACCTAAATATACAGAACTTTTATTGTGCTTGGCCATTTTTCGAGGTCTGACACCTGTATACACACAACTTGAGGAAAGCTGCAAACACAACTAAACTGAAATGTCGGAAAGTTACAGAATGTAGCCTTCCCAGAGTAGTGAGAGTACCCAGACACTGCCACTGGCAGTGTCTGGGTACTCTCACTACTCTGGGATGGTTACATTCTGTGAATTTCTCCAGCAAGAGTATTTAATAAAAAACGAAAAACCTTAGATTACGGGATGTCGACAGTTTCGGTTTCGGTTTTAAAAAAAAACCCTAAAAACCTCAGTTCAGTTTTGGTTAACCTACAGCTCTAGGCATTGCGGTAACCAGTTCTCGTCAGATCACCGAAGTTAAGCAACATTGGATGGGTGACCGTCTGAGGGTTCAATTCAGACTCTTGCGTTGTGTTCTTGGGCACGGCACTTAACCCCGATTGTCCACATGGGGGGGGCATGATGATGCCGTGTACTAAGGTGTACTGCACGTCGATGGTACACATGTCTTCAACCAATCTAACCCTGCCTGTGCTGCAGTGCGGAGTTACGATGTTGGGGAGCTGGCAGCTGCTCGTCGTTGCATGGTGGTTCTCTCCGGGTACTCCAGCTTTCTCCACCTGTAAAACTGTCACAGTCATGATTAGCCATTGTGCATAAGTATGTGACCTTAAACACCAATAAATAAATATAACTAGTAGAGTGCTAAATTATTTTTGATGATCTGAATTTGTTCAGTTGATGTCTTTGCCTTGTTACAGTTTATGAGAGGGTGTCTTCATGGGGATACCAAAAAATCAAGCTAAACGCATCACTGAATACCGAACCTGTCTGAATTTTCAAATTTTCCTGCATTTGCTACTTATATAGGGCCTTGTTAACTGGTAGAGTGCTGAATTATTTTTGGTCGGCAAAATTTGTTTACGTATCTTTGCCTTGTTACAATTTATGAGAGAGTGCCAATAGGCACTCTCTCTTAAACTGTAACAAGGCAACCCTGACAGACAAAATTATTTAACTTCAATGGTAATATGAAGCTCAGTCACCAAAAATGATGCCTTTAAGTTGAAGCACCTGCACTTCAGAATAAAGCCCAAATACGGGCTTCCAACACTCAACCAGTTAAGGCTGCACAGAGTTCATTTTCATAACAGAAGTGACTTGTGTTCTTTTCAGTTTTGTTCACCTTTAATAAGAGGCTTGGGCAGTTGTCCTGAATTCGCATTAGACTACAGCATGTACTAGTACATGTCCAGTTGCTTAGCAGTGATTTCTAGACAAGTCTTGACTCGAAATCACTGCTCAGGTGATTTGTGTATTGTCAGCATGACCTTCCTAATGATAGCATGTTAAGGACACATGTTCTTAGATCACAAAAATGGCCTGAAATAAGCCTTTGAAACAGGCCACAAAATTACTGTAGTAGAGCTGTAGGTTTTTAAATTTCTTGTTCAGTTTCGGTTTTGGATTTTCAGGTGGAGTAAAACCTCGGTTCGGTTCGGTTTTCGGTTTGTTCATGAGGCCAAATAAAATTCAATAAAACTCATTCTTATGTCCGGAGTCATAACTGAATGGCAGTGAAATTGAGTGAAACTCAATGAATGCCCAAAATAAGCTATAATACATGAAGAATCAGGAAGGCCAATATAATAATTACCTAAATATAAAGAACTTTTATTGTGCTTGGCCATTTTTCGAGGTCTGACACCTTCACGCAACTTGAGGAAAGCTGCAAACACAACTAAACTGAAATGTCGGAAATTCACAGAATGTAGCCTTCCCAGAGTAGTGAGAGTGCCAATGGCAGTGTCTGGGTACTCTCACTACTCTGGGATGGCTACATTCTGTGAATTTCTGCAGCAGGAGAGTATTTAATAAAAAACGAAAAACCTTAGATTACGGGATGTCTACGGTTTCAGTTTCGGTTTTTAAAAAAAAACCTAAAAACCTCGGTTTGGTTTCGGTTAACCTACAGCTCTATACTGTAGATATGATTTGTGTTGGCAAAAGAACAGAAATGTTGAGTTCATTGGCAGTGACCTTTGTGGCACTGTGGTAGAATGGCACAAGAACAACCTATTCTCTATTTTCCTCATATGAATTCCTGTTTGGTATTATCAGCAAATCTCAGTCACCAAACCTATACCATGATATACCCCTCCTCTAAAAATAGCACAACTGATACCAAACTAAAAATTCCAACACCGCTCATCTCTAACGAAGCTTATCCTTAGAGTATGAAACCTTCCTTTAAGTTGCAGTACCTGCACCAGACTGGTCTGTTGTTTTGAGGCAAATGATCAGCCACACTTTCCACGGCCCACCTATTTTAACAATAAGGCGAGTGGAAAATGCCTGTCTGGAAAAATCTTTATATAAACTAGGGAATCAAAAAGATGTGTTCTCACAATGAATCAAATGGGACACACCAACTCTCTTTTAAATCTTGAGGTATGGGAACTTTTCCCAAATTTTCACCACACATAGGGTTCCGGTGAGGCCCTTGGATGCAAGGAATGGCCTTGAATTTGACTAAGGGTCATTCAAGGTCTTGAAATACTGGAAAATGTGTTAAGACTGGCCTTGAAAAGTCTTGAATATTCCCAAAATAAAAATGCTGATAAATCACGTAATCATAATTATATTGGTTCTTGTTACCAGAATTTGTGATGTCATAGTCCTGACTTGGACCCTCCGGTCATTACCCCTCTTCCCACCTCCCTTATAGGGAAGTGGGAGGAGGTGGTAATAAACGAGGTTCTAGTTTGGACTAGTGAGGGTACGGCCTTGAAAGCTCTGAATTTGGCTTTTGTTAAGCGTTGAAAAATAATAAAATATATCGAGTAACAGCCTTGAATAGCACTGTATTTTATCAGTCCTTGTATGCAAGAGCCCTGACACACCACATGTTGTGAGACTAGCAGCTTTGCCGTTATTTCAATTAGGACTGTCGCGATTAATCGATTGTTGATTGGTCACGGCGAAATCGATTAGTATTTTTCGTTGTCGAATAATCGATAAATTGTACCCTGCTTTAGACGTTTAATAGTTAAAAGAAAGTTGATGAAAAAACTATTGTTTCTAAAGGTAAAGAGTTAAGAACATGGATTTTAAACCCCAAGAAGCCATTGGAAGCATTTGTATTTCGGGTACATTCATCAAAGCTTTGATGTTCTGAACCTTTGAACCGTCTGTGTAATAATCAAGACCGGTCGGCAGTTGCAAAGTTCGCAACTGCCGACCGGTCTTGATTATTACACTGACGGTTCAAAAGTTCAGAACATCAAAGCTTTGAATGTACCTAAAAGAGGATCATCTTTGTTGTTCACGGGAGGTAGGTCAACTGGCTTGAACTTCAAAGAGAGGGAGAGGGGGGTCATCTAGGTATGATTAATCGATTATTATCGATTATTTGCAACGATTAATCGATTCCTAAATTAAAAAATCGTGGCAGCCCTAACTTCAATGACACTGAGATAAGTATAATTTGGGCATATTTCATCAAATTTTCTCCCAAAAATTGAATGGATTTTTTTTAACAATGATTCCTCAAGTTAAATTTAGATGAATTTTTCATTAAATCCACTCATGCCTCCTATGACTAGATTTGATGAAAAATATCATTAAAATACTCAGTTTTTGAATAAACATTTATTTAATGAACACAACATCAGTGTACCATCACGGACGAGAATACGCAAGCAACATTCGGCAAACAAGGAATGTATTAGAGAAGACAAAACACATACAAACTGACAACGAAGCACAAGCTTCATTAAGTAACATGACTTGCTTTGACTCTGAAACGGTCCAATATCCCAAAGAACCTGAACTCACACAAACGGACCAGAGTTCAAATATTGGGACTGATGTGGATAATCTGATCGGTGAGGTGATCCAACCCGGCTCATTCAACCTTGTACATTCCTCCACCCTTCATATCAACAGACAGGGTTCGCACGCGGGTCTGGAATCCTGGAAAAGTTTTGGAAATTAGAAAAAAAATTTCCATACCCTGGAAAAGTCTGGAAAACGGCACCTTTTTTGAGCTGGTTTGGAAAAAGTCTTGGAGAAAACTGAACGCAGAAAAGGTGTGTATGGAAAAGTTATGGAATCGATCATTTGTTTCGAAAATCCGAATATTGTTTCAAAAAAAAAATGAAAATCTCGATGCGTCGTCGGAATTCACGAACATCTGCTATTTGGCCGGTCTTTATTTGCATTTATCGGGACATTTTAGAAACACCGACGGATGTAAAGTATCAAGACACTTTAGAAACACCGGCGGATGACCTCATTTTTGCAAATCTGTAAATATATCGCAAAACATGCCTTGCAATTGTATCTTCAGAGAAAAGTGGCTATCGGAATCAAAGTTTTGTGGCTGGATACAAAAAGATGTTAATAAACTGAAACCCAGATGCATTCCATGTGCGAAATCGATTGACATTGCCAATATGGGAGAAGCTGCACTTGTCAGTCATTCGAATGGAAAAAAAACATTTGGAGGCAACTACATCCAAGAAAAACAGTCAACTCTTTTATGAGCTATCAAACGAAAAAAACTGAATGTGCAAGCAATAATAATAGTGACACATCCAGGATAATATCTTCTGTTGTCAAGTCTGATGTTTTAAAAGCCGAAATTTTATGGACACTGGGGTATGGAAAAGGTATGGAAAGTTTCTCGCCAGTGGTCTTGGAAATGTGTGGAAAGTCCTTGAAAAGTTTTTGAAAAGTTATGGAATTTTTCTCCCTTAGAAGTGTATGAACCCTGACAGAGATAGTGAATCAGTCCACCCAAGACTGTGGAACCATCAAGGAAATACCCCCACCACAGGAACTGATAGCCTATACAATACTCAAAAAGTCCTAGATTATGCAGTCCAACAGATCAACAAACTCAATCAATAAACGATAGTCCATCAGCTTTCTTCTTTTTATGAATACTATTTGTCAACACGACATCTCACTCATCTCCTCTACTTCAATTCATGAAAATTGAAATGGATAACCATCAGCTACAGCCGCGCAAACACAATCGACAAACAAATAATATTTGCTGTCTGTGACATTCGTTAGATAAACATAAAATATCCAAAGGGTACACACAATTTCCATTCCATCGCGCATTCTTCCAATGGGTAGAACAGAACCACCCACTGAGCAACTTGAATATGTCCACCGGGTACTCCCACATATATCCGCAGGACACTAAAAAGTATACCTGCCGGCAACCTTAAAAACATACCCACTAGGTATACAAGTATACTTAGCAGACAGTTGGAAATATACCCACCGGGTCCACAAATTTACCCGCTGGGTATACTCAAATATACCTGCCAAGTAACTTAAAGCGTACCACTTTTAAATATACCAGCCAGGTACACAAATATACCCACCGGGTAGTGGAAAATATACCCTCCAGGCAGAGACCAGGCAACTGTGTCAAAAAAGTCGCCTTCGATTGCATAACTTCGCTCTGACTTCACTAAAAAGCGAAATCGTGTCGCCCTGTAATTTGTAAATTCACAATTGACCTACCTTGAAATTAGGTGAATTCACGTAGAATTTGCAAAGTAATTTCCATCTGAAAAGAGGATTATTGCTAGGGTTAATTGTTACTGTGATTAATTTTCATAGTAACTAAAAATAAAATCAGCACCTAAAAACAATGTCCGATTAATAATGTAATCGTGAACCGTCTTGGCTGCATTGAAATTAGGTGACAAGTCGTCAAGTTAAGACAAAATTTCTATTTAAGTGATAAGTATTTTTCACACTCAGAATTTTTTTTCTGGGGAGCATTTTTTCATAAAACAATTATTTGTAAAAGCAGAAGTTTTAATTCCAATCTGGATTTTATTTTTGTGCAAGACGTTTTGAAAACCAAAACAGAAAATTGACCTACTTTTTACTCACTCTGGACCAAGAAATGGACACACTTGAATTGTTTAATTCAAGGCTGATCTGTCTCTTCTAAAAAGTAAATGCCCATTTGAATTTGAATTGTAAACTTTTCTTTTTATAAATAAATTAATACAGAGAGGCATGTTTTTTTCTCGTAAACAATTCTTTGTACAAATAAATTTGCACATAGAGATGTGTTATTGCCCAATTGTAGTGATTTATTTTTGTGAGAGATGAAAATATAATATACCGGTAGATCATGCGAATGCAGAATCATCGCTCTACATTTTCTTTTCACTTCTCCCTGTTTAATCTGACTTCTCCCTAAAGTCAGTGGAGGGAGAAGTGACTTCTCCCTCAAATTACCCTCCAGGCTGGTCCCTGCCTCCAGGTACACAAATGTACCTGCCGGGTACTGTAAAATATACCCGGCATGAACTCCCAAATATACCCGCTGGCTACATGATTATGACGTTGCAATCAAAAAAGGTATATAAAGGAGATGCTTTCTAGGTCTGTGCCTCTGATGAGTTTCAAAAAAGACAGAACCGGTGAGGCTATTTTATTTATAAACATTAATTTGCACATTAACAGAGCATTTGTGCTACCTCTTGGATTGTATATTCATTGTTAATATAAAATCGTGTAACATCAATCAGAATGAAACATAACAAATGTACAGACTATATCCAGGAATGTTTCATTCAAACCTTGTTTAATCAAATTATGTTACTGATCTATTCTTTGTTTTGGCATGCTTTTATTTGAAGCATTTTCTTTGAATATTTGAGGGGGTGCTATGCCTCAGTAGGTAGAGGTGCAGGCTGCAATCCAAGAGGTTCTCGGTTTGAATCCCACCTTCGGCAACTGCATTGTGTCCATGGGCAAGACACTTCACCGCCCATTGCCCACATGGAGACACAGTGGCATTGTGTACTAAGGCGAACTGCACATCAATGTTCACCTGTCTTCAACCGATGCTGACCCTGCTTATGTGAAGTTAGTTGTTGCTTGGTGGTTCTTGGGTACTCCACCTTCCTCCACCCGAAAACTGTTGTGGTCATAATTAGCCATTGTGCCGAAATATGTGACTTTAAACACCAATAAATAAATAAATAAATTGAATATATGATGTTTTATGCATCCTCATGTGTCTTGCTAAACAACCCATTGTGGCTTGCAATAAGAAGGTGCTGAACTGTGAATTAGTTGATTTTGTTAACCCTTTATGCAACGAATTGGCCACATCCGCCTGCGCCTGCATAATATGTAAATTCAGCACTTGAAAAAATATTATTTTTCAAAAAATTTCAACAAAACCATGTCATGTGACCCCCTCATTGGAATGAGCTCATCGATCTCATTCCAACGAGGGGTCACATGATATGGTTTTGTAAAATGATATTTAAAATAATAATTTTTTTATATCATCTGCGTTGGGTAAAGGGTTAATGTCCATACGACTGGAAATCTCTCAAATTGTGCTAAACCCTGTGAAGGCATCATTGGAGGGGATTGAAACCCCTTCCATGTTCTTCCTTGGAATTACCCTGAAATGCCAAATTATATCTCTAGGTGTCAGAATTAGGAGGAAATGCATGAGGAACCAAAACAGAGAGAGTGAAAGGTACACAATTACTTTTAAATGTATGATTACTGACCTTTGAACTCCAATCTTTCTTGTATATTTCTTTATTTACAGGTATCTCCAGCTTTACCGGTATTAGCTCGATTACTTTTTCACACAGATAAAGATGTGTTAACAGATGCCTGTTGGGCATTATCATATTTATCTGATGGTCCTAATGAAAAAATACAAGCCGTCATAGAATCAGGGGTATGTCGAAGATTGGTGGAGTTACTCATGTAAGATATTCCTTGTACTATTGATTTTTAAGACGTGATGCTTTGTTTTGACCTTCGACCTGGTGTTTGTGTGCATGCATCAGAGTGCATAATTTGTGAATGCGATAATTTGAAAAGTCCTATCTGGTCCTCCATACTTTTGTGTACTGCACATGTGCGGTAACCAGGAAGGTACTGAAATTGTGCCAAGCATAATTTTTTTGTTTGGCCCAAGTCAGTAAACATCTGAACTGACATCGATGCTTTAAATCTCTTTTTTGAAGATGCCAGACGCAAATCGTTGATGATTATGGTGGATTCAAGGATGTGAAAGGATACTGGAATTGAACTATGGTGGTTTTAGACGTTCGTGCTGTAACTTTAAAGTAATTATGTAAAATTATTCATGTTTCCCAATCTCCTTACATGGGCCGGAATGTCATCATTCTTGCTATTGATTAAACCTACTATTTGTTAAATGTTCGTTCCCTCTCCTCCCACGTCTCCTCCTTGTCAGCTCCCAGGGTTTTTTGGCTTTTTTGTTGAATTTTTTTATTAAATTTCTTGGAAGTTTAACGTGATCTGCAGAATGTTTATTCCCCATGGTTACGTCCTCATCCTGTGGGTGTTAGGATGTCTGTGGTCTTGCATCTTTTACCAGATGCATTGTTTTTTCTCCCTATGAAGATCTGGCTTTGCATCAGGTAGTTATTGATCGGTTACTGACTTTGGACTTATTGTATGCCTGTTGTTTAGTTTCCGGTTTTTCCTGTTGATGTTTTCAATTTATCAATGCTTTAATATATATTATTCAAGTATTATAGTATAGCACAGTTATTATATTTATAGTAGGATACATGACTTAAATAATTCCAGTAGTGTAGCTTTAATTATTTAGTGTTTGTCCACACTTAGGCTACATTGGGACTCCCTTGGGCTCATGAGGTTCTCTTTGTGAACTTAGGCATTTTAAAAAATTTTTCGAATTTTTTTTTTCAATTTTGATTTCTTTCAAAATGATTTTGATTGCTGTGTTATTGTATCCTTATTATATATTAATTATACCCCCATTTTCTTCGAAGGTGTACTGGATTACATGTGTCCATCTGTGCGTACGTGTGTCTGTCTGTGTGTGTGTGAGTCCATCCGAGAATATTCATAACTTTCATTAATTGATGCTTTATCGGTCCAGCACTGCAGTGGGGGTATGAATTGCCTTCAGCAATAGCTCTTGTTATTTTTGTAGTTTAGGAGTGCAGTCGACCTTGTCTTTGGCTTAAATATTATTACGAAATCTTTTTTCTCAAAGTGTAAGGCGAGGAAGTTTGCCTCGGAGTTACATGCTTGTTGTCTTGCTTGTAGTCGCTGCACTCCTGATAGATACATGTGCTACTTGTGTAGTTTGGAATGCCAAATGTTGGAGGCGGGTGTCACGGTGAAGTTCCGATGCCGGAACTGTCACCACAGGCTAATTCTAGTTTTTCTGTGTCTTTTTCAGAGGAACAAGAACATGGTGATGGTATAGAGACATCCATCCAAAATGTACTCTGATGAGCAAACAGAGCTAGCTGCAAATGTGCTCATGAATATCAAGCAAGGAATAAGGCCTCTTATTCCTTCACCAGCAGCAAGCTTGACTGGTGAAGCAGTTACCCTGTTAGTGGGAGCCGTAACACCGGGTAGCGATCGAGGAGAGTGTAGGATTGGGTCGAGCGAGCACCTCAAAAGCTCACCCAGTGAAATCGGCAAAGGGGAAGAAGCTAGCAACTTTCTCATCAGGACACTCGGCGAGATCTGGGGTCAGATCGCGAGCGGGAAAACCTTCTCCATCCTGGCAACAGTCGGGGCCAAGTGCTGCCATTGTGAGAAACTTCACTGAGTCAGAGCTAACGTCCTTGCTGGCTGATCAGGGTCCTCCGTCCACACTGCAGCCGGGGCCGGCGACAGTAATGTCTTCTTCCATGTCTCTCACTGAGCACAATAAACCATGCACTAGCTATCCGTCTTTGGAAGTTCAAGCCGTTTTGCGAAGACGCTCCCAGTCTTCGCCACCGAAGTCTGTCCATCTGATAGCTAGTGGTTCGAGGCTTTATTATGCAGAGCATTTGGGACGTTCGGCGAAGAGATCTGGGGACAGATCTCTGTCCTGTGAACATTATGCGGCGAAAAAACATAAGACCGCTGCTCCGCAAGCCTCAGTTATGGGCCTGCTATCGCAGATTGCGCAGCTCATCGCAGCTTCCCAGAAACGCAGATTCAACCACCAACAGACTCAGGGAGTGAGCTGTCGGACGGTGCTGGGTCGGTCTGGTCATCTGTTCATTCGGATGGAGCTGACCAAAAATCAGAGCAAGACCAAGCGGATGGTGAAAGGAAAACAGAGGGAGATTCTCTGTCCCTTTCGGAACAACACATGGAAACTGAATTTGATTCATCAGTTTTTTCCAAATCTTGTTCCTCCTGGTCAGCAAGCTGCGGAGGAAAGACAACGTTCTTTCCTTCCCGGGTCAGTCTGTTCATGTGTTGGAGGCCTTTGGCCAGATTGACAACACAATATTTAACCTAGGGAATTCAAGAAGGAAAAGCAGTTTATTATCGACATCTTCTCTCCATATACCGTTTCCTGTACAACGTTACTTAAAAACGGTTGGAGAAGATGTTCAGAGAGCTCCTCTGCATCTGGATAAACAGGCTTCAGATCTGGATATCTCGTTACCCATTTCATTCAATGTCTGCTCAGATGTGGTCGAATCTACAATAGATTCTAGTCGGGCAGTTCTGGACGCTATGTCCTATGCAGACCATATCACCAAGGCTTTGGACCATCGTCTTGCTGGGAAAGAATTTAATGATGTCAATTCATCGCTCAGAGTTCTTTCTAGGGCAGTTGTGTATGCCACATATCATTCATGCCCTTATAGGAGCTAAAATGGAATTGATAAGACGTGGTGGAGCCTTAGCATCGTCTTCATTGATAGTGTAACACTACAGATCGTGTCACGTTGACTCTGTTACAATAGACGATGAGGTGAAAAGCTCTCTAAGAGTCGCTCCGGTTTCCAGGCATACCTTATTTGATGACAAGTTATCCTTCATGTACGAAGAAGCTACCAAAAAAGCTACCAGCACTCGTTTGCTGTGGTCAGTTCCCAACAGCAGATGCCTGCTGGACGTGGTAGGCGAGGGCGCAGTTAATGAAAAATGGCTTCTAAGAAACCCTCGTACGGATACTCTGAACCTTCAGTATAGCGCCTCTGGAAAGGGGCATAAGTCATACAAAGACTTTAAGCCAGACGGGTGTGCGGTGGCATTGCGGTAAACGGTACTCTTCAGATCACCAAAGCTAAGCAACATTGAGCCCGGTTAATCATTGGGTGGGTGACCGTCTGAGTGATCAATTCGGACTCCCGCGATGTGTCCTTGGGCAAGGCACTTAACCCCGATGCCGTGTACTAAGGCATACTGCACGTGGATGGTACACATGTCTTCAACCAATCTAACCCTGCCTGTGCTGCAATGTGGAGTTATGATGTTGGGGAGCTGGCAGCTGCTCGTCGTTGCTCGGTGGTTCTCTCTGGGTACTCCGGCTTCCTCCACCTTTAAAACTGTCACGGTCATGATTAGCCGTTGTGCATAAGTATATGTCCTTAAACACCAATAAATAAATAAGCCAGATGCCCCTAAGCCGACGAGACAAGGTTCTGCACGGGGAGGACATAGTTTTTCTTCCCGAAAGCGTCGCAAATCATACAGGTGATGGTCTAAACCTCTATTGCTCTCCAGTTGGCAGAAGGTTATCAAACTTTGCGAGAAACTGGATGGACATAATCATTCCGTTCAAATCCCCTACTTACAAGAAGTCCACATTGGACAGATCTTCTGGCGAATCCTTCAAAAGGGGAGTCTCATCTTGCAGAAGTTCAATCTCTCCTAGTAAAGGAAGCAATAGAGGTTGTAGAAAATTCCAACGGAGAAATTATTGAGTATTACTCCAATATATGATTGGTGTTTTGTCGTTCTCTTTTTTTATTAAGAGTTGTGTTGTGTGGGGTTTTTTTCTGACCTCGGTTTCGGTTTGGTTCGGTTTTGTCCAAAAAACTCGGTTTTTAGGTTGGTTTTCGGTTTTTGCAATAAAAAGATTGTAGACTTGAAAAATATCACACAGTGGCAATAAAAATACGTATTCTGTCATATTTTAATTGATAATTCATCTGGCAATGGCCAGCATCAATTTATTCCCCCCCCCTTCCCCCACACACACCAACACAAATCTCCTACATAGGTGGACATGTCCAATACCACCAACCCACCCCACAAAAATACTTTAAAAGACTCAAGGCAGGACTGCAGGAGCGGTGTCAGGAAATTGGCAGGAAACAAAAGTTGAGGGAACAAGTAAATTGTGGAGCGGGGTAAGCTGCATTGCATCTCTACAAGGAATTCTCCCTCACAACCGCACCCCAATTTACTGCGTACCTTAAGACTTTGGTAATATTGGAAGACTCCTTGCTATCCTGGTCTCAAAATCCAGGTGGACCTAGTAGCCTAGTACTGACCTACTACCCCCCCCCCCCCCCCCCCACGAGATATTTTTGAAAAAAATGTACTCTGAACTATGCCATCAGAGACAGATCGCTTTTAAGACCAGTTGCACATTGGTACATTAATATAGAGTATAGGTTACTCTAGTTTGTCCTTGATTTTATTCACGATTTTGTTGTTAGGTAATTAATACACCCAAACGTGTAGATACGAAGCTGCTTGCGAAGTCCCAAAGTTGCTCATTTTGACGTTTGTAGGCATGTCAAGATTGTCATTCTGAGAATTTCTGACAGAACAAACCACTTTTGTAACCGTGCTGTGTAATTGGACAAGAGTTGTCATACCTCATACAAAAATTTCTTGGAAGGTATGATCATTCTTATAATGCTGTAGTGACTCCTGTTAGACAGTATTTGTTTCTCGGGAGTATGAATACCGATGACAGAGTTATAAGTTGACGTTACAGATTTAGTTTTATGTCGTTGACAATGCAAACTGAACAGTGTAAATGCAAGTTTCCGACATTTTGTAGAGAAAACCGAAACCGTACTGATTTAACAATTACACAGTTTCGGTTTTAGAGCCGAATCGAAACCTACTCACAAAGCTGGTTAACTGCACAACACTAATTAAGAGAAAGACATATGTAATTCCTCTGTCTTCTACTATTCTCCTGTAGGAGCTATTCTTTAATATGGAGTAATAGAAATATTGTATTTCATCTAAGTCCTAGGCCCTCCAGCCCTTTTACGATTCAGCTAAGTCTGGGCCATTGGTTTTAGTATAAAAATATGATAAATTTAAAGTAATTTGTATATTTTTAGCTCAACTTTGGCAAAGCCAAATTTGAGGTATTGCCATGGCCCATCGTCCGTCTGTCTTGCCGTACACATGGCTCGGGCTAGAGGCCGTATTTATGAACGGATCTTTACGAAACTTCTTGGGTACCTTTGTTATCATTGTGAGACAACAACGAGTGTTTTTGGGTCCGGTCCGAAATTCAAGATGGCTGCCAAATTTCAAGATGGCTGTTTGATGTATCTTACGTTTAGTACCATAGGATACATCAAACATAATACAGGGTTTTTTTTCATGCGTAAATTATGCAAATTAGACTAACTTTGATTTATTTAGTGTTGCTTTCAGCACTGTAACTGCAAATGCCAATACAGCTCGGGCAAGAGGCCGTATTTATGAACCGATCTTTACGAAACTTCTTGGGTACCTTTGTTATCACCGTGGGACGAGAACAAGTGTTTTTGGGTGCGGTCCGAAATTCAAGATGGTGCCGGCAGCCATTTTGTACCAAAATTAGTGCAATCAGTTTTTTGTACAGAACTTCTGTATAAAAGTTCTGATTTGAATAAATTTCTATATGAATGTTTAGTAACATGGAATACATCACATATAATACAGGTTTTTTTCTCGAGCAGAAATTATGCAAATTAGGTGAACTTTGATTTATTCAGTGCTACTTATACACAGTAAGTGCACATGTCAATATGGCTTGGGCTAGAGGCTGTATTTATGAACCAATCTTCACAAAACTTCTTGGGTACATTTGTTATCACCTTGGGGTGAGAACGAGTGTTTCTATGTGCGGTCCAAAATTCAAGATGGCTGCCAGTGACCATTTTGTACCGAAATTAAGTCCAATCAGTTTTTTATACACAACTTCTATACGGCTCAGACTAGAGGCCGTATTTATGAACCGATCTTTTCGAAACTTCTTGGGTACCTTTGTTTTCACTGTGGGACGAGAACGAGTGTTTTTGGGTGCGACCCAAAATTCACAAGATGGCCGCCAGCAGCCTTTTTGTACCAAAATTAGTGCAATCAGTTTTTTGTACAGAACTTCTGTATGAAAGTTCTGATTTGAATAAATTTTTGTAGGAATGTTTAGTAACATGGAATACATCACATGTAATACAGGTTTTTTTCTTGTGCAGAAAGTATGCAAATTAGATGAACTTTGATTTGTTCAGTGCTACTTATACACAGTAAGTGCACATGTCAATACGACTCGGGCTAGAGTCTGTATTTATGAACTGATCTTCACGAAACTTCTTGGGGTACCTTTGTTATCACCTTGTGACAGGAATGAGTGTTTTGGGTGCCTTTGTTATCACTGTGCTATGAGAACAAATATTTTGGGGTTCAGTCAGACCCACTCTGGGACTCCAAGATTTCTTTTCTAGTTTAGCATCTAACTGTCGCCTCACTTTTACAATACTTCACCTATATATTTGTTACAGGCTACTGTCAGCATTTATGTACAGACCGTTACAATACTTTACATGTACCTTTGTTATCAGGTCATTCATTACCTAGATGTTTGTCATTGCTGTGTCACACACTATACATGTACATGTCTTAAACAAGTTGAGCTACAGTGTCATTGACACTTTCATTTATACTTATCAATGGCCCAGATGCGGATGGCCCTCCCATGAGTGGGCACTCATACCTTCCCGCTGATTTATAACATTTAGCAGGCATAACTAGAAAGAATGATGCTTGGCGACAATTTCGGTATCTTCCTGGTTACCGTGCATGCACAGTACACAAAAGTATGGAGGACCAGATGGGACTTTTAATTTTCAGTATTGTGTGCAAATTTTGGGGATTGGGGAGTCCAAAATTTGTGTTTGGCCCTGGATAATAATGAGTTTGGGCCATTGGTAAGTATAAAAAATATACAAATTACTTTAAGTTTATAATTTTCACGAAAATTGCCATAGGCATACAGTATGAGATGATCTTGTTTTTTTTTCATCAACATTTTGATTCACTTCTGTGTTTGTAAGCGGGGAAGTTTTCTTGTGGCATATGTTGGTAATAATATCTTTAATGGGATTGTGAAGTATCTGTATCCCCAGTATTTCTTCAAGCATTATTGCCCTTGTGGGACTCAAAATTCATTGTCATCACATCATCACTTCCCATCTCATTTCAATGAAAAAAATTAAGTTTTTTTTTTTAGCTGCGACTAGCAACTCTATAAGTGGCAATGTCGGTCTGTCGGTCTGTCTGTTGGTCTGTCGGTCTGTCTGTCTGTGACCAACAAGTTTCAAAACTCAATAACTTTTGAAATACTTGATTGAATGACTTTATATTTGGCATGTAAGTGTATCTTATTGAGGTCTAACCACTGTTCAATGCATGTGTTGTTCCAAATATTTTTCTTGGATTTATGGCCCTTGATGAACTTAGAATTTTGTGAGATTGCACCACCAGCTACGGCGTCGATGTCGCGATTTTTTTTTTTCAGACTTGATATATGGCTTTTGGGTGATTATATCATGAAATCGGATTGTGAACCAGCTGTGTCCAAATCTTTTTTCTGGAGTTATTGCCCTTGTTGGGCTTAGAATATCCTGTCATCATTTTACCATTTCTTGTCATCACATTTCAAAGAAAACTGTTCCAAGAAGTTTTTTCCAAATTTAATATATAACATTTTGGTGATAATACCGTGATTGGGATTGTGATCCAGCTCTGTCCCATGTATGTCTTCAAGAGTTACATCCTTTGTTGCATTTCTTGTTATCACATTACCATTTGCCACCACAACTTAAAAAAAGATTTTTTAGCTCATCTTAAAGTCAAGCTGAGCTAATCTCATCGCTCTCCATCCGTTATCCGTCGTCCGTCAACACCATGTTTTGGTCTTCTCCAATCCACTGGGCCAATTCAAGTGAAAGTTTGCGTGAGTGAAGGTCCCGAAGGGGCATTGCATTTTTGTTCAACTCAACATGCCCAGCTCCACAGGGAGGAAGTGGGGGAAAATGCTGCAAAATATTTTTAAAATCTTCTCATGAACCAGTGTGTACAATGACTTGATATTTGTTATGGAGCTTCCTTTTGAGGTGTAGAATGAAGCTTGTTCAAACGAAGTTCGTGAAGCAATATTTGGCTTGGTAATGGGAGGGGTAAGATTTTTGGCCCCGCCCAAAATTTCTCTTTTCTGAACTGATGGTCCGGTTTGAACCAAATTTGGTATGTGGTATTATTCGGTCATAAGTACTTGACTCGTGCCAAAAAACAAAATTCACGCATCCCCATGGGAACCATGCGAGCTAAAAATAGAAATATTTTTAAACACCCATATTTCCCAAACCACACAGAACAGAGAGCTGTTGTTTGGTATGAAGAATCCTTAGGACCTGTAGAATTGAATGGTAAAATAAAATTGCCATCGGTTATGTTAGGGTGTTCTGTAATGGGCATCGAAAAAATGCTGAGTCAGCATATTTGCAAAAAATTTTTTAAATCTTTTCTCCAGAACCAATCATCAGAATCTTTTGATATTCGGTATACAGCATTCATAGAGGGGTTACATACAAGTCTGTTAAAATAAAGCCCATGGGTTCATATTTGGGCTCAATTCAGGAGCTCGAATTTTTAACTTAGGGTAAAATGAGGAATATTCTTTGAAAATCTTCTTCAGAACCACCAGTCAGAATCTTTTAATGTTTGGTATACATCATTGTTATGAGGGTCAGATTCAAGATTGTTCAAACCAAATTCCTAGGTTAATATTTGGGGTTCCTACTGAAGCCCAAATTTTAACTTGTTCGATATGGGGGATAATTTTTAAAAATTTTCTTCTTCAGATCCAACAGTCAGAATGCTTTGATATTTGGTACACACCATCTCTAGGGTCAGATTCAACTTTTTTTCAAATCGAGAGGCTGGGTTAATATTTGTGCTCCCTATGGGAGCTGGAATTGACCATGTTGCTGAAGAATTGAAAACTTTGTATTCAGTTCCCTCTAGACGTGTGTAAAATGTAGAGCTCCCTATGAAGACTCTTGATACAACATAATGTTGTATCAAGAGTCTTCATAGGGAGCTCTACATTTTACATTATGATCAACTGAAGAAAAGGGATGGATGCCTGGATTATTTTTGTCACTCCTGAGGGACTCAAGGATTGACAGTGTACCCTCTATGGAGATGGATTGCTTATTGTAGACTCATTCTTGGACTCTGTTTATATTGTGTTCTGTTCAAGATGAGCGCTTCAGGCCCTGTGGGTCCTCTTGTTTTTTCTTAAATTAACATGTACCTTTAATTAAGAAGATTTTTGCAAATGCAAACTGTCTATACAGTGGAGCCCACTTAATTGGATATCTCTTAACTGAATAACCCTGTTAATTGAATATAATTTCCCAACACGAAAACGTTTACCAAACCTCCAGTACAAATTTGACCTGTTAATTGAAGATAGGTCAGAGAGTAAACTGTTAATTGAATAAAAAATCGTGTAACCTGTCGAGAAATTACCTTGACTCCCCCAGTGTTTCTTTGTTTAAAGACCTATTTGGCCTCAATACATCCAAAACAGGCATTTAATCTATTGTGTCTTGTTTGACAGAGCATACACGAAAGTGACACAATCCCTGCTAATTAAATACTCCTGTTGATAGAATAATTTTCATTGGCAAAGTGGCTATTCAACTAACAGAGTTCCACTGTATCTTAAGTACTTTTCTAAGTGTTCTTGGACTTAAGTGGCGGGGTTTTGGCCATCCCATGGCATTCTACTTGTTGAAAAAGAGAATAAGAGAAAATACTTCTGATATGTTTTGAAATCCAAAAGAATCCAATTTCTTACACATGCATCACCTCCCTTCCAACCAATCTCCCCCCTCCCCCTCCCCTTGCCCCCTTATTTCCCTCCCTCCTAAAAAAGGCACAGAATTGAAGTAAAGTGATTGATATTTTTCTTCCTGATCATACTACAATGATTAGTAGATTACAGATTACTTTTTTTCAGAATTCGGATAACTTGAATAGAGCTGATTATTTGCAGAGAATAACTTAACTGTTTCAATTAAGGTACAGTGGAGCCCACTTAATTGGATATCTCTTAATTGTATATCCCTGTTAATTGAATATAATTTTCAAACACAAAACCATTTACCATACCTTCAGTACATATTTGATCTGTTAATTGCATATGGGTTGTGGAGTAAACTCCTGTTAATTGTATATAATTTTTGGTAATATGTCGAAAAAATTACTGTGACACATACCAAATTCCCCTTATTTATCAACCTTTTTGGCCCCACTACATCCAATACAGGCATTTATTCAATTATATCTTGTTTGACAGAGCTCTATGAGCGCTGTCAAACAAGATATAATAGAATAAATGCTCAGTTTACCTCTGGAACACAGGAAACTGATCAAATCCCTGTTAATTGTATACTCCTGTTAAATGAATAATTTTCACTGGCAAAATGGATATTCAATTAAGAGGATTCTACTGTATTATTGTTATTCTCAGTCTCTCAGATGGTATACAAGAATTACTCAACTCACACCTTGAAATAATCCTTTAGCATACTTTCAAATGAGTATGTGTTGATACTAAAAGTGTTGTTTTCTTACTATCATATTCCAGGCACACACAACAAAGTGTAGTTTCAGCTGCGTTAAGGGTTGTAGGAAATATTGTAACAGGAGATGATTATCAAACTCAAGTAAGTAGTGTTCACTTTTTACATTATTGGTTACCTAAGGATTACCGTATTTACTCTATGTATTGGGACAGCTAAAAATAAATATTTTCACAGATGTCCCACATCTTAGAAAATGGGGAAAAAAAACAACCTGGTCTTGTTTTGATGCTGAATCAAGTTGTGTGTGATTCGTTTTCCATCTCTATATATGAAAATCGCCATCCAATTTTTTTTTAGATTTTCATTTCTTATCAACCTACTCACAATTGTTTACTACAGGCTTGCACTACAGTGGAAGTCCCTAACTCGGATAAAATACTCTCTATTTTTGTCTTTCCCAAGCAAGTTGGGAAAGAAAAGTGGTGCAAAAGCACCAATAAAAATAAGCCAAAACTGGGTCGAGTGCAACCGGCGCAGACCCAGTACGGGACGCTCTCTCCCAAGTACAACTCCACGACTTCCGTTGCCAGTGCGCATATACCGTCTCTAAAGACTCATTCTTTTTGAAATCCGCTTTGTGTCGAGATGTTTTTGCACGCTTATCAGTGTTCCACCAGCTCGATGTTTGATGATTCCTGATTCATTATACCACAGTGTATCCTTTGTATTCTCAGGAACAGTGTTTTATATTCTCTTTTTTTCTATTATATGCCCATAATGTATATTTATTTGCTCTCTCTCGGGTCGCGCGCGATTTTCGCGGGCCACGCGGTTCGGACTTAGATTTTCACAATTATTGTTCATGCTTTTTTTGCAAATTTTTCTAATTGTGTTAGAGTTAGGTGTCAGCGGGGTACCACTCCTGCAGTGTTTCTTCTTTCTGTTGAGAGTAGTCTTCCTGTTGGGTGGTTCCCGGTCGACCGTCTGGGGTCTTTGTTTCTGTCACCTTTCTCTCTTTGGGGGTGTTCTGTTTTCTGATCTCACCTTCTCTGCTCCTCTCACCTCTTTCATGCCTAGGACAATTCCTTGTGGGCAGTGTCTGCTGCCTAAGCATGTGGACGATGTACATTCGTCGTGTTCCTCCTGTAATGGGTGTTCGGCCGAGCGGCCGTGTGGTGTCTGTGGAACATGGTCTTCCACCTTTTGGGCGTCTGTAAATCGTGTCGTTCGTTCTCGTGGCCGTGCCTCCCGCTCCCGCGGGAAAGGAGAACGTGGTCGTTCGGGGCCTCCCGAGCCGACTTTGTCTGGTGAGAGTTATTCCTCCTCCGTGGGGGATGTGCAGTCTTTTCCTGTGGTGGATACTGCGGGAGCCGTTGAGTGTTCTGGTGTAGAGATGCCTGGTTCCGGGACTACGGTCCCCCTCCAGTCGACATCTGAGGCTGTCACTAGGGTTGTGACTCCTCCTTCGGAGCCGAGCCGGTGTGCTCTCTCCATTATTTCACCAGCCTCAACGACTCTCGACGTATCTACTACTGCTGCTGGTCCGTCTGCTTTGTTGTCTGTTTCAGCCGGCCTCGGCTTTTCGCTGCAGGGACTGCAGAACTGTCCGATACTGTAGACGTGGGATATCGGCCCCAGCCTTCCCTGACTTCAACTCGGCGAAGTCGGAAGGGGCTGCCGGCCGAGCCCATCGCTGTGGTCTCGTCGCCGTCGAGTACCACAGGTGTGTCTTTGGATTCGGATGTTCGTAGTGGAAACACTATGAATTCCGTGGCGTTTCCGTCCACTCACTCTGGTCACACGACCAGTTTTGGGGGACCAACGCCTTTTGTGCAGCCTGGACCTTCTGCCCCGCAGAGGTCCGCGGTAACTCTCATGAGTTCTCGCAATATTGATCCTCGGGGTGCATCGTACCCCTATTCACGTCTGCCTTCAGATGTTTCGGCTGCCGCCCGTCGTCCCGCGTCGGGTGTTTTGGAGGATCGTGACCCTTCGCTGGTTAAGAGGGTCAGAGGTGAAGCCACTTTGCCGGTTCGCTCCCCTGTCGAACCGGTCGGTACAGGCAGTGAGCTTAGGGAGGCCCTCTCCTTACTCACTCAGGTTCTCTCAAAGAGCCTTCCTGTTGCTTCCAGCGAGGCTATGGGTGGTTTCCAGGCGCCTCCTATGGCGCCGCCTCCCGGGATTGGAAACAGGCCGGTTTCCGATTCCTCTGGTGTCCCGACACCATGGGAGGCGTCGGCTGGTTTGCCCACGATGGGCTATGTGTCTTCCGACTCTGGGGAGGAGTCCGACATGCTTGAGGTCGAGGGCCAGCAGTCTTCGGACTTGGGGGCGGCTCTTGACTTTGTGTTTGGGTTTCTGCCTGAGCTCAAACCTGCTAACCAGCCGACAGTGTCAGCCTGGCCGCGATCATCGGTCGCGCGCCAACAGCCTATGGAGCAACCTGCTTCTGGGCGCCTTCGACCGTGCCAGTCGGTACAGGTGGTTGAAGCTTTTTCAGCATTGGATGCCAAGCTGAATTCCAAGGCTTTGAAGACTTCGTTCTTCACCAGGGTTGACACCTTTTTGCCTCCTGTGCGTTATCGTTCCTACGATTCCGCCAATCCGTCAGTCTGCCAGACTTTGACGGTTCTGGATCAGGACTCCACTTCCCTCGGGCTTTCCAAGCCCAAGTCTGCCGTCATTCCAATGACGACTCTGGAGTCCACGTTGGGCTTATCTAGAGAGATGCTTGGCATGCTTTCTCTCTCAGATCACGTCGTCTCAGCTTTGGCTGCTTATCTGCCTCCAGATAAGTTTGACGAGGTACAGGCTCCTTTGCGTGTGCTGTCCAAGGCGCTTATGCACCTTACTCACACGCATGCCTGTAACACGGCCAATTTGGAATTAGTTTGAAGGGACGCTGTGCTGGACACAGGACGATCCCTTCCCGAGGAGCAGCGTGCTACTCTTCGATCTGCTTCTTTGGCAGGTCCGCAACTTTTCCATGGTTCCGTGTCGACGGTCCGGGATGACGTCCTACGTCATTCCAAAGATCAGCTGCTGTTTCGTCAGCTTGATCAGCCTTCTCGGGGAGGCAAGGGCCGTTCCAAGCCTAACAAGTACCCTTCTGCTTCCTCTGTGAAGCAAAAGGCTGGTCCTTCTGCCGCCGCCTCTGCTTCTTACTCACGGGGTAAAGGTAGGGGTCGGCAGAATCGAGGGAAGTCTCAGGATTCTTCATTTAGCAGAGGAGGTGGTTTCTCCTCTCGCGGGCCTCGTCGGGGCTCAAAATGAAGGTCCTCACCTCGACTCGTCCCAGGTTGGAGGAAGGATAGCAGAGTTTGCAGACCATTGGACCACCATCACATCCGATCCATGGGTGTTAGATGTTGTTCGGTCCGGGCTGCGCATATCCTTCCGACGGCACCCCACTCTGTCAAGGGTGCCTCTTCCAACCACAGTTCCTTCAGACGTTTTACGTCGGGAACTTTTGTCCACGGAGATTGCCAATCTCCTGGCAAAGGGGGCGATCGAGGTCGTCAAGAACGTTCAGTCAGTGGGTTTCTATTCCCGCCTGTTCTTGGTGCCGAAGAAGGACGGCCGACTCCGACCGGTTATCGATCTGAGCATCCTGAAACAGTCTATCATTGCTCCCAAGTTCAGCATGGAGACTTTCAGGTCGGTCCGCCAATCAATTCACCAGGGAGATTTCGCAGCCAGCATCGACCTGCGAGACGCTTACTTCCACGTTCCGATGCATCGGGCGTCACGGAAGTATCTCAGGTTCGCTTTTCTGGGGCGAGTTTACCAGTTCAAGGCCATGCCTTTCGGCCTCAACCTGGCTCCTTGGGCATTCACCAGACTGATGTCGCATGTGATAGCGTTCCATCGCACACAGTCCAGGGTGACTACTTCGGCATATCTGGACGATATCCTCCAGAGGCATTCCAATGCTGCCTTACTGGAATCGGATGTCGCCACTCTGTTGAGCTTGCTCACGTCGCTAGGATTCAGAGTCAACGAGGAGAAGTCGGACCTGGTCCCTTCTCAGTCGTTTTGTCATCTGGGGATGTCTTTCCAAACCAAATTCAATTTGGTGGCTGTTCCCCAGGCCAAGGCTGTGATTCTCTCAGCTTTTGCTCTGACTCTGTCCCAGTCCAGGTCCGCGACCGCTCGGAGTTTTCTCCGGCTGATCGGTCTCTGCGGTTCGGTGACGGATCTCATTCCTCTAGGTCGGCTGCGTGTCAGACCTCTCCAACACTTTCTGCTCAGTCGTTGGAGACTGAATGTAGATTCTCTGGATCAGGTGCTTCCGTTTCCGGACTCTCTGTATCCTCACCTTCTTCCCTGGACAGATGTTCAGTGGATTACGCAGGGTGTTCCGCTGGACTTACCCACGTCCGATCGCGTTCTGACGGCAGATGCCAGTGATCTCGGATGGGGTGCGACGTTGGATCCTCTCGGTCTTTCCCTACACGGGATGTGGGACCAGGATCAAGCAGCTCTACACATCAACCAGAAGGAGCTTCTTGCTCTTCTTCTGAGTTTCAGGCAGTGGATCCCTCACTTGTCGAATCGCCAGGTCCTTCTACTATCCGACAATTCGACAGTGGTTGCTTACATTCGGAACCAGGGCGGCATGCACTCGCTTTCGATGTACGAGTTAGCTCGGGATCTTTTACTGCTCGCTCAGGAGGTTCACGCCGGGGTGGTTGTTTGTCACATTCCCGGCCGTCTGAACGTCCTAGCCGACTCCCTGTCCCGACAGGGCAGGGTTATTTCCACCGAGTGGATGCTTCACAGGGCAGTGTTCCAGTCGCTTTGCGATCTCTGGGGACGTCCCCACATCGATCTCTTTGCGACTCGTTGGAACCATCAGGTGGACACTTTCGTGTCCCCGTGTCCAGATCCTCTGGCTTTTGCCGTGGACGCTCTGTCACTCGATTGGAACGGTCTAGTCGGCTACGCCTTCCAGCCGGTTCCGATTCTTCCTCAGGTTCTCGCCAAAATTCGAACCTGCAGTTGTCGAATCATTCTGATCGCTCCCCTGTCGCCTCAGCGGGTGTGGATCAATCAGCTCCGCTCGCTGATGGTGGCGGTTCCGGCATGTCTCCCGCTACGTCGCGACCTTCTTTGTCAAGGTCGCCCGAGGAGGTTTCACGTCGACCCGACTTCATTGTGCCTTCACGCATATCTTTTGTCAGGTCCTGTCTCCTCCGTAGAGGTTTTTCGAGACGAGCAGTGGAGTGCATTTCTTCTTCAAGGAGGCACTCCACTGGTTTAGCTTATGCAGCTAAATGGAAGGTCTTCTGTCGATGGTGTGCTGATCACTCTGTTGATTATGCCAATCCTTCGATTTCACAGATTGCGGAGTTTCTGGTATATCTGTTTGATTCTCGGGGTCTCCAGCCTGTTACCATCAAGGGTTACAGGTCTATGCTTTCAGAGACTTTTTCTTATGTGGGGAAGCGTCGTATCGGCACTAATCCTTACCTCTCCAAGCTTGTTCGGCACTTTTCTTTGAAAAGGCCTCGGACTTTGCAGCTTACTCCACGATGGAATCTTTCGTGGGTGCTGCTTTGCTTGGGGGGGGGGGGGGGGGGGGGCGCCGTTCGAACCTTTATCCCAGGTGGATATGCAATTTGTCACATACAAGACGGCTTTTCTGATGGCATTTGCTTCGGCCAGACGGGTTAGTGAGCTTCACGCCCTCTCGGTTGACCCGGCCTTTTTTAGGAGTTCTCCCAACAGTGTTACTTTTACCACTGATTGCTCCTTTTTGGCTAAGAATCAGTTACCAGATACTACTCCTCCTCCTATCTGTATCAGGGCTCTTCCCTCTGTTGAGGGTACTCGCCCTTTGCTCTGTCCGGTCCGTGCTATTCGCATTTATCTTGATCGGACACGCTTCATACGGAAGGGCAGAAAACGTTTTTTTCTGTCTCTCATTCCGGGTCGACAGAAGATCTCTCCTCAATCCATTTCTCGATGGATTTGTCTTGCTATTCGTACGGCTTATAGTCGTTTAGCAGCTGGCGATTGTATTACCAATCGTATTTCTGCCCACGAGGTGCGGGCACTGTCTACCTCTTGGGCTTATTCTAACTCCGTCAAGTTGTCGGATGTTATGCAGGCAGCCTACTGGAGAAATGCTTCTACTTTCTCCACCTTTTATTTACGCCAGTTGCAGGAGCAGTCGGAGGACCTTTTTGCCTTGGGTCCTCTTTCTTCTGCTCAGGCTGTTGTCTGCCATAGCCATTAGGCTTCTTGAAGGTCAGTTTCAGCCTTGTGCTGTTACTGCCCTTTTTTCTGTCTGTGTGTCACACAGGCTCATATGTCTCTTTTCATTGTCCTTTACCAATGATTGCGACATTATGGTTGATAAGCCTCGGGACCTCTTCCTTCTGCTTCACGGTTCCAGTGCACTAGGGTTATGTGGGGGTTGGTTATGCGATTCCCTCCAGCCTTTTGTCTATTCAGCCTGTAGTAAACAATTGTGAGTAGGTTGATAAGAAATCTAAATTTTATAGTAAATTTCCTTTCTTATTATACCTACCATTACATGGAGGCCCTCCCGTCTTCTTTACGGGTAAAGAATCTTTCCTCCCCGCTGATCACATAACTCTAACGTTTACGGATTCAAAAAGAATGAGTCTTTAGAGACGGTATATGCGCACTGGCAACGGAAGTCGTGGAGTTGTACTTGGGAGAGAGCGTCCCGTACTGGGTCTGCGCCGGTTGCACTCGACCCAGTTTTGGCTTATTTTTATTGGTGCTTTTGCACCACTTTTCTTTCCCAACTTGCTTGGGAAAGACAAAAATAGAGAGTATTTTATCCGAGTTAGGGACTTCCACTGTAGTGCAAGCCTGTAGTAAACAATTGTGGTAGGTATAATAAGAAAGGAAATTTACTATAAAATTTAGATTTTTTGCTTCCAAAACATAGCTTATGCCCCTCATTGGAACGTGTGCATTGTGCTCGTTCTAATGAGGGGTCATAAGCAAATGAAAATTTTTAGTTACACAAGAATTCTTTTTATGAGTGTCATCTGCCACTAGCTTTCAGAGAATGGTTGAAGACTGTCACAATGTAATATTAAATAGTCTTCCTCATGTCAGTCCGGTCTGTAAATATTAAAACTTAGGAACAGATTTAAATAAAAATAACACAAATCAGTGTGTATTATCACTTTTTTATTGTTTAAAAAGGAAAATTAAACACAAACTTAGCTTTAATATTGAGTATTTTGCACCGTTTTCAGGTGACTGGGCCAACTGGAAACAAGTCTCATGAGTGTCCCAAACATTGGAGCAGAAAAAAAAAAAAATTTTCTGGAAAAAATGTGTGTCCCAAATTATAGAGAGTCCCAATATATAGAGTAAATACGGTAATAAACATTGGTCTTTTGTTATCATTGTATCAAAATTGTATAAGTTAACCCTCTCCACCCTGATGTTAAAATACCCAAACTTAAAGTCAAAATTGTTTTTCCATAATGCATCTAGGAATTTTACCAACTGAAAACAATATTGAATCAGTTAAAAAGAAAAGATTTATTCAACTGAAAACAGAGCTGAATTTTAACATTTTAAAAACGCAAAAAATCAATCTATATTTTAGCTCATCATTTTGCCATCCGTCATCCGTCATTGTCATTCTTTGTCCATCGTCCATAGCAAATTAGTGTTTGCACATAAGTCTTATTCTCTAGAACTAATGCCCCAAATTCAAACAAAATTAACACAAATTATCTTTGTGTGATACCCTTTCAGGTTTGTTGAATCGAGGTTGCTTAAGGGAGCTTGGTGGCTCAGTAGTTACGGCATCAGGCTTCAAACTGAAAGTTCCATGGTTTGTTCTCTGTCAAGGGTATTGTGGCTTTAGGCAAGGCACTTAATGCTGATTGCCCATGTGGGGGGCATGGTAGCACTGTGTACTGAGACGTACTGAATGTCGATGGTGCACTTGTTTTCAACCATTGCTAACCCTGCCTGTGTGGAGTTAGTACGTTAGAGACTCCAAAGGTTGCTCGCTGCTGCTTGGTGCTTCTCTTTGAGTACTCTCTTCGTCCACCCATAGAACTGTCTGATATGCGTGAACTCTGGCTGTCAGAAGTGTTGTTAAACCCCACAAAATAAATAATTGAGGTTGCTAAGACTGAATGGCAGGGTGAAGTGCCCAAAAAGTCCAAAATTCTTTTAAAATATTCTTAAAAACCACCAGTCATAATGCTTTGAAATTTTGAATGAAACTTCCCTTAGCGATGAATATTCAAGCTTGTTCAAAGACAAGTAAAAATCGCGATACTCGGACAAAAACACATTTTATACTGTGTCGTGAGTAAAAAGTTGGTGAGAATCATTTCCATTTTATCATTCACCCATTCTGTAAAAGTGAAGGAAAACAATTAATTTTGTTCACCTTTTTCTTTCCAGATAAATAAAAGCAGATTGACGATGAACTTTCTTAATTTAAATTTCGCTTGCAAAATATCAACGAAAAATATTGAGAACTGTAAAGAATAAAAACTGACCTCCATATCTGTTTTCAAGCTCACTGTCAAGTTAACCTAAATAATTTTTAGCTTAACCAGACAAAGTCAATTAAACTATTAACATGGCATATGCAGATGGCTGTGAGTCTGTCCACAATTTGTTCAGCACAGGCTACAGCTCACAGTTCTTTTCCGATCATTACCAAACTTGTTCAGGTTCAAACCTAGACGAGATCATCCCATTATGGTCGTGGTCAGCTGCCCACAATTGGATATCTTCAGCACATTTTCTTCATCATAGGCTAGAGGCCACATTTATGCATCAATTTTCTTGAAACTAGGCAAGGTGATTTTTAGCTCACCTGACTTTCAGTCAGGAGAGCTATAGTGATCACTCACCGTCCGTCGTCCGCTGTCCGTGAACATGGTGTTTACGTCTTCTCCTGCCAAACCGCTGAACCAATTTAATTGATATTTGAGATAATAGTTTGTTATGACATCGCAATTTGATTTTGTTCAAATCAAGTTGCCCCGCCCGTGGTTAGGGCCACACCCAAAAAGTGTGCTGAAATCTTAAAAAATCTTCTCATGAACCAGCAGTAGCAGAGACTTAATATTTGGTGTGCAGCTTCCTTTTGAGGTGTAGACTCAGATTTGTTCAAGAGAAGTTTGTGGGGCTATACTTGGCGTCGTTATGGGAGGGGCAAAATTTTTGGCCCCGCCCAAAATTTCTATTTTCCAAACCGAGAGGCTGATTTGAACCAAATTTTATGTGAGGGCTTATTGGTCATAAGTAACTAATTTATGCTGATTTTTTTTTTCCCGTAGCCCCATGGGAACTGCAGGAGCTAAAAATAGAAAAAAATTAAAACGCCCATATCTCCAAAACTGCACGGCACCGAGAATTTTTATTTGGTGTGAAGCTTCCTTAGGACCAACAGAAAGAATTGGTAAAAAAAAATTGCCATCGGTTTTATCATAGGGTACAGTTTCGGGACATTGAAAAAGTGCTGAGTCAGCACTTTTTAACACTGTAGGCAATGGGAAAAACATTAAAAAATCTTCTTCTCCAGATCCAGCAGGCAGAATCTTTTGATATTTGGTATGCAACATTGGAGGGTGGATCTGATTCAGGTTTGTTCAAATCGGCCCCCTGGGTTCATATTTGGGCTCAGTATAGGAGCCCGATTTCGAACTTAGTGCATTTCAGGCAAATTTCGTAAAAAATCTTCTTCTCCAGATCCAGCAGGCAGAATCTTTTGATATTTGGTATGCAACATTGTGGGGTGGATCTGATTCAAGTTTGTTCAAATCGGCCCCCTGGGTTTATATTTGGGCTCAGTATAGGAGCCCAAATTTGAACTTACTGCATTTCAGGCAAATTTCTTTGAAAATCTTCTTCTCCAGATCCAACAGGCAGAATCTTTTGATATTTGGTATGCAACATTGTGGGGTGGATCTGATTCAAGTTTGTTCAAATCGGCCCCTTGGGTTTATATTTCGGCTCTGTATAGGAGCCCAAATTTGAACTTAGTGCATTTCAGGCAAATTTCTTTGAAAATCTTCTTCTCAAGATCCAGCAGGCAGAATCTTTTGATATTGGGTATGCAACATTGTGGGGTGGATCTGATTCAAGTTTGTTCAAATCGGCCCCTTGGGTTTATATTTGGGCTCAGTATAGGAGCCCAAATTTGAACTTAGTGCATTTCAGGCAAATTTCTTAAAAAATCTTCTTCTCCAGATCCAGCAGACAGAATCTTTTGATATTTGGTATGCAACATTGTGGGGTGGATCTGATTCTATTTTGTTCAAATCGGCTCCCTAGATTCATATTTGGGCTCACTATAGAAGCTCGAATTTGAACTTAGTGCATTTCAGGCAAATTTCTTCAAAAATCTTCTTCTCCAGATCCTGCAGGCAGAATCTTTTGATATTTGGTATGCAACATTGTGGGGTGGATCTGATTCCAGTTTGTTCAAATCGGCCACCTGGATTCATATTTGGGCTCACTCTAGAAGCCCAAATTCGAACTTAGTGCATTTCAGGCAAATTTCTTTGAAAATCTTCTTCTCAAGATTCAGCAGGCAGAATCTTGTGATATTTGGTATGCAGCATCCTTAGGGGGGTGAGATTCAAGTTTGTTCAAGCCATGTCCCTAGGTCCATATTTGGGCTCAGTGTGGGAGCTTGAATTGTAACTTTGTTCGAAATGAGGAATTTTCTTAAAAAATCTTCTTCTTCAGATCCAGCAGTTGGAATGGTTTGATATGTGGTGAGTAGCATCCTTGGGGGGGGGGGGGGGGGGGGGGGGGGGGAGGGGGGATTCAAGTGTGTTAAAGCCAAGTCCATGGGTCCATATTTGGGCTCCCTGTGGGAGCCCAAATTATAACTTAGTCAATATGAGGAATTTTTCTTTAAAAATCTTCTTCTTCAGATTCAGCAGTTGGAATGTTTTGATATTTGGCATGGAGCAACCTTAGGGGGCTGAGATTCAAGTTTGTTCAAGCCAAGTCCCTTGGTTCATATTTGGGCTCACTATGGGAGCCTGAATGACAACTTAGTTCAAAATGAGGAATTTTATTTAAAAATCTTCAGATCCAGCAGATGAATGCTTTTGATATTTTTTATGCAGCATCCTTAGGGGGGTAAGATTCAAGTTTGTTCAAGCCATGTCCCTAGGTCCATATTTGGGCTGATTGTGGGAGCTTGAATTGTAACTTGGTTCAAAATGAGGAATTTTCTTTAAAAATCTTCTTCTTCAGATCCAGCAGTCGGAATGTTTTGATATTTGGTGTGCAGAATCCTTAGGGGTGTGAGATTCAGGTTTGTTAAAGCCAAGTCCCTGGGTTCATATATGGGCTTCCTGTGGGAGCCCGAATTATGACTTAGTTCAGTATGAGGAATATTCTTTAAAAATCTTTTTTTAGATCCACTGGTCAGAATATTTGGATATTTGGTTTCAGCTTTTCTTAGGAGGAGCAGATGCAACTTGTGGAAATCAATTCTCTGGGTTGATATTTAGGCTACCATGTCAGGTGAGCGCCCTCAGGCCCCCTGGGGCCTCTTGTTTAATGAGTGATCAGAACATCCTATTTTGGTCTTGGGTCGCCTTTCACAATGGCCAGCACAGCAGCTATCTTTAGATTTCTTTAGCACTGGCTGCAGGTCACATTTATGTATCATGTTTTCTTGAAAACTCTGCAGAATGACTTAGTATGTTGACTAGATAAGAACAACCTATTCTGGTCACAGTTGGCTGGCAACCATGGCAGCCATCATGAGATTTCTGTAGAACACCCTGCAGGTCGCATTTATGAAGCAATTTTGTTGAAATCTACCGGTTGATTTCATTTGATAACCAGATGAGAACATTTGATTTTGATTTTGGTCTTGATCGACTGCACATATTTGGTACCAACCACAATGTCCACCACATTAGCCATCTTGTTTTAGTTCAGCACAGCTGACAGGTTGCATTTATGCATCCATTTTGATGAAATTTGTCAGTATTATGAGTAGATGAGAATGTCCTATATTGGTAATGGTTTGGCCATCTTGGATTTCTTCAGAACACTTGGCAGATTGTATATATTATTATGCCCTTGACCGCCAAAGGAGGATTCGGGGGGTATCTGGTGGACACCTCCGTTCATCCGCCCATCTGTCCAACCAAACGTTTTGGATTGTATTTTCAAAGCCATTTGTTTGATTTGGATCTCCTCTGGTAAGCTGATAGACCTGCATTTGGGAACGGATATGCACGAGGCACGGATTCTGTCCAGCAAATTTTTCACGAGTTATGGCTCATTTTCACTTTCGATTTAGATAATCTTTTGCCATTGCATTATAGCGTATAACAACATTGGGGACATATGCCATACTTAAAGTTCTTTTCAAACAGCAGGATTTTGTATGATTAGTGAATGAGAGCCTCCTTCTTTGGTTACGGTTGGCCATCCATAATAGCCACCACCCACAATGTCACCACCCACAATGTCTGCCACAGCAACTGTCTTGGATTTTTTCAGCTCATCCTAGTATGAGGTCACATTTATGAATCAGTTTACTTGAAATTTGGCAGGTTGATGTAGTATGATGAGTAGGTCCTATTTTTGTAAAGTTTGGCTGTGGCATTTGTTGCACGGTGATAGAATGATACAAGAACAACTGTAGTTTTATGCCCCCCCGACTTAAGTCGGGTGGCATATAGTGATTGAAGTGTGTGTGTGACCGTCCTTCAGTGTGGGTGTCAGTCAGTAACTCGAAAACTGTTAGGGCCACAGTCATCAAACTTCACACAATTATAAAGGACCATGGGAGGATGTGTCACACATCATAGCCGGCTTCGTGCCGGGGGGGGGGGGGGGGGGGGGGGGAGGGGGGGGGGGGGATGTGGGGATGTGTTACTTTAGTAACATTCTTCTTGTTTCTGTTGTAAATTCTCCTTGGTACTATCAGCAAATCTCAGTCAAATCAGATTCCGAATACCAAACCGATAACGCGATATACCACCCTTAAACAATATTGAAACCGATGTCAAACACAAAATTGAAATACCACTCATCTCTAGCTACCAAGTTTTTACTTGTAAAATAATTCTCTTTTCAGGTGATACTGAATTGTTCTGCCTTGCCTTGCTTGCTGCATTTATTAAGTAGTCAAAAAGAATCAATTAGAAAAGAAGCTTGCTGGACTATATCAAATATAACCGCTGGTAATAGAATGCAAATGCAGGTATGTGATTACTGTGAAGCCCACTTAATTGGATATCTCTTAATTGTATATCCCTGTTAATTGAATATAATTTCCCAACACAAAACCATCTACCATACATCCAGTACAAATTTGACCTGTTAATTGAATATAGGTTATAGAGTAAACTCCTGTTAATTGAATAAAAAATCTTGCAACCTGTTGAGAAATTACCCTGACTCGCCCCAGTTTTCCTTTGTTTATAGACCTATTTGGCCTCAGTACATCCATTACAGGCATTGAATCTATTATATCTTGTTTAACAGAGCTCATAGAGCTCTGTCAAACAAGATATAATAGAATAAATGCTAAGTTTTTCTCTAGAATACAGGAAAGTAACACAATCCCTGTTAATACTCCTGTTAATTGAATAATTTTCATTGGCAAAGTGGCTATTCAATTAACATGGTTCCACTGTATTGCAATACATACAGTTCAGAATGCTTTATAGTCATTGAGCTTACTTCCTTTGTACATTATGTTTCATTTTGTGACTAGCCTCAATGAATGTAGGAAGTTACAGCAGACACTGTGGGGAGTGTTTAAAGGTGCTCTCTAAAGAGGTCTCATTAAGTATTGTTTCACCATTATATCTCACAACAGTGCTTAAAATTAAGGAAGAATTAAGCATCTGATTCTTATAAACTTACTCTCAAACTGTTGAACATCTATAGAGATGCATTATAGCAGGATTCTCATTTTGATTCTCTTAATATTTACCTTGCATGCCCACATTATATGTGGGGGCTCTACCTATATTCCTGTAGGCATTTATGCTTTCCAAAATTAAGTAGTTGAATCTGGGCTCATCATTTCAGCAACCATCAATGATTTGCCAGGGGTCTTCCCAGGAAAATTTTGAAATTTATTACTGACAAATCACATTTTCGTTTTTTGCAGTGAATTTCATTACTTTGATACCAATATATAATCAGGATGATTACCTTTGTTTTTAGAACATGGAGGAACTGTCGCTCTGGTGAGACCTGATTGAGTTGCAAAGCAGAACAAATGTGACTGCAACTTACCAAGCATGCCACTTTTGTGACATCATTCTATGTATTTATACTCAACCTATATATATATTATACTTTGACTAAAATGGGTTTAATGCAGCTAGCAAGTCGAAGTCGAGTTTACTGTGTTTCATCCCCAACAAAATGAAAGGCCTTTGAATCTAGATTCTACTCAGAACATATTACTGACAAATGTTTATCAATATGAACTATGTTTTTCAGGCTGTTATAGATGCTAATATATTCCCAGTATTAATAGATATTTTGGGTAAAGCGGAGTTTAAAACAAGAAAAGAAGCTGCTTGGGCAATAACAAATGCCACATCCGGTGGTTCACCTGAACAGATTAGGTATAAACAAATTTTTTTTAATTATTATTTTAGTTCGACTTCCATTTTTTTTTACATCGATAGTGTTGTGAGTGTGTATTTTGCTATTGCCACTAATATTCAGGGCATGTAATTACAGACTGTGAGATTAGTCCAAATTCTCATTGCTTGAAGATGTCCCCTAAAAATGGCCATTAGAGATGGGCAATATACCGAAAAACCGAACCGATACCGATATCATGGGGACACCGAAAAACCGAACCGACCCAATCTTTGAATACCGAAGCCAACGGTATTTTCAATTTTCCCTGTGCATTCGCTATTTGTAAGGCCTTGATGAGGATTGATAGCAGTTGAAGTGTTCATTTTCATGAAAGAAGTGACTGATTTTATTTTTCAGTTTTGTTAAGCCTTAAGGACCAGGGCAGTTGTACTAAATTATCAATAGTCTACGACCTGTACATGTCCAGTTGCTTAGCAGTGATTTCTAGCCAAGTCTTGGCTGCCTTAACAGGCAGCCAAGACTTGGCTAGAAATCACTGACCAGATAATTTTACAACTGTCATCAGGCCCACCTAACGATGACATCTTCAGGACACACACTCTATGATTCTATGATTACAGACGCCTTAAGTGGAGCTTGAAAAGTTAAGGCGTATTTAGAACAAGTCACCAAATTACTGTAGATATGATCTGTGTTGACAAAAGAATGACAATGTTGAGCCCATCAACAATGGCATGTGTAGCACTGTGATAGAATGATACAAGAACAACTTATTCTGTATTTTTCTGACATGGATTCCCCTTTGGTACTATCAGTGAATCTGAAGTCACATACCGAATACCGAACCGATACCGCGGTATCCCCACACAAAAATACCGAAACCGATACCGAACTCAAAATTCCAACACCGCCCATCTCTAATGGCCATGTCCTGAAATAACACGAGTCAGTTCAAAATCTTGTTTGATGGCACAATGAGGCCAAGCTCTGTCAAACAAGATTGAATTTGTAAAGTTCCAAATTGCTTTATGGGAAAAAATTGCTGCTGATTATTTTGATGGTTTGACATCAGTGTGCAGAAAGTTACCTGGTTGAAGGGGGTGGGGGCTAGATTATTTGTGGTGGTCTGAATTTATTCATCAAAATTTGTTTTATTACAAATTATTGCAGAGCACCTACATGCAGACCAATAACTTGTAATAAAATAAATTTATATCAACCAAATATTATTTGCATTCAACAGAATATGAAACATAAAAGCAAGGAAAATGTTTGCTTTTGATCTGGTTCCCTCTTTTTTTGAAAGCCCTGATAGTGGCTTCTAGCACTCAACAGTTAATGATCAGGACAGTTTTCCAGAAAATCTACCAAATTAGTACCTATAAGTGTAGTGGCTTGGCTGTTATTTCAGGGCAAGTTTTGGCTGCTGCCAAGACTTTTCTGAAAACCGGTATAGTGTACTTCCTCTGGATTGCTTGTTGTGGTGCCTGTTTTAAGGCAAAAGAAGATGTCAAGATCATAATTAGGCCTTTAACTGTAGAGTGCTAAATTATTTAAGGCCATAAAATTTTGGAACACATGCCTTTCCCTTGTTACAATTTATGGGAGAGTGCCAGCGGGCACTCTCCCATAAATTGTATCAAGGCAAACCCTAACATACTACATAATATCTCTTCACAGATAATACAAAGCACATCCAATGAATACAAGCCTTCAAGATGTGGTACCTGCACTTCAGTATAAAGCCCAAATATGGGCTTCCAGCACTCTACCAGCTAAGGATTGATAGATAAATTGCATTAATCTGTGCAGGAAAGATTAATTCTCAACATTTTTCTCGATATTTAGAAACAAGCTAATTTTTTCGTATTTTGTTTTTAATTTTTTCAGATTTCTCGTTCAACAGAATTGTATTCCTCCTTTGTGTGATTTATTAACTGTTATGGACAGTAAGATAGTATTAGTTGCATTAAATGGTTTGGAAAATATTTTACGACTTGGAGAGCAAGATTCTAAAACACAAGGTGGAGCTAATACCTATGCTGTTATGATTGAAGAATGTTATGGTATGTAATGACCAGCTTAAATGTTTTCTATTAATTTATCAGACAAAGATTGAAATCACGAAACAAGTCTGTTTTCCAGAAAATCTGTGCCCTAAAGGTTATTAAACAGTTTCCCCAAAAAGTCAATTTATTACACATCCATTCAACTTTAAACTCTTGTATTTAATGGAATAGCCGCTATGACATAAATAATTCTGTGTTCAATGGGTGATGTACAAGCTGGAACTTTTTTCCCATCACCATTCATACTAGTTCCTTTCCCATCGAGTCGTTTGTTATGCTTCGAAAAGTTTCCAAATCTCGTTATGCAATTATCGACCGTCTGTCGCATAGTATGAAAATGAAAACGTCCAAAGCAAAAAAAAGTCGGTTCACAAAAAACCCAATCATTTCCAACCAGAACATTAACCCAGTCCCTTGGCCGTCTCATTTTGTGGATCCGTGATATCTAAATTGGTCAACTTTATTTCGGTAAATCTTCGTACATCTTGACATGCTTCGAACTTCTTTTAAAAATGTTTCTCCCAGCTGTTTTGCAAATCTGCACAAATTTGTACTTATATTTTTACTAACAGTAATAACCACCAAATGGTTAAGCGTGAATGGGCACCAGGCAAAGAGAAACAGTGATACAAATTTCAACAAACACTGGTCCCGAAAAGGTTGTTTTGATTTTTTATCGATCCATTTGATCAGTACAGCTTCAGTCAAAACAAACAGACTCTTCATCTTTGGTTTTAAACATTGGGAATAAAATTTGTTTATTTAAATGAATTTTAATGCATGGGTTGTGTAATAAACACAGAACGCGATGTGTGTTTGAATCGGTGGGTGTTTTACATAACTCATTGGAATTGCGTAATCATATTTCAAGCAATCGGATTCATGTGTGTTTGCTATTGTTGCAGAGATGCTAACTGCATGTCTGAAGCTGGATTCAGTGTTTGGAAATTGAAGCTTGGTGAAAAAGGTGGAATTAGGGTTCAAAGTATCTGTAGTTCACCCCCGAGCACAGAGTTTTTTGTTGAGAACATCAAGAGAGCATGTCTACAGGCACAGGCATGCAGATTTCAGAAAATCATGGAACCTTAAAATCTTAATACTCCACAGAACCTACTTTTGGGTTCCAACACAAGCTATTGGGAACCTATTTTTTTTTTTTTACTGATTCTGTACCCATCTTCATAGTCCAAACATGGTACATCCCAATCCAAAAAAATAACAATACAGTCTTTCAGACCACGTTTGAACTACCATTTTCTTATCCTGATTTCCAGTTTAAGACCTGCAAATGTTTAAGAAGGACCTAGAATATGCAGTGGAGTGTTATTGATGAGATTGTGAAAACATTTGATCAAATAAAAAAGTGATACAAGTTATATATGTTTTCCTTTGTGTCTTTTGTGCCCTTGAACATTCAATTTAATTGCGACAGATAAACTGAGACAATGATGACTCAGGTGTGTGTGTACAACATTACTTGGAAGTGAAAAAGATAACAAAGGAAAAACAATCATAACTGCAGGACAATGAAGTAATTAATTCGATTTTTACTTTAAAGTTGAACAAATAAAAAAAAATAATTAAATAAAAATTCTTTGTGTATTCTGATTCGGGAGGGAGAAAACGTCCAAGTGCTAAATGTCCTGTTCGGGAAAGTAATGGAAGTGAATTGATTGGGATGAAATTGTGTGCATTCGATTTTAGTAATTAAGAATCAGAAACTGTTGGAAACATGCATGCTCAACAATCTGGATTGACTGAGAGTGTTAAAATGAGCATAATGTTACTGTTATGATTGCTGTTTCATCAATGATAAATAATACAGTTTTAGTTTTGGCAGAAAACTTTTACAGTAGAACCTGTCATGAGAGACCACCTTTTGGGCCACACAAAAGTGGTCTTTCAAGACAGGTGGTCTCTCATAACAGGTTTCAGGTTTTCTCAAGTCAGTGAATAACCAACCACAAAATTCAGAAATGGAGAAGAATGGATTTTTGTAATTACTTTGTAGTTCTTTTTTATGAAGTTTTTGTAACAAATTGAAATGGACTGTTATAAAAATTATAAAAATAAATTAGTGTTGAAAATCTTCATTGAAGATTTTCAACACTAATTTATTTTTATAATTTTTATAACAGTCCATTTCAATTTGTTACAAAAAGATTTTCAACACAAATTTATTTTTATTCCTATCTGTCACATTTCAGGTATGTATGAAATTGTTTATTCAGCAATAATCCTAATCTTTTCACAGGGGTCTTATAAGAACATCTCAATCTTTAATGAGTTAGCAATTGAAACCCAATTAAGAGCTTTTAATACTTTTAATTATGTTGGTATAACCACAATGGATTTTCCAATTACTGAACAGATAAAAAGCTTTTGTCATGGTTTCAGTCTTCAAAGGGGCGGTCTCTCAAGACAGGTCTATTATGGCATAAAAATAGTGGTCTCAGTGGTCTCTCAAGACAGGTGGTCTCTCAAGACAGGTGGTCTCCCATAGCAGGTCCATTATAGAGTAAAACCAATCGGTGCCTGGCAGATGTGGCCTCTCAAGACAATTGGTCTCTCAAGACAGGTTTTACTGTAGTATGTTTTAACCCTGTACCTACTGTAACGGCCTAAACCGGCCAGCGCTATTCTCCAAAATCGGCAATTAATTTTCATTTTTTTCATTTTTTGTCTCTAAAGCATAGGTTATGACCCCTCATTGGAACGAGCTCGTTCCAATGAGGGGTCATAACCTATGTTTTTGAAACAAAAATTGAAAATAATAGTTATTCAAGAATTTTTTTGGGCAAGTGTCGTCTGCTTTTCGTGTTAGGTAAAGGGTTAAATGCCTCTTGATGAAAAGCATAATGCTAAAAAATTTGTGGGAACCTGTTTTTCGTTTCCGTGATTTTGCCCTAACCGAACCTTCACTGAAACTGAACTAGTGTTTCCGTGACATCTGCATGCCTGCAGGCATGCATTTGGAAGAATGCTTTAGAGTTGCGTCCACCTGAAATTGATCCATCTGAATTTGATTTCAGCAGAGACGTTAACTTTAAAACACCACTAGTCGTCACTGTCCCAAAAGATGTAACTCTTGCTCCTGAACAAGTTATTCGCATGATCAAGTGTGGGTGTTCAAGGAGCACGCTTTGTAAAACCTCCACATGCAGCTGTAGAGGGGCTTGTATGTTGTTTTGTTCTTGTCAAGGCACAATAGAATATGTTATTGAAGAAAAACACTTTGCCACAGCTTGTTCACCATCCAGCGGTGATGATTGAAACCAGACCTGAAAATAAGCACTCTGACATATGCAGAATGAGATCCCCCAAAAGGTGAATTTGATGATGCTATCCCATATAGTGGTCCAATTTATCCTCTGGGTACATCTTTCTGTTTAGTTTTGATACCCTGATTCAGATTGAGGTTCACAGAGGGTAAATTTAGTGATGCTACCCTTCTGTGCAGGGTAGCATCACTAAATTCACCCTCTGGGGACCTCATTTTGCAGATGACAGTCTGCTTATTTTCTGGCTTGATTGAAACTCTGAATCTGAATCCAATTCTGTTATAAACAGAATAAAGCTCATTTTGTGTTTACTCTGACATCAGGATCCCAATTTTTGTTGGTTCAAAACATCTTGTTTCATTAGATTTTCATTGACATGTCACTCTCCCACTTCAGGTCCATCCTTTGGTTTTTAGCTGAACTTTGGCGAAGCCAAATTTGAGCTTATGCCATGGCCAGTCGTCCATCGTCCGTCTGTCCATCAACAATTCAATACGGCGCGGGCTAGAGGCCGTATTTGTGAACTGATCTTTACGAAACTTCTTGGGTACCTTTGTTATGTCCGTGGGACGAGAACGAGTGTTTTGGGGTCCGATCCGAAATTCAAGTTGGCCGCTGGTGGCCATTTTGTACAGACTTAGGTGCAATCAGATTTTTGCGCAGAACATCCATATGAAAGCACTGATTTGAATAATTTTATGTATAGATGGTTAGTACCATGGGATACATCACATATAATATGGGTTTTTTTCTGGTACGTAAATCATGCAAATTAGACTAACTTTGATGTATTTAGTGTTACTTTCAGCACTGCAAATGCAAATGCCAATACGGCTCGGGCTAGAGGCCGTATTTATAAACCGATCTTTACGAAACTTCTTGGGTACCTTTGGTATCACCGTGGGACGAGAACGAGTGTTTTTGGGTGCGGTTCGAAATTCAAGATGGCCGATGGCAGCCATTTTGTACAAAATTTGTTGCAATCAGATTTTTGAACAGAACTTCCATATGAAAGCGCTGATTTGAAAAATTGTTTGTGTGAATGTTTAGTACCATGGGATACACGCCGGGACAACCGGTCGGACGCCCCGAGGTCGACGGGGCGAGGTGCGGGTCATGGAGGACGTGGTTTCTCCTACCGCAGGCCTTGCAGGTCCAGGAGGTGATGGCTTAAACCTCTATCGCGTACCGGTTGGCGGTAGGTTGTCGAGCTTTTCACAAGAATGGGCGTCGATTACGGACGACCCTTGGGTGAGAGGAGTGACTTCGGAAGGTCTAAAGATATCCTTCAAACGAAAGCCTCCATTAACTCGAAGTCCAAAGTGGACTCAACTTCCGTCAAATCCGCAGAAAAGAGATGCTCTGTTATCAGAGGTGCAGTCTCTTTTAATGAAGAACGCGGTAGAGGTCGTAGAAAACCAGGAAACTCCGGGATTCTACAGCCATCTGTTTCTGGTTCCGAAACCAGATGGCTCGTTCCGTCCAGTCATAGATTTGAGCTGGATAAACAAGCTGATCGTCGCTCCGAAATTTTATATGGAGACGATTCGGTCGGTTAGAGCGAGTATTCGGGTGAACGATTATGCAACAAGCATAGATCTCAAAGATGCGTACTTTCACGTCATGGTACATCCGACATTCCGAAAGTATCTACGCTTCGCAGTCCTAGGAGTGGTGTATCAATTCCGGGCGATGTGCTTCGGATTGAATCTAGCACCCTGGGCTTTCACTCGGGTAATGAACTCGGTAATGATCTATTTCCGAGCTCATTCGTCTGCGGTAACGTCGGCCTACCTGGACGACATTCTTCAGAGGTACGGCAATGAGTTAACGCTTCAGAACGATGTTCAGAATCTACTTCTATTGCTCCGACGTCTCAGTTTTATAGTAAACGAGGAGAAGTCGGATCTGGTGCCGTCCAAGTCATTCACTCATCTGGGAATGAGCTTCGAGACGCACAACAATCTCGTTCGTCTGCCGTTAACCAGAGCGAAATTAGTCAGTTGTTACGCTCGCTATTGTCTGCACGCAGACAAAGTCACAGCGAGAGAATTTATGAGACTGATAGGTCTGTGCGGAGCCGCTGTGGATCTCATTCCGAAGGGGCGGTTACGCACGCGTCCTCTCCAAATTTTCTTGACTCAGAATTGGAGTGTGAAAATTCATTCGCTCGACGTAGACGTTCTCTTGTCAGATCAAGTGAAACAAGAGATTCAGACTTGGGCAAACATTCAGTGGTTAACTCAGGGAGTTCCGCTGCAGTTGCCGGATCCGAGTTTTACCATTATGACGGATGCCAGTCAAACAGGTTGGGGTGCATCATTAATCCCAACGGATTCGAGATGCCAGGGTCTTTGGGATCCGCAATTCCTGTGCAAGCACATAAACATCAAGGAAATGATGTCAATTTGGCTTGCGTTACGTCATTGGATGGACATTATTCACAATGCTCATGTCCAAATCCTGTCCGACAATACGACAGTAGTGGCGTATATACAGAATCAGGGAGGCACTCATTCAGTTCCGTTGTTCAATCTAACGGAAAGAATCCTTCTGTTTGCGCTAGAACATCACGTTCTTCTTTCGGTCCGTCACATACCGGGTCGTCTGAATGTGCTAGCAGACTCCCTTTCACGAAAGGGTCGCTTGCTGCCGTCGGAGTGGACTCTCAACAAACAAGTATTCAATCAGATTTGCTACCAATGGGAACGGCCAATGATAGATTTATTTGCGACACATCTCAACAATCAGTTGCAGACGTATGTGTCTCCGTGTCCGGATCCAAGAGCATTTGCAGTAGACGCTCTGTCGATCCCCTGGAACGGAATGATAGGATATGCGTATCCTCCAGCGCCGTTAATTCAACAAGTATTGCTAAAGATAAAACAATCTCAATGCAAGATTCTGTTGGTAGCATCTCTGTCGCCACAGAGACCGTGGATAAATCTACTCAGGTATCTGTTGTGGGACCTACCGCGAAAGCTTCCTCCACGGGAGGATCTTCTTTCGCAGGGGAAATCGCGCCAACTCCATCACAACCCGCAAGGTCTCAACCTTCACGTTTTTCCGTTGTGCGGTCCTTCTTGCATGGCAAGCACTTTACAGGACGAGCAGTGGACGCGATTTCTAACTGTAGGAGTACCTCCTCTTCGCTAAACTATGCGGCTAAGTGGAAGGTTTTTCGTCGTTGGTGTAGGGATCATTCTGTAGATGTATTCGATCCCTCTATACCAGACATTGCAAACTTTCTAGTATACTTGTTTGACGAAATCAAACTGCAGCCTGTTACTGTTAAGGGTTATAGGTCTATGTTATCTGATACCTATGCACATCATGATAGTTTACAAATTGGATCTAATGTCTCTTTATCTAAGTTAGTTAGAAACTTCTCGATAAATAGACCCAGAACTCTTAGATTAATTCCTAAATGGAATTTAGCTTGGGTTCTTCTTAAATTGAAGGAAAAGCCATTTGAACCTCTTGGGACAGTAGATTTCAAATTCTTATCTTATAAGACAGCTTTTCTCTTAGCTTTCTCTTCTGCTAGAAGAGTCAGTGAGCTTCATGCACTGTCGGTGGATGATTCTCACTATCGTAGTGTCGGGAACACTATCACCTTCACTACTAATGTGGGTTTTTTAGCTAAGAATCAGGCTCCTAATAAATATCCGGAACCTATTGTTATTAAGGCTCTTCCGTCTTCAGACGGGCGTAGGCCTTTACTCTGTCCTGTTAGAGCGTTACGTATCTATAAACAGAGATCTCAGTTTATCAGAAAGGGACGAAAACGTTTCTTTCTGTCTTTGATGCCTAATAGAAAGGACATTTCGGTCCCTTCTATTGCTAGATGGATTCAATTAACTATCCGTACTGCTTATGAGAGTTTATCTTCTTCTCAGCAGTCTGTGCTTAAGATTTCCGCTCATGAAGTAAGAGCTCTTGCTACTTCTTGGGCTTATGCTAATAGTGTTGCTATTACAGATTTAATGAAGGCTGCGTATTGGTCTCAGCCATCCACATTCACGAATTTTTATCTCCGAAATATTGAGTCCATTTCTGGAGACCTGCATTGTTTAGGTCCGTTATCTGTTGCTCAGAATGTCGTCCACTAAACAGTTGCAACTATAGTTATGCAGGCTTTCTGTTCCGGCAGTGACTCCGTCCGGCTGGGCTATTTGACCCAGGGCAAGGGGAAGGGGGGGGGGTGTTCCCTTAGGTCACCTGCTTTATAGTGAAAAGCAAGGGAATGCCTCCTCCAAGTCAGTATTTCTGAGTCGCTTCCGGGATGGTTTTAAAGTGTAATATTAATGTTAAATTCATTCATGTCTTATTTTTAAAGTGTAGCTCGGTGTGAAGCATTTGTATATGTCAAATGTCAAACGGGCTTTAATATACAATACTCGGACACTTTTAAATGACTATAAAAAGTCTCAATTCTCTGGACTACTTTATTTATTGGCTTACTTTAAAATAATTAGTATAAGGGATATACTGGATGTTAATAGAGAACATGAATATTATTGTGCTCAATTATTAAGGGTATTGTATCTTTCTAATTTAAATATTAAATAAGAAAGATACATGTAAAGCCTAATACTCCTTTTCTCCTTAAGGGGTTATCTCTTTATTATATAGTTGAGCTTATTGGATTTTCCTCTATGTCCTAGGCCCTCCAGCCTGTTTACTATTCAGCTAAGTCTGGGTCATTGGTACAGTATAAAAATGTTAAAAAATTTATAGTAATTTATATATTTTTTATACTTACCAATGACCCAGACGGGGATGGCCCTCCCAGGAGTTGGGAACTCTTGCCTCCCCGCTGAGTACATAGCGCTGACCAGGCACTGCCAGTAAGAATGATAATTGGCGCCAATTTCGGGACGTCTGTGTCACTGCGCATGCGCAGTAGAGGCGTAGTATGGAGGTCCTTTAGGACATGATTTCTTTTTGTTTTGGATGCAAATTTTGGGGATTGGGGGGCAAAATTTGTGTTTGGCCCTGGTTTTGTTAGAGTTGGCACCAGCTAAGTCTGGGTCATTGGTAAGTATAAAAAATATATAAATTACTATAAATTTTTTAACTTTTTCAAAAAATTGCAACAAAACCATATCATGTGACCCCTCTTTGGAACGAGCTCGTTCCAAAGAGGGGTCACATGACATGGTTTTGTTGAAATTGTTCGAACAATAATATTTTTCCAGCTGCTGAATTTGCATATTACGCGGGCGGATGCAGACGATTCGTTGGGTAAAGGGTTAAGGGCCTGGAGATTTTTATATATTTTTACCACACTTCGACATTGTACAACCTGTGGCATTGTAGGTGTTTTTAGGCAGGTTGCCAAAAACATCTGCCAAGGTATTAAGAATATAACCCGTGATTCAAGCCCGAAACTGCATGTTGGGGCACCTGTTATGTTGCAGTAAAAGGAATCATAGTCAGAATTAGGCTCCTAAGGATTAAGCATGACCATTGACAAGTCAATATGTGCATATTCCAAAATTTCCACTTTGTGATGATTTTAACCAAGAGTTATCCCTTTGAACTTTATTATGGATTTTCAAATAAGATTCATATGTGTGTGTCCTTGATTAACTTACCAATTTTGACGAAACTTCTCAAACATTACTGCAACAACAAGTGAACTTGTGCATGTTTCCAAATGTTTAATCTGTGACAATTTTAGCTGGATTATATCCACTACAACTTAAAAAATTTAATGTAGATTTATATCTGTGGTTCTCGTTTGGGTAAACACTTCCTACATTTATAAATCCAAACTTCTCAAACATGACTACTAATAAGTGAACATGCGCATAGTCCTGAATTTTCAGTCTGCCGCACTTTTTATCAAGTTATATTCCTTTGAACTTAGAATTGAACATCTTCTAAATGTGGGGTTACAATCTGGAAAGCCTTATTCAAGAATGTTTTACTCTCGGCTGTTGGAGTATAGTAAAGACTTAATCATTCGACAAAAGTGTTCCTTGCAAAATACATGAACAAGGAGTGAACCACCGGATTCTGTCAGTAACATCAAAATTGTGGTCACCTAATTGGAGACCACTGATTTTAAGCATTTAATTTTGAATGTCTGTGACTGTCTATTAAAGGGTGGTTGTAGATTAGACCTATAAAAACATTTCTTTGGCTCTCCTGCAATTTCCCCATGATTTTATGATGAGGGAGGGAGGCTTTGATTTTTATCTGTTAATCCACAAAACAGTCCTGAAAATGAATTAGAAATTTAACTTTGAGTATTATGTGAAAGAACTGATGTATTTATCTTTAAAATCTCCCATAATGCAGTTGCAAATTGAACCAACTATATCTTGTTTGACAGAGCTCTATCAAACAAGGTATAATTTGTAAAATTTGTAGTCCTGCAAATGCAATCTACATGTAATTTCATAAATCCTTTACCCAACATAATGGCCAAAACCGGCCAGCGCTATTCACGAAAATCGCCAATTAATATTTTTATACTGTACCAATGACCCAGACATAGCTGGTGCTAACTCTTAAAATATAGGGCCAAACACAAATTTTGCCCCCCAATCCCCAAAATTTGCATCTAAAACTAAAGAAAACATGTCCTGAGAGGCCCTCCACACTTCGCCCCTACTGCGCATGCGCAGTGTCAAGGACGTTCCGAAATTGGCGCCATTTATCATTCTAAGTTTGGCCCTTCATCAGTTAACATCTGACTGATCTTTGTGCTTTTAAATCTCAGTTTAAATGATGCCAGACACATAAATATTAGTGAAATGGTGATTCTAAGGAGGATAGAAAAGGAGGAGAGGAAAAGAATGTGTGACAGAATATTATCAGGGCTGTAACTTAAAATTTTTTAATGAAATTATGTTAAGTTACCTATTTTCAAGGCAGCAGCCATTTTGTTGTCATTCTGATTATTTAGTTACACTGTTTTTTTCAAGTGTTTTTCCTCTCTCCCTGTCCTTTAAGTTCCCCCTTGCTATTCTCCCATGCTTTTGGCATAATTTCTGTAATTATTATTACTAAAATTTCTTGGGAGTTTAGCTGAATAACAGAATGAATTCTGTTCTTTCCCCATGTTTACGTCTTCACCTACGGGTGGTTAGGCGTTGTGTTCTGCATCTACCATCTGTTGTTCTGCAGTTTCTTCCCTGGAAGTCTCTGTTTTGCATCAGATGGTGTATTTTTGGTAACTGATTTCGGGCCTGGGTGCCTGGAGTCTTATTTTAGTGTTTTTACACTCATTGTTTACATTTACAACAGCCCTCTGTGTGAGGGGGGGATTTCTAAATAATAATATCTTTATGTTATTTTAATCATAACTAGATACATTATTATTGTTCGTAAGTGTTGAATAAATTGTTTAAAATATTTTTAAATTTTTTGTCCACACTTAGGCTTGGGATCCATTGGGGCTCAACGTTACTTTTCAGAAACTTGGGCTGTTCTGAAAAAATATTTTTTCAAAATATTTTGATTTCAATTATTTTTTCTATATTAATGGATCATATTATTATTATGTATTTTGATTGCCAGGGGTTAGTGCGAGTACCAGGACTTGTTTTTCTTTTCACATTGAAAGGATATTGATCAATTGTTTTAAGAGGAAGTCTTCCTCTGACCTTATTATCATTCTATATGTGGTCAGTGTACTCGCATTAACTCCGGTTCTGTATCGTATGATTTCGATGACAATATGGGAAGCGTATGTCACGGTATGTTGTTGGGGATTTGGACACTCCAGTCCTTTCCCCGCAGGGTCACTCTACTTTATCAATTTCTATTTCAGACAATCAAGATTAGGGTGATGTATCTGTGATGTCTTCCAACAGTGTGCCTCCGTCGTCACAATTAATGAAGGGCTAGCGGAAAAGTGCTCATGTAATACGCCAATTGCCTAAGAGGACCCTAGTAGGTTCGACGGCCTTTGACGTCCGCTAGCTCGCCCGGTGTAGCGTCCATTCACCGAATGGTTCGGCAGCCGGGTTCGTCCGTTGCGGTCTAGAAGGAATTTTGGGGTGATGCGAGCACTATAAAATTAACTTAATGCACACCCAGTGACGGCGGATCGGAGGGAGAACGGAGGAAGCCTTTTAGTCCGGTTCATAGCTCGTTCCGGTCCATCCGGACGGCAAGCGAGAGAGGCCCCTCTCTCGTTCAACAACATCTGGCCCCAGATGTTGTGGTACAAATGTGTCGTTAGCGGAGCATACGTCCGTCGCTCGGGACGCTCCGTTGTATAGGCAGTCCGCTGAGACTGCTAAGGCTTCCTCTTCTCGTCAGCGCACACGACCGCACCTTGGCTGCATGACCGCCGATATATTACCAGCTTCGCCGATCAAGGATTCTTCGGCGACCAGGTCACACCATCCGGCAGCCAGGGATTCGAGACCGATGGACTCCGGACGTTCGCATAGGAAAAGTATGCGGGAGCCATCTGATGCGGAGCTGCCCTCGGCGAAGCAGCGATAGACTGCGCCTCCGCAGGTCTCGACGCCGGACATTCTTGTGCACATAGCACAGCTTATCGCAGCATCCCAGCAGCCGACAGAAACGGTGTCGGATCGAGAATTATCCGACAGCGCTGGGTCGGTAGCCGGGGACTCGAGGCCTGCAGACTCCGGACGTTCGCATAGGAAGTATGCGGGAGTCAACGTACACGGAGCTTCCAGCGGCAATGCATCGTAAGTCCGCTACTGCACAGGCCTCGGGAACGGACGTGCTTTCCTTAATAGCACAGTTTATCGCAGCATCCCAGCATCAACTGAATCTGTCGCATATATTTTATCCGACGATGCTGGGTCGGGACGCTCCGCGGAAGCGGGTACGGACGTCCGAAAGTTTCATCCGGTCCGACGGGATACCGAAAGGGATTCGGTGGATTTCAAGCTTTCCCTTTCGGAACAACATATGCTGCGATGCCGGATAAGAAACTGATAGCGTCGGTGGACTTAGAAATTTTTGGTTCGGTTCAGGGACATCGTCCCTCAGTTCCGACATAGTCCAATAATGTCACACAAACTTTCGAATTATTGAACGACGCTATATATATTATTATTTTATGCTTGCTATCCAAGCATTTCTGGTTTCTTGTTCGAAGAGTTATGGAGATGTCTTTCAAAAGTGTGCCTCTGTCGTCATAGTTAATGAAGAGTTAGCGGCAATAAGTGCTCATGGAATATGTCTATCGCTTACGGAGTGACATTCGCTAGCTCACCCGGTGTAGCGTACATTCATCGAATGGTTCGGCTGCCGGGTTCGTCCGTTGCGGTCTAGGAAGGAGATTTGGGTGATGCGAGCACTTTAATTACTTTAGTACTCACCCAGTGACGGCAGATTGAGGACAGATCGGAGGAAGCCAACAACATAGGGGACCGCATGTTGTGGTTCAGATATTTTACATTCGGAGCATATGTCCGTTGCTCGGGACGCTCCGTTATATTGACAGTCCGAGAGACTGTCTTTAATGCTTCCTCATCCTCACAACAGGGCACACGACCGCACATTGGCTACGTGACCTCGAGTATCCGATCAGTTTCGGCATTCAATGATTCCACAGCGAATAGGTCGCGCCATCCGGTAGCCAAGGGACACGAGGCCTATACACTCCGTTCGCTCGCATATTGGAAGTATGCACGGGGTAACGATCTCGGAGCTTCCTGCGGCAATGCATCGTAAGACCGCTGCTCCTCAGGCCTCAGTGACGGACGTGCTATCCGAGTTAGCACAGTTGTTTCGCAGCATCCCAGCAATTGACGGTTTCTCGGTCGAATCAGGAATTATCCGACGGCGCTGGGTCGGTGCGGTCCGCGGTTGCATCAAGCTACGGACGACCGAACGCTTTATAGGGTCCGACAGGATGGCGAAAGGGATTCGAAAGATTTCGAGTTTTCCCTTTAGTAGTATCGGAAGATGCCTTTCATATCTTCTGGCATTTCTTCCAGTGATTATTTTTCGGACTTCATTGCTGCGATCTTGGATAAGAGACTTATAGCGTCATTGGACTCGGATTTTTCGATCGGTACAGGGACTTTGTCCCTGACTTACCGACGCAGTCCAATATTGTCATTACAACATGTGTTTTATTTTTCGACGCTATATATTTATATATATATATACAAGCCTGCTACTAAGCATGATAGTTTAGTTTCTTGTCCGCGTGGCTCATTTCTGCCATTTTATCTTTTTTACATATAGTTTATTTTGGCAGAGCAGGGCATACCGAGAGTTCATATGCGTCTAGACGGTGTGATTAAAGACTGCATATATTCTTTTTCGCCGTTTATGTCTTTTCCAATTTCAATGTTGGGAACGACATTATGTATAGTAGACTTAACTTAGACGCTTTATTATACGTAATCCGCCTTACTGAGGCGTTATCATTACGTCTTCAAGAAAAGATTTACGGGATATTATTCTCAATGTAATTTCTTTTGAGGGCAGTAGTTTGTTCACGTATAACTCCGCCCTTCAGTGGCTGATTGGAGTTGGTTAGACGTGATGCAGCCCTAGCTACATCCACGCGTGGATAGTAGGTTAAGAACTCTCTCAGAGTCGCTTCGTTCTCGGAGGAGCTTCTCTTCGACGGCAACTTTCCGGCAATCCATGAATTGCTTGATTTATACATTCTCTTGTCTATCTAGTGTTACAAGAGATTCAGACTGGGGCAAACATTCGGTGGTTGACTCAGAGAGTGCCGCCGCAGTTGCCGGACCCAAGTGTGGCTGTTATGACGGTTGCCAGTCAAACAGATTGGGATATATACTGATCCCTACGGATTCGAAGTGCCAGGGTCTTTGGGTTCCGCAGTCTTTTAGCTATCAGTTTAACTTCCGCGGAATAATGTTTTTTAGGCTTACTTTATGTCATTGCATGAACATTATTCAGAAACGCATGCCCAAATTCCTGTCCTTTAATTCGACAGTAGTGGCGTATCTCCGGAACCAGGGAGGCACTCTTTCGTTTCCGTTATTCAATTTAATGGAAAGAATCCGTCTGTTTGTTATAGTACACCAAGTTCAGTTTTGGTCCGTCATATTCTGGGTCGTCTGATTGTTTTATCGCACTCCCGTTCTCTTACGGGTCGCTTGTTGCTGTCAGAATGGACTCTCATCAAACAAGTATTCAATCAGATTTGCTATCTATGGGAGCGCCCAATGATGTTTTATTTATGACACAGCTTGCTAATCAATTGCAGACGTATGTGTTGGCTTGTCCAGATCTCTGAGCTAATACTGTTAACGCTCTATTGATCTATAGGACGGAAGGATAGGATACGCGTATCCTCCGGCGCTGTTGTTTTAGCAGGTATTGCTAAGATAAACAACCACAATACATTTCTGTTGATAGCATCTCTATCTTCACAGAGATCATGAGTAATTTATTCTCTTGTCTACTGTGGATCTTAACGTGAAATCTTCCTCTATGTGAGGATCTTTTTTCACTGGGTAAATCGTGTCATCTTTATCACAACCAGCAAGGTCGCAACCTTCATGTATTCCGTTGTGTGGTCCGTATTGCATTGTAAGCACTGTACTGGACGAGCTTTGGACGCGATTTCTTACTATAGGAGATCCTCTTCTTCGCTATTCTATGCGACTAAAGTGGAGGCTCTTCCGTCGTGGTGTAGGGATCATTATGTTCATATGGTTGATCCCTCCATACTACTCATTGCTATTTTTTAGTATACTTGTTTCACAAGATCTACTGCAGCCTGTTGTTATTTAGGTTATAGGTTTATGTTACCTCATACCTATGCACTCTACGATAGTTTACAATGGAGTCTTTTGTCTCTTTATCTAAGTCAGTTAGTAACTTTTTGATAAATAGACTTAGAATCTTTAGATTAAATTCCTATACGGATTTTAACTTCAGGTTCTTATTTAGCTAAGTAATCATTTGAGCCTCTGGAAACAGTAGTTTTCAAATTCTGACCTTTTAAACAGTAATTCTGTTGGTTTCTCTTTTACTGTAGAGTCAGTGAGTTTCATGCACTATCGATGGATGATTTTCACTTTCATAGTTTCGGAATCAATACTTCCGTTACTATTTAGGTTGGATTGTTGCATAAGAGTTAGGCTCCTATTATCCGGAACCTATTATTTTAAGGTCCTTCCGTCTTCGTATGGGCATAGGCCTTTACTCTTTCCGGGTACAGTTTATGTATTTATAAACAGATATCTGTTTATTACAAGGGCGTAAACTTCTTCTGTCTTTGATGTCTAGTAGAAGGACGTTACGCTCCATTTTATTGTTAATGGATTCTATTAACTAGCGTACTGCTTATGGTATATCATTGGCTTAGCAGTTGTGCTTAAGATTTCGGCTCATGAAGTAAGAGTTCTTCTACTTCTTGGGCTTACATTAATAGTGTTGCTATTATAGATTTTTGAAGGCTGCTCATTGCGCTCAGCCATCCATTCATTAATTTTATCTCAGAAATATCGAGTCCATTTCTGGAGGCCTCTATTGTTAGGTCTATTATCTACTGCTCAGAATGTCATTCACTTAACAGTTGCTACTATAGCTAGGTAGGCTGTCTGTTTCGGCAGTGTCTCCGTTCGGCTGCCCTCTTCGCTCTGGGCTATTTGACCCAGGGCAAGAAAAAGGGGGGGGGGGGAGGGTGTTCCCTTGGGTCACCTGTTTTTACTATGAAAACAAGGGGATACCTCCTCCGGAGTTAGTAATTCTGAGCTGTTATTGGGATGGTTGTTTAGTGAGAAGTTTAAGTTTATAAAATTCATTCAAGTCTTAGTTTTTAAAGTATAGCTTTTGAATATTGCATATGTCAACGGACATGATTATGCAATTCTCACACACTTTTAGGAGTATAAGAGTCTCTATTCTCTAGACTTACTTTATTATTGGCTTACTTTAAAAATTATTAGTATAAGGATTATTGGATATTAATAGAGTACATGGATGTATGAAGCTCAATTTTTGGAAGGTGTTGTATCTTTCTAATTTATCATAAATAAGAAAGATACATGTAAGGCCTATTACTTCTTTTCCCTACAGGGGATGACTCTATTTTATTTTATTGAGCGTATTCCATTTTGCTCTATGTCCTTGGCCCTCCAGCCTTTTTACTATTCAGCTATGTCTGGGTAATTGGTACAGTATAAAAATGTTAAAAAATTTATAGTAATTTATATATTTTTTATACTTACCAATGACCCAGACGGGGATGGCCCTCCCAGGAGTTGGGAACTCTTGCCTCCCCGCTGAGTACATAGCGCTTACCAGGCACTGGTTATTAGAATGATAAATGGCGCCAATTTCGGAACGTCCTTGACACTGCGCATGCGCAGTAGGGGCGAAGTGTGGAGGGCCTCTCAGGACATGTTTTCTTTAGTTTTAGATGCAAATTTTGGGGATTGGGGGGCAAAATTTGTGTTTGGCCCTATATTTTAAGAGTTAGCACCAGCTATGTCTGGGTCATTGGTAAGTATAAAAAATATATAAATTACTATAAATTTTTTAACTTTCATTATCTTTTTCATTTTTTGTCTCAGAAACATAGGTTATGACCCCTCTTTGGAACGAGCTCATTGAGCTCGTTCCCAAGAGGGGTCATAACCTATGTTTTTGAGACAAAAATGGAAAAAATTAGTTACTCAAGAATTTTGTTTGCAAGTGTCGTCTGCTTTTCATGTTAGGTAAGGATTAAAAGGATTTCCAGGTCAAAATGTGATGAGGTAGATTTTTAATGATGAGGAGGTGCCTCAGAAAGAGGGAAGTTTTTTTTAATGGCCGTGTCGGTACATTTTTTTTTCAAAATTCATGTGCATATTTGTCTACGCCAAATTTGTTTTAATGCAAAAAACACTTTTGGTCACTGAGTAATCGCAACAAAATATTTCCTACTTGAATGAATTGTGCTTTATTCCTATTTCATGAAAATCTGATCAGGATTTTTTCAGTTTAAATTAGGGCTGTCACGATTTTTAAATTTAGGAATCGATTAATCGTCGCAAATAATCGATGATAATCGATTAATCGTACCTAAATGCCCCCCTCCCTCTCTTTGAAGTCGATAAAATTGAAGTTCAAATCAGCTGACTTACCTCAAGGAAACAACGAAGACGATCCTTTTTAGGTACATTCAAAGCTTTGATGTTCTGAACTTTTGGACCGTCAGTGTAACAAACAAGACCGGTCGGCAGTTGCGAAGTTCGCAACTGCCAACCGGTCTTGATTATTACACTGACGGTTCAAAAGTTCAGAACATCAAAGCTTTGATGAATGTACCTGAAAGACGATTGCTTCCAACAGCTTCTTGGGGGTTTAACTTCGATGTTCTTAACTCGTTACCGTTAGAAACAATAGTTTTTTCATCAAATTTTCTTTTAATTTTTAAACGTCTAAAACGGGATACAATTTACCGATTATTCGACAACGAAAAATACTAATCGATTTCGCCGTGACCGATCAATAGTCGATCAGGGACCAGCCGTGAGGGCGACTAGGGCGATTATGTCACCCTTCTAAGCCCAAAGTCACCTAGAAAAATAGTCGGAGCGATTACAAGTCGCCCTCTAAAAATTGGCCAAAATGAGGAAAGGCTGAACTGAGTGATGCGAGCTTTGCATGAAAACGATTATTTTCAAAAATTGAATGTGCTCGTGTGTGATAAATGGGCATTTTAATTTGTCAAATAAACGTCCATTTAATGAAATCACACGACAATCAATTGTCCATTGTCTCTTTTGGCGGATTTTTTTATTTCTATTTTGTTGCGTTTCAGTCGGAGCTTCAAATGTCGAAACTAAAATAGGTGACTTATGCGACTCAACAAAATAACTCAGTTTGAAAGTAGGTTACGTCGCTTAGGTTGCCGAAAATGTATACACAACGGATGTATTTTATAACACAGTATTTTTATTTCGTTTTGCTGACGACTGTTAACTGTTGGGCCGTCTATTCCCACAAAAACATGAATGGAATTGAAACATATGAAAAAAGCTTTAGTGATGACAAGAAAAGCTTTGTACAGGACACAAGAGTGCATGTGGACGATCTTGAAAAAGGGTCCTCCTAAACAACGGAATGACACGAAATGACGCGGAATGACACCAGAATGCCATAAAAATGATGCGGAATGACATTTCTTTTACAAAATACTCGAACCCAGAATGTATTTTGTTTATTAACTAACAAAGTACCTCCCAAGCAACCTTCTTACATCTGGTCCTGTTCACACTTTCAGACTTAGGAAATTATTAGCTTAGTAGACTTTGGTGAAAGGCAACCACAGGAGGGTGCTGGGGGATTGGCATGAAGAAGAGGGGAGGGGGTCATGAAGGAGAGGGTAGCAGTGGGGGATTTTCAGTCAATAATTACTTTGTGATTTTTTAACCTGCCATAGATGCCTCATAGACAACTGGACCTGGATTATTGGGACATTAATGGAGGACCACAAATTAAAAATATGCAGGGGCGGCGGGGGTGGTACATAAATATTCTTAATTTTCCCCACTTGCCTATGAAGTCTCCCTACATGACTGCAGTCTCCCTATTTTTTCTGGAGAGAGACATGGAGTCTCCCTAAAATTTCCCCCTAGGCTGGTCCCTGTAGTCGATTAATCGAATAATTGTGACAGCCCTAGTTTAAATAGCAGGAGTGATTTAGAAATTTACCTTTAGGCCACACAAAGTAGATCTTCTGTTTCTCAGGCCATTTTTTGTGAAATTGCATGTGGGCGAGCGGTTTTTTATTTTATTTTTTATTTCAGTAATTACTTCTTTGCCATCAAAAGTTCATGTTCTTGGTTCAAGTTTTAGGCCTCATAATCTACAGAATAGCATGGGTGGTGGTGTATTTCATCCCTTGAGTGCAAGAAGGCTTTGCAATGCTAAAGCATTGCAAAGCCTTCTTGCACTCAAGGGACAAATTCATAAATTTTTTTAACTTGGGTAAAATATCAGACATAAACCATATAATTTTAATTTTTAGTCGAGTTGTGACGAAGTCAAACTCGACTTATAGTTTGGTGAATGGCGGGCGGGCGGGCGGGCGGGCGGGCGGGCGGGCGGGCGGGCGTTAACAATTGGTTTCCGGATGATAACTTGATAGTGGTTCAACTCACATTCATTAAACTTCATACATAGGTTGGTCTTGGTGGGTGGAAGAACCCTATTGATTTTGGACATGCTACGTCGAAGGTCAAGGTCACAGTGACCTTGAACATAGTAAATCTTAAACAATTGGTTTCCGGATGATAACTTGATAATGGTTCAACTCACATTCATGAAACTTCATAGGTAGATTGGCCTTGGTGAGGGGAAGAACCCTATTGATTTTGGACTCGCTACGTCAAAGGTCAAGGTCACAGTGACCTTTAACATAGTATATCGCAACAATTGGTTTCCGGATGATAACTTGATAGTGGTTCAACCTAGAGTCATGAAACTTCATAGGTGTGTTGGCCTTGGTGCGAGGAAGAACCCTATTGATCTTGGACTCACCAGGTCAAAGGTCAAGGTCACAGTGACCTTGAACATAGTATATCGCAACAATTGGTTTCCGGATGATAACTTGATAGTGGTTCAACCTAGAGTCATGAAACTTTATAGGTGTGTTGGCCTTGGTGCGAGGAAGAACCCTATTGATCTTGGACTCACCAGGTCAAAGGTCAAGGTCACAGTGACCTTGAACATAGTATATCGCAACAATTGGTTTCCGGATGAGAACTTGATAGTGGTTCAACCTAGAGTCATGAAACTTCATAGGTGTGTTGGCCTTGGTGCGAGGAAGAACCCTATTGACCTTGGACTCACCAGGTCAAAGGTCAAGGTCACAACTCGACATTGGATCTGTGATCCTGAGCGGCATTTTTTTAAGTTTAAATTAGTTATAAAAAGAGAGCATGCGGCAGCCAAAAGGACCATGCGGGAGGGCCTGAGAAACAGATTTTTTATTTTTTTTGGCCTTATTGATCAACAAAAAACATATTACAAAATAAATATATAATAAATTTGCCCAAACAATATCTCAATTGACATTGATACTGTTGCATTTGTTCATTAACCCTTTACTTAACATGAAAAGCAGACGACACTTGCAAAAAAAATTCTTGAATAACTAATTTTTTTCATTTTTTGTCTCAAAAACATAGGTTATGACCCCTCGTTGGAACGAGCTCGACGAGCTCGTTCCAACGAGGGGTCATAACCTATGTTTTTGAGACAATAAATGAAAATATTTTGAAAATTAATTGGAGATTTTTGAGAATAGCGCTGGCCGGTTTTGGCCGTTACGTTGGGTAAAGGGTTAACAATTTGTGGCATGCCTAGTATCCCGATTGCACAGTCTAGTTTACTGTGAGAAGTACCAGCACCATGTGTTTTGGGATACAAGTCTTTCATGCCAGCTATACAGGTAGCTTGTTTTGGGCTTTTTTTCTTCTTTTTTTTAACACTTCAATCCCTAAAGGTTGATCTTCTGTTGATCAGCTTCAGGCTCATTATTATTGATTATACAAGAATATACTGGGGAGACGACTTACATAAGCTTTAAGCTTTCTGTCGAATCCCTTTTCTACTCAGAAACCTGTTTTCTTATATTTATTGCCTTTCTGTATACTACTGTATCATGTACGTTGACGATTTACTTCTTTGAACAATCATTGTGAAGTGTATACATTGAAACAAATGCTTTAATAAATACTGTTTAAACTAATTGTTAACTGGTGTTTTTGCAAACATTTTATGTTAGCATTTGGGCCAGGCATGTTAACCGGTACCTTACTCGTACTGCCAGTTCCCTCATGCTCCAACCGGTACTGGTACTGAAGCTTTTGTCCCGCCTGTACCAGTACATTATTTTAGTGGGAAATTCCTAATTGAACGACGGTAAACAGGCTGATAATCATGTATGACACACTTGCATGACATACTTTTAACTTATTTGTGAATTAACATATCAAAACACTCTACATGTGCATGTTCTCTCTGCACCACGACCACGATAAGGCCAACCATTTTGACTTTTCAAATGTCACATTAAAGACAACGAAAGTGCTGTCAGTCATCGACTATTTCAAAGAAATTATGAGATGACATCAAAGTAATCATAAAGCACGATTATCATGCTTTATGATTATTATACCCCCTGCAAACAAAGTTTGGGGTGTATATAGGAATCACCCTGTCCGTCCATCTGTCCATCCTTATAAGCACAACAACTCCTAAACCATTTGAAGAATTTTCATGAAACTTTACACAGTGGAAGAACTCCATATGAAGATGTGCATGAAGCAATATAATTCCGTTCTGACATTTCCAAGGAGAGATAATCTAACTTATACATTTCAGGCGCGGGGGGTATCACTTTGTGAGCTTGCTCACAGTACCTTTAGTTTTGATGTTGCCACAGATTAATTGTCACGGTGCCATGTTTGTCGTGCAATCTTCGGGACTGGGGCAGTTTAAATGCGAAATTCTCCCAGTACTGGTACCGGTTACGGTGGGACAAGCTCTGTCCTGTCCCAGTACCGGTTAAGTTTGTGCCGGCTGTCCTTTGACATGCCTGATTTGGTCCTGGAAAGTGAAAATTTCCTTAAAAAGTCTTTGAAACTCCAGTATTTTTTTTCTTTCTCAGATGCATATGAACCCTCTAATGATGATACACTAAATGAGAATGGTGATTATAATGAATATATTTTTCTCCTTGCAGGTCTAGATAAAATAGAGTTTCTGCAAAGCCATGAAAATCGAGAAATTTATCAGAGATCATTTAATATAATAGAAAAGTATTTTGGAACAGAAGAGGAAGATAAAAATATTGTTCCACAAGTAGACGAAAATGCTCACCAGTTCCAGTTTAATAGTCCCCAGGATGTACCAACGAGTGGTTTCAACTTCTGATGGACATACACACATCAAAATCTATGCCCCTCAAGTCTTTCGCACATCGACATGGTGTTTGCTCACGGATTGAGCAAATTCTTTTTTTAGAATTGCTGAAAACAAATGTGTTCTGTCCCATTAAAGGACACTCTCCACCGCATCCTATTTGATTATTCAGCATTTCTCTGACCTGTCCAACACATGCAAAACATTTACACTCTTAAGAATTGCAGAATTCATTTGTGATAGAGTTTATTTTAACAACTCCCATATTAAATATGTATAGATGAAAGCCAATTTATGTAATTGTAACCCGTAGGTTTGTGGTGCAGTATTGGTGTAATCCTAACTGAGAAAGTCTCAATAACAATAGTTTACAGAGCTAATTAGTATTAACAGATCCTTCAACTATCTTTATATATCTGTTAACCCTTAAAGGCCTATTTCCAACTTTTCCAACCTCAGAACAGGTGCCCTTAACCCTTTACCCAACGCAGATGATATGAAAATTTATTATTTTAAATATAATTTTTTTAATTTTTTCAAAAAATTTCAACAAAACCATATCATGTGACCCCTCATTGGAACGAGCTCAATGAGCTCGTTCCAATGAGGGGTCACATGATATGGTTTAGTTGAAATATTTTGAAAAATTTAATTTTTTCAACTGCTCAATTTGCATATTACGCGGATGGATGCGGGCAATTTGTTAGGTGAAGGGTTAACATGCCATCATGAGTAGGTTCTACTGACAATAGACAAATTACATAGGCAGTGGTTTCTAGTCAAGTTTGGCTGCCCCAACTAGCAGCCAAGACTTGACAAGAAATCACAGTTAAACTACTGGACATGTACAGGCTGTGCTCAGGTTAATGTAGAGGTCTCGACTATCCAAATGAAAACTCAAACTGCAACTGAGAATTTTCTAAAGTAAGATCCTACGACCATTTTATGAAAATCAAGTTAATATTAACAAATTCTTCATCCATATTGTTTGACCTAAAAAGTTAAAAATCTGTTTCTGAGGTCCTCCCACATGGACCTTTTGGCTGCCGCATGCTCTCTTTTTATAAATAATGCAAACTTTAAAAAATAAAAAAAATTAAATGGTTTATGTCTGATACTTTACCCAAGTTAATAAAACTGATAAATTTGTCCCTTGAGTGCAACAAGGCTTTTCAATGATTTAGCATTGCAAAGCCTTCTTGCACTCAAGGGATGAAATGCAAGACCACATATGCTATTCTGAAGATTATGAGGCCTAAAACATAAAATGCAATTTTACAAAAAATGGCCTGAGAAACAGAAGATCTACTTTGTGGGGCCTTAGTGATAAATTGAGCATTCATTCTACTAGATCTTGTTTGATAGATCTCACAGTGCTCTGACTAAATATAATTGATTAAAATGCCTCTACTGGTTGTCCTGAGGCCACATTAGACAATAAATTTAAGGAATTTAGTGGCTGTCAAATAAATCCTTGATTGACCACAATATTTTTTTAATCATTTTACAGGAATTATTAACTCCTCTACTACCAATACGCAATTAAGAGGTAAAATTTCTATGAAGTTATGTAAATTTGTTACAGTGTTTAGAAATTTTATTCAATTAACAGGTTTATACAATTTAGAGATATACAGTTAAGTGGTCTCCACTGTAACAGTGTCTGAATGGCTTCTTGGAAGTACTCTAATTTAGAAATCCTCCCCGTGGGAAACCTAGGAAGTGAATAAGTGCTTGTTTACTATGGTAAAGAGCCTCTGTTTTATTGTTAAACTAGGACGAGATAACAATGCCTGGAGTGGAAGTCCTCTAAAATGGAAAAGTATGTGACCATAACCCTTTACCCAACGTAACGGCCAAAACCGGCCAGCGCTATTCTCAAAAATCGCCAATTAATTTTCATGATTTTTTCATTTTTTGTCTCCAAAACATAGGTTATGACCCCTCATTGGAATGAGCTCGTCGAGCTCGTTCCAATGAGGGGTCATAACCTATGTTTTGGAGACAAAAAATGAAAAAAATTAATTATTCCAGAATTTTTTTGGTAAGTGTCGTCTGCTTTTCATGTCAGGTAAAGGGTTAAATCAGTAAATAAATTGAGAAGTCTCTTGCCATTGACCTGGAAAGTCCTTCAGAATAAGAACCTTCCTTGAAAACTCTTGAGAAATAAGATATCGGAGAAGATTCCTGTATGCTACATTCAAATATTGCTGTTAGGCCCCACAAAGTAGATTTTTTGTTTCTCTCAGGCCATTTTTTGTAAAATTGCATGTGGGTGGGCGGTCAGTCATCTTATTCGTTTATGTAACTATGTTTAGCTCCTGGAGGAGAGCTTCCTTATTTTAACCCCAGAATATCTTGAAAATCCTCGAATTTCGCATCCTTAGCTGCTTGAAAATATACCAGGAGAGTCTGGAAGCCTCTTGATTTTGACTACTCATTAAAGTGCATGAAACCCTGTGTAACAATGACATTAAGAGTTTAAATATAATGCTTACTGAGTCACTTCAGAATATCAACATTAGTAAATCGAGGAGTCCGAATATAAAGTTAAGACTCGGACCCCTGAAATTTGACCTTCGGTTTCTCAGGTCTGCACATATGGACGTTTCCATTGTGCATCAAACGTTTTCTTCTCAATTAAAAAAAATCCTCATGTTTTATTTATTTGGATAAATCATCAAATTGCTAAACCACTTTGATATCTGTTTTTCAGATTTCATCTAGTTTTTGGACCCTAAAAAATAAGTTTTTAATGTCAGAACTTCAAAACTGACATCAAAACTTGGAAATTTATGATTTTGTATGTTCTCGTACTGATGTTGCATCGAAAATTAGAAATATGACCTCCCTCTTAATATGGTGAAAGGAATTGCCAGTCCACTTGTTGTTTTTGTCCCCCGACCCTTCGGGGGACTATTGTAATCATCAGTGTCTTCTGTGCGTGCGTCCGTCACACCCTTGTCCGGATGATAACTTTAGTTTGGATGATTTTACTGAAACTAAATTTGGTATGTGTCTTACTTGGGTGGAAATGCAGGTCAAGTTCGAAAATGGGCACGCTCCACTGATTTCTACTGGATTTATTCCCCTTTTTCGACTTAAAAAATACAGTTTTTGTGTTGTCCGGATGATAACTTTAGTTAGGATCATTTGATTGAAACGAAATTTAGTATGCCACTTATTTGGGTGGAAATGCAGGTCAAGTTAGAAAATGGGCACGCTCCACTGATTTTTACTGGATTTATACCCCTTTTTCGACTTAGAAAATACGGTTTTTGTGTTGTCCAGATGATAACTTTACTTTGGATCATTTGATTGAAACGAAACTAAGTATGTGGTTTAATTGGTTGGAAATACAGGTCAAGTTAAAAAATGGCCATGCTCTGCGAACAAATTGCATCCTAACAGCTCCCTTGAATTTGCCATCTTGGTCGGGGGACCGGGGGCGTTGCCCTTGTTCTAAATTAAATTTGCCCTAAATAATAAATTGTAACATACCACTGCTGAGTTTTTTTTTTAACCTTCAATCGATATATATTTATTTACACAATCTAGTTTACCATTGCCACTTAAGTTTAGAATTGAAGCATGTTTTGTCAAGAATCACTACATAAATTGTGTTACAGTGAAACTATGTTAATTGAATAGCCACTGTGCGAATGGAAAAATTATTCACTTAACAGGGATTGTCACTTTCTTGTATTCTAGAGATAAACTTAGCAATTATTCTATTATATCTTGTTTGACATAGCTCCATGAGCTCTGTCAAACAAGATGTGATAGATTAAATGCCTGTATTGGATGTACTGAGGCCAAATAGGTCTGAAAACAAAGGAAAAGTGGGAAGAGTCAGAGTAATTTCTCAATAGGTTACAAGGTTTTTTTTGTTCAATTAACAGGAGTTGTCTCTATAACCTGTATTCAATTAATAGGTCAAATTTGTACTGAAGGTATGGTAAATGGTGTTGTGATGGGTAAATTATATTCAATTAAAAGGGTTATTCAGTTAAGAGATATCCAATTAAGTGGGCTCTACTGTACCATTATTTATGAACTGTATACTTCCGTTTTTATGCAATGCTGGGCGATTGAGACCATGACTGCCGAGAGGTCCTCGGTTCGAATCCCACCTGCGGCAACCACATTGTGTCCTTGGGCAAGACACTTCACGCCCATTGCCCACATGGGGACACGGTGGCATTGTGTACTAAGGTGTACTGCACGTCGATGGTGCACCTGTCTTCATCCAATGCTGACCCTGCATGTGTGGAGTTGGGAGCTGACAGTTGCTCGCCGTTGCTTGGTGGTTCTCTCTGGGAACTCCAGCTTCCTACACCAGTAAAACTGTCGTGGTCATGATTAGCCATTGTGCAGAAATATGTGACCTTGAACACCAAAAAAATAAATATCAGACCATGAATCACTCAGACCAAATAGTTTTTTTTTAATGTTTTGTGGTCCGAATAAAAAATTATGTAGGCTCGATACATCAAGATATGGTAACAAAATAATTCATTCACAGGTTTCTTGCGGGACCTTTGATTCAAGGAATGTCCTTGCATTTGACTAAGGGTCCTTCCAGGACAGGAAATTCTGGAAAATGAGTCAGGAGGCCCGTTAATGCCTTGAATATTCAGAGAGAAAAAAAAAAACGCTAAAGAAGTGCGTAATTGTAAATATGTAGTTTTATATGTCGGAGTACATGAAGGCATAGCCGTAACTAGGACCCTCTGGTTGTTCCCCCAACCCCCCACTTTCCATCAATTGAAGTGGGATGAGGTATAATGATAGAGGGTCATAGTTAGGATTAGTAAATGCTGGGCCTTGTGAATCCTTGAATTAGTTTATTGTAGGGCCATGGAAAATGTCGTGAAACAGCTTGAATAGCCTTGAATTTTATCAGTTCTAGCTTCAACCCTCATTCAAAACTTTGGCTGACTTGATTATTTTGCATTGGGTACAGTCAACGAATCACACCCAAATCATTCTTCCCTTTTACTCCACTCATCAAAATGGATGAAATGAATGCTGGCTAGATTTGTTTCTATCATTTTCCTTTGTGGTTCTTGGGTGAATTCTAGTGTTCAACCGATTACCAAAAATGGTCGCTGACCGATTACCTGTTATTTGAGCTCACAATCGGTTGATTCAGATGCCGATTCCGATTCTAATACCGTGCACTACAAGACAAGTCGAGAACTAAATTAAACTTAACATTTTTCACTGTGTTAAACTTCGTTGACTGGGGTCGCAGTAAAATTAATAATCGCACACACTTGGGCGGTAAACGTGGCTCTCAGAGCCATGTTTACCACCCAAGTGCGTGTGATTGGTAATTTTACTGCGACCTGAGTCAATGGAGTGCAACCTTCACATTTCCGGTGAACTGTTGATTACCGCAAGTGCGCTCAATTGTAAGCTTTACATGTCGTTCAACTTGTATATCCCGTAAAGGAGCCTCTAGAGAGACTAAGAATACACATTGTGGTTGTTTCTCAACTTTATAGAATGGAATCATTTTACATTAACAATTGAACAATAGCAGAAGATAATAAAATGCGGTTAATGAATCATCACAGAATGCTTGGCAACAATCGGTTGAACCAATATTCCAGGAGCCCTTACCGCTGTCAATCGATTGCCCACAATCAGCCGATTGTTGTGGCAGCTTCCGATAATCGGTTGAACACTAGTGAATTCATCTCTCAAAAGGTGATTTGGTGGTAATCATTGACAGACTGTGAAAGATACATCAACAGGTGCTATCATTTTGCCCAGCTTTTTTATAAGGAAATCTGACTTTACCCCATGGGTAGAATATAATCGCAAATTTTGAGATAACCTATTTACCGTTCATCTGGATATAATAAAGAGGACCGATTACAGTACAGCCATCGTGGACGGGTCAAAATCTGTGAGTGGGTATTTTTCCACGCATATAATTCAGAGATGATCTGCCATGATACCTAGCAAAATTTCCACCTGGTGCTTCATTGGTGCAAATTTTGCAAGCTGTCATAGCGGATCATATCTGAATTATATAAGTGGAAAAATGACAACCTGTGGATTTTGACCGTCCGCGATGGCCCTACTGTATGACAGTTCACAGATTTCGAAAGCATCTGCGGCAAACACAGTAGGTGTCAGCTGTCTTAGGGAGTATAAGCATTGAAGAGATGGGTCTTCCCACAGGAACATTTTAAAACAGTCCTATCAAATAAGGTGATAAGACAACTTGTTGACGAACTGTTTGTAGGTCCACACGAACAACTTCTTGGTTATCTGTTCTTCCATTTAGACAACCACCAGAGGAATGATAAAATTGTTTCTCTCAAATTTTATGGCCTGCCATGGGCGGAAATTCTTGGGGTGAGTAGGCAACATGGGTCGAGCCTTTTACAGCATTTAACTCTTTTGAACATTGGTCTTAATTTTAATGTGGGGGACATTTCTGTTGGACTGTGCGGCGTTTATGTCATTGTGTATATTTTTCATGAGAGTTACCCCACACATTTTTCTCTCGGAAGCTGCATTTATACCTAATTTTATTGGAATATTTTTTCATCTCTGAAGGTCAATGCAACATAATTTATGTTAATTTTTCTTTGAATCTTGCATCTCATAATTGGGTTGGACGCATGACCAAACAAATTCAGTTGGTCAGCATGTTAGATGTTAATTGTCAGTTGTCCTAACTATCGCAGCCATCACTGGAACAAAACTTACCATTAAAAATAAAAAAATAAGAGTATGAATTAGCATTGCTTTCTATAAACCCTTTACCTTACCACGAAAAGCAGACGGCACTTGCAAATAAAATTCTTGAAGCACCATTTTTTTTTATTTTTTGCATCAAAAACATAACTTATGACCCCGTCATTGGAACGAGTTCGTTCCAATGAGGGGTCATTAGCTATGTTTTTGTGATAAAAAATGAAAAAGTAATAAAAATTGACAGGTGATTTTTGTGAATAGCGCTGGCCGGTTTTGACCGTTATGTTGGGTAAAGGGTTAAGTTACAGTTTGTTTTTCTCTGGCCGTTTGTTAATTTAAAGAGAAAGAGTAGAAATATACAGCTGGAAAAATATACAAATTTGCGGTGTAGTTTTATTTGTGGAATGAGAAGTCTAACCTGTTGGTACACAGTTGATTTTCAAGTTTGAAGAGCACAATAAGTGGAGGAAGGTTAATTTTGCTTACAGGAAAATGAATAATAAAAAAAAAAACACTGCCCACATATGTGTTTTTAAAAAAAATGTCCTGAGAAACAGAGTTCAACTTAGTGCAGCCTTAAGTCTGAACTAAAATATTTTTCAGAAATATTGGTCAGAGTTTATTTGATTTTTATTTGATAAATACGAGACAGTGTAAGTGACTAGGCTCAGGCATTTAACAGACTTGTGTCCAAGCCAGAAAATAAACAGACTGTCATCTACAAAATGAGGTACCCAGAGGGTGAATTTAGTGATGCTACCCTGCAGAGCAGGGTAGCATCATTAAATTTGCACTCTGTGAACCTCAATCTGAATCAAGGTCTCAAAACTGAACAGAAAGAGATACCCAGAGGATAAATTGGCCCACTGTATGGGATAGCGTCATCAAATTCACCCTCTGGGGACATCATTCTGCAAATGTCAGACTGCTTATTTTCAGGCCTGCTTGTGTCTTGAATGTACTTTTCTTTTACACTAAATTGTTGAAACTTTTGTTTACATTGTACTTGTATTATTGTGTTTTTCTGAACTGTGGGATTGTTGATTTAATCATGATTAACAGACACTGACTTGAGATGTGGTTCTTTCAAGGATTTCTATTTCGTGTTGTGTGACAGGTACTGACAGATTTGTTCCAGTCATCCCAAACTTGGAATCTGTCCCAGGGTTTTGGACTGAATAGTGCGGTATACCACTACTTGGACAACTGTTATATGTATATATTTCTATGTAGCCACATAGACTAGCATCCCTCCATCTGGCAGTACATCCCTTGTAGAAGGTGGCTTTGATTGATTCATTCAAAACTAGATATATTTTTTAATATCTACCAAGGGCCTGTGAATCAAATATTTGTCCCCCGAAAATTTTTCCTGGGACTATAGAAATCAGCGGTGTCCATCCATCTGTGTGGCCATCCCACTTGGTGTCCCCATGATAACTCCAGTTTGGATCATTTGATTGGAACCAACTTTGGTATGTGACCTTCTTAGCGCAAACCACAGGTCAATTTCGAATATGGGTTCGGCCAGATTATTTTTATTAGAGTTATACCCCTTTTTCGACTTATAAATTTCAAGATTTGCAGTGTCCGGATGATAACTCCAGTTAGGATTATTTGATCGGAAAGAATTTTGGTATGTGACTTTCTGGGGTAATAATACAGGTCAAGTTCGAATATGGGTTCATTTTTACTAGAGTTATGCCCCTTTTGCAACTTGTTTTTTCGGGGGACATGTGGCCGAGTGGCCTTTTATATCGATTTGAATCGAATCTCAAATCAAATTGGGTCTATTATTCAAATTAGAATCAAATCTCAAATTGAATTCTTGGTGTCTTGAAGATGACCAAATAAGGGGAATGGGGGACTGTAAACCTGATTGTTCCTACTTTGAAGGATGAAGTCCCAACTGATAAAATATTCCAGAAAGTTAACCCTTTGAGACTTTAATTATTTTGACATTCAAACGTCACTTCTTCAATGTTTTTCAAAATGTTACGTCAGATATCGGATAACAATATATTTTTCACATTAGTGATTTTTTTTGGTGGTCTGAATTTGTTATTCAAAACTTATATTAATATAAACAAAATATTATTTTTGTTTGACTGAATATGAAATATAAGCAAGGAAAGTGTTGGCTTTTGCTCTAGTATCCTCATTTTTTGAAAGCCCTGATAGTGGCTTCTTGCACTCAACCAGTTAAGAAGTCTTGACAGCAGGATTATATTTTATTTTAAACTGCGATAAAATTGGCTCAACGGTTGTCACTGAGCACTATTCGGGAGAAAATAGGAATTGAGGTTAAAAATTTAAAAAATCGAAAATAGTAAAACAAATGACCACAAAGTACCAACGCTCTGTTTGATTTCATACGTCATAAGACGTACAAAAGTTTTAAAGGGTTAAACCCCTGTAAATAATTGAATAAACATTCAACAAGGGTCCTGTAGATCCTTGAATTGAATACCCTGACAATGACCTGGTAGTTCCCACAACAGTGGAACCTTTTTGAAAATGAGAGGCGACTCATTTGAGAAATATTTGGCTCACTTCACTGTGAGAGGAATATTACCAGAATGGTACTTTTCAGCCTATTAGAACAAGATCCATGCATTAGATTGCTGCTGTGTTTGTGATACGACAATAAAATAGAAAATATTACTTCTGTCAAATTGTTCATGTGACTATTATGTAATTAACAGTGATAACCTCCCTTTTGCTTGCCTCAGAAAAGCATTGAAAATCCTTTACTTTCTCATCTCTAGGGCCTTGAAAACCCTTAAGAATATACATGGAAGGTCATAGAAGTGTGTTTAAACCATTAGTATACCTCGTGATAACCCAATATATTCAGAGGTAGATATTCTACAGTGTCTGAGCCTCATGACTGCAGTATGCACAAGATGATTTGGTCCTCTGCCAATCTGTAATTTTCCAAATGGATCACTGCTCTACTGAAGAGTTGGTGGTTAAAATATTTCCTTGATTTTAGTATTCTCAGCTGCTCAAACTTTCCTTGTCGTCAACTGGTAGAGTGCTGTATTTGTAGCAGGAGTATTTTTTCAAAGATACCAGGCTACCTGCAAGGGGAGCCTTAATACAGAAAGATTTTGTTCATAAATAATTGTTTTGTTACAATTTATTGAAGAATGCGGGGGCGCGGTGACTCAGTAGGTAGAGGTGCAGCCTGCAAGCCAAGAGGTCCTCGGTTCGAATCCCACCTGCAGCAGCTGCTTTGTGTCCTTGGGCAAGACACTTCAACCCCATTGCCCACGTGGGAGCACGGTGACGTTGTGTACTAAGGCGAACTGCACGTCGATGGTGCACCTGTCTTCAACCAATGCTAACCCTGCTTGTGTGGAGTTGGTGTGCTGACAGTTGCTCGCCGTTGCTCGGTGGTTCTCTCCGGGTACTCTGGCTTCCTCCACCCGTAAAACTGTCAAGGTCATGATTAGCCATTGTGCAGAAATATGTGACCTTAAACACCAACAAATAAATAAATAAATTATTGAAGAATGCAATTTGCAACAAGATTTGTTTTCTTCTGCCAAGAAAACAACGACCTAATTCATATGGTGTAATGTCAGTAAGTGGCTTCTAGTGCTTTTCAGTAGATCCATGATAGTGGTTTCTAGCTCTCAACCAGTTGAACAGCAAACAAGGAAGAAAAGAAGTAGACTTCTCTTCAATTGCCATTTATTATTTATTGGTGTTTAAGGTCACATACTTATGCACAATGGCTAATCGTGACCGTGACAGTTTTACGGGTGGAGGAAGCCGGAGTACCCGGAGAGAACCACCGAGCAACGACGAGCAGCTGTCAGCTCTCCAACATCGTAACTCTGAACTCTGCACCGCAGCACAGGCAGGGTTAGATTGGTTGAAGACATGCGCACCATCGACGTGCAGTACTCCTCAGTACACAGCGTCATCGCGCCCCCAAGTAGGCAATCGGGGTGAAGTGTCTTGCCCAAGGACACAACGCGGTTGCCGCAGGTGGGATTCGAACCGAGGACCTCTCGGCTTGCAGCCTGCACCTCTACCAACTGAGCCACCGCGCCCCTCTTCAATTGCCATAATATTTTAACTTTTCAAATGAAGTTATAACATAGGTTCCTAAGATAAACTTTGTGGTAATCAAGATAGCTCTGATAAATTAATGAAATAAAATTTCTTGAAATAGGCATTCTCATTCAGTGTTTATTTTTGTTGAATTTATAATGGTTCGGAGTAAATTTGTATAATAAGAAATTTTTCCTTCATTGATTGTTTTTTTTTTAAAGAAAAATTCATGAATCTTTGTTTACACACACACACATAGGCATACAGTATTTGATTTGAATGGAATTAAATTTCTGTAAACATTAAACACCGCTTTCTTCAGTGCCAGCTGCAGTTTCTCCCATTGGAATATCGCTTTGTTCATTTTATTCTGCTTCACAAGAAAATGCGAATTACATTTATTTGCATATCTAATATTTTATAGCAAAAAACAGTTGCTGTGCCATAAACTGCCTGAGCGATAAAAGCCATTATCGAGACTTTATTGAAAATTCCTGAAAACTATAATGGTTTTGCCATCCTTGCAAGGTGTTACTATTTATCAACACAATAGAAAGTGTGTTGAAATGAAATATTTTATTGTGCATTATTGGAGAGTGTGAGCGGTTACTCTCCATTAACTGAAAAATAGTAAATAAAAGTTTACAGCAAAAATAGGTGTTCTTCAAAACATCATTTGATGTTTTGAATAAAAAATTACTATTCAACCAATTAATATGAATACACATTTGTTATGGAAATCACAACTGGATCAAATGGAGAACTTTAAAATGGCACTTGTTGCAATAATGAATGTGTCAAAATAATTCTTATGACTGAAAGTCATGCTTTATCATGCACCTGCGTTTTTAAAATCTGAAGGCCTAATGCTAGGAAACCAAGAATCAGCACTGGCAGAATTTACAGATTTGGCACTGGCAGAAATGCAGGTATTTGTGTCTTCAGACTTTACAGGACAAGTTATCAATAGTACCTGATGGATGATGTGGTTTAAAAAGATTGCATGTAAATATATTATTTCCATTTCTATTCATGCTAATCCAGGCTTTCTCACCGAACTTAAGGAAATAACTGTTTGGCTGCTCTGGAACACTGATAATCTAACTGACAGTGTCTAATCAGAGATGGAAGATGGTATGCCACCCTCAGTCCCTCCCTCCCTCCCTCCCTCCCTCCCTCCCTCCCTCCCTCCCTCCCTCCCTCCCTCCTGTATGCTGATGTTAAAATATCTAAATTTCAGACCGCACCCTATGTGTGAACCCCAGGAAGCAAAGCAGTGCTTGTTTACTGTGGTGAACTAGCTCGGTTTTACCGGGGAAAATAGGACCAGTTATCAATTCCTGTGGTGGAGTCCTCTAAAATGGGAAATGTGGGTATAAAGGATCAACTAAACTTGGCTTTTTCTCCCTGTTGCGGTCATGGGTAGCCACTGCAGAAATATGTGACCTTCCACACCAATAAATAAATAAATCAATATCAGGCTGCACATTTTTCTCATAATGCTACTAGAAATTGAAACAATTCAGTTTTGTTGACAGCCCTGTTGCGGTCATGGGTACCACTGCAGAAATATGTGACCTTCCACACCAATAAAAAAAAATACATCAATATCAGACTGCACATTTTTCTCATAATGCTACTAGAAATTGAACCAATCCACTTTTGTTTGATTGATTGTCAAACAAGACGGAGTAGGTTAAATCTCTAGTTATACAGTAGAATCCTCTTAATTGAATATCCATTTTGCCAGTGAAAATTATTCAGTTAACAGGAGTATACAATTAACAGGGATTTGGTCAGTTTCCTGTGTTCTGGAGGTAAACTGAGCATTTATTCTATTATATCTTGTTTGACAGAGCTCATAGAGCTCTGTCAAACAAGATATAATAGAATAAATGCCTGTATTAGATGTAGTGAGGCCAAAAAGTGTTGATAAATAAGGGTAATTTGGTGTGCGTCACAGTAATTTTTTCAACTATTACAAAAATTTATATACAATTAACAGGAGTTTACTCTACAACCCATATGCAGTAAACAGATCAAATTTGTACTGAAGGTATGGTAAATGGTTTTGTGTTTGAAAATTATATTCAATTAACAGGGATATACAATTAAGAGATATCCAATTAAGTGGGCTCCACTGTATTGTGGGGAAAATGGTGTCTTGAATTTTGCTATTTTGTCACCAGTGTTAGGTGGATTAATAAGAAATAGAAATGTAAATGTAAATAGTTCATTTCCATAAGGCCACACAAAGTATATATTCTGTTTCTCAGACCATTTTTTTTAAAAAATGCATGTGGGCGAGTGGTGCTTCATTGTACTTTTTAATTTTATGATTATTTCTTTAAAATCAGAGGTTCATGTACTTGGTTTGTTTTATGTTTTTAGCCTCATAATCTAAAGAATAACATGGGTAGTGATTTTGTCCCTTGAATGCAACAAAGTGCCATCTGCAATGCTTTAGCATTGCAGATGGTGCCTTGTTGCACTCAAAGGACAATTTTATCCATTTTATTAACTCTGGTAATATAATTATCTGACATAAACCACTTTTTATTTATTTTTTATATGCTAGCATTGATAACAAAAAGAGAGCATGCGACAACCAAAATAACCATGTGGTAGGGCCTGAGACTGATTTTCAACTCTGTTAGGCCTAAGTACAAATGAAAATGTTAGCATATATTTATGTCAATTTGCAACATATCTTTAATTTTTAGCTGCGACTAGCAGCTCTATAAGTGGCAATGTCGGTCTGTCTGTCGGTCGGTCTGTCTGTGACCAACGAGTTTCAAAACTCAATAACTTTTGAAATACTTGATGGAATGACTTTATATTTGGTATGTAAGTATATCTTATTGATGTCTAGCCACTGTTCAATGCATGTGTTGTTCCAAATATTTTTCTTGGAGTTATGGCCCTTGACGAACTTAGAATTTGTGACCAACGCGTTTCTAAAAGAATAACTTTCAAACTACCTGGTGGAATGAATTCATATTTGATATGCAAGTGCATCTCATTCATGTCTAACCCATGTCCGATGCAAATGTTGTTCCAAATATTTTTCTTATTTTTTTTTTTCACCATCACCTGTAAATTGCCCCTGAGAATATTTTTCGGACTTGCAGATTGCACCACCCATTGCAGCTACGGCATCGATGTCGCGATTTTTGAAATCATTTTCCTGCCAATAAAGTTTACCAGCTGGAAACTGCAGTCTACTTGATATTTGTTGTTGGAAACTTTTAAATGGTTTCTTATTTGGTCAGGCTTTGGTTAGTTGAATAGAAATGGAATTGTTCTAAGATAATTAACCCTCTAAACACTGATGTCATAATACCAAAATTTCAAGCAGCAGTTTTTCTCGTAATACATCTAGGAATTTAACCAATTCAATCTTGTTTGACAGAGCTCAATGAGCTCTGTCAAACAAGATTGAATTTGTTAAATCCCAAGTTGCTTTTACAGAAAAAAAGGAAGGTTTAAAGTTTGATATTTCAACACAAGTTGAGAAGAGGGTTAAGTATCTTCTTAACTGAAGAACTGAGGTTGTGAAAAATATTTTGGTGTAGCCATTCTTTATTATTAATGAATGGCATACTGCAGATGAAAATTCTAAGATTACTTTAAGAGAATGAGGAAATTAATGTATTATTGTCATGGTAATAGCATTATTTTGTCATTGTTATTAATCAAAAAATATATTCATCAATGCTACAAAGTTGATTTTCCTTGCCAGTCAGAGGTGACTCACAAGACGGATTTACTCCAACTGCTTTTTATGTTCCTTAGAATTTTTTTTTAAACAAAGATAAATAAATAATTATTAAGCATTTTAATACTGTGGCCATTCGTGTGAAAAGAGAGCATTGCCAAAGAATCTTTGTTTACCAAAAATATACAGACATATGAATTATTCAACTCTACCCTCTCAGGCCTGGCATTCTGAAAAATGCAGGAGGGCAAAAAATCGCTCTCCTCAATCAGCTTAGGAGTGCAGTTAGCTTTACACAGCATTTTAAATATCCAGTTGAACGGACTCATTGAAACTGAAACCAACAGACTACATCAGTGATTTTATTAACTTTACTAAGGTAAAGCGAAATCTCTTAGACATCTGGATGTCTCACTCAACAACCAAACACACACTTGACAAGACCCCAAGGGGGGTTGAAGGTGGTAGTCGTAGGCGTATGACTTTCTTGGACAACAGGTCTGCTTGAAACAGTCACATCCTGGTGCAAGTGCTTCAAGTGACAGGATAGTAGTAATGGTAGTATATTATAGTGTCAATATTCCTTGAATAATTACCCCTCAAACGGTGATGTCAGTTGTTGAACTTGAAACTGACAGAAAAAAGATATTGCTGTGACCCATTTTGCTTCAAATGATTGCAACTGTGTTTGGGTATGGTTGCAGCCATTACCTTTTACCACTAAACCACTTTTAAAATGAAATTACGTGATGTTATGTGACTTGGAAGTTAAATTACATTTTTGCTTTACAACAAAAATTTAATGTGACCATAATACATGTAATCTCAATCATCCCAGACCAAAATATTTAGGAGGGCAATTTTTCACTCTCCTTAATTCTTTCAGGAGGGCAGTAAGGAGAGCTAAAAAATCGCTCTCCTGAAATTGCCAAGCCTGCCCTCTAAAAATATTCCAACTCAAAATATGTTATGTTATAAGTTTTCTTGCAGGAGTAATAGCTGGAATAATTCTTGTGAGTTACCTTTGGCTAATAACACAACATTTTGACATTGTACAGCCAAAATAGAAACCCAGATTTAGCAAAACATGAATAATACAGTAAACACAAACACTACAGACCATTTTTACATATCGCCATCTTACATCCGGGACTCAATTTGCCCCCACAAACCGGCTTTATCAACATTGCACTTCATTTTTCGTCTCCGTTTTATCTATTAAAATTCGATAATTTACCAAATCGGCATTTGTTCTCATCTCCTTATAGAACAATGGTTGGGTGTTAGAAATGTGTGTATTTTGCGATGTTATTTCCATACTTATCATTTTCGTGTTACAATAATTCATGAACGTTCCGACGTTCATCACAACTCGCAGCTACAGTGTACCTTCGGCTTCATTAAAGCTAAAATGCTTTGTTCGAAGAACGGCAGGCAAGCACACAATTGAATTTTGTTTCAAAAGAACAGCAGCGATGATAAAAAATATTTATAAAGTGGAAAGAAACGATACCAATGCAGCGTTCAGTACAGCAGAAGTGGGTGCCATTTTTAGTAACAAATCTGAATGGCTGGTTTTGAGGGGGCATATCGAGTCGCGGATGTAAGATGGCGCTATGTAAAAATGGTCTATTTAACCTTTTACTTAGCTAACTGGCTGGGAGTGCAGTGGTTCAGTAGCTATGGCATATTTGACTTTAAAACAAAAGGTACACGGTGTCATCCCCACCAGAGGTAACTGCATTGTGTCCTTGGGCAAGGCACTTAATCAGGGTGGTACTGTGTACTAAAGAGTATGGCACATTGATGGTGTCTTTGTCTTCAGCCAGTGGCAACCCTGCTTGTGTAAAGTTAGTATATTGGGAAGCCTGACAGTTAATCTCCACCATTTGGTGATTCTCTCCAGGTACTTTTTGCTTCCACCCGTAAAATTGTGTGACACAAGTTTACCCTGGCTGTTGAAAGTATTGTTAACCCTTGACCCAATGAATCGCCTGCATCCGCCCATGTAATATGCAAATACAGCTGCTGACAAAATATTATTTTTCGAAAAATTTCACCAAAACCATATCATGTGACCCCTCTTTGGAATGAGCTTGTCGAGCTCGTTCCAAAGAGGGGTCACATGATATGGTTTTGTTGAATTTTTAAAAAAAAATGATATTTAAAATAATTAATTTTGAAATCGTCAGCGTTGGGTAAAGGGTTATAGCACAATAAAAAAGATGAGCAAACTGGCTTTCCTGTTGGATCGGCAGGAAGTGCATGTTTACTGTGGTATACAAGTTCTGCCTTACTGGTATAATAGGACTGTAACCAACGCCTGAGGTTGAATTCCTCGAAAGTGGGCAACATTATTATAAATGATTGGTTAGGACTCACAAAGTAGATCTGTTTCTCAGGCCATTTTTTGTAAAATTGCATGCGGGCGGGTTGCTATTTAGTTTTTTTTTTACCTTTGTATTTATTATATCTTTGCCATCAAAAATTCCTGTTCTTGGTTTGTTTTATGTTTTAGGCCTCGTAATCTACAGGATAGCATGGGTGGTGGTGTATTTCATCCCTTGAGTGCAATAAGGCTTTGCAATGCTAAAGCATTGCAAAGCCTTGTTGCACTCAAGGAACAAATTTATCAATTTTTTATTAACTTTGGTAAAATATCAGACATAAACTGTTTAATTTTTATTTTTTTTTATGTTTGCATTGGTTATAAAAAGAGAGCATGCAGCAGCCAAAAGAACCATGCAGGAGGGCCTGAGAAACAAATTTTTTAACTTCAGGCCTTAAGTTTGACTTTATAACTGAGCTGTGGTCACAATATAGCCATTGTGACCTAAAACCCAAATGAAGAATAAATGCATAAAATATTGGCCCATTTGGCCAGCTGGATATTAATTTTATATTTTGATTCTCAAACCATTGTTTATGACTTTTCAATGGAACAAACTCAAAGAGTTCGTTCCAGTGAAGGTTAACCCTTTACCCAACGTAACGGCCAAAACCGGCCAGCGCCATTCTCAAAAATAGCCAATTAATTTTCAAAATATTTTCATTTTTTGTCTCAAAAACATATGTTATGACCCCTCGTTGGAGCGAGCTCGTTCCAACGAGGGGTCATAACCTATGTTTTTGAGACAAAAAATGAAAAAATTTAGTTATTCAAGAATTTTTTTGGCAAGTGTTGTCTGCTTTTCACGTTAGGTAAAGGGTTAATAAGTTTTGTTTTGGAAGCAAGAATGAAAAATGTTTAATTACCGAGAAAAGTCACATCTAGTTACCTTAAGTGAAAGGTTAAAAATCTGGTGTTCTCAGATATAGAACAGAAACATATGTAAACAATCAGTGTCCAACCACACGCATGCATACACTGTTATTTATCTTATACCTGTTGAAGATATAGCCCATGTGTTATAGATTATCTATAACACATACCCATATGTCATATAGATTGGAGAACGGACTATAGTCTTTTTCTATATTATAATATAATGATGACATTCGCAAAATTGTTTATAAATCGTGTCAAATCTGGTGAAATTGATTATCAAACATATTTTTGTCATAAATTATAAGAATTGAGGCGTAAGTATATTTTCTGTAATTGTTTTCCCAGTTACAGGGCCACTTTCTAAGGGGAACTATACTCTTATCATTCACTTGAATTTGTAACCTTGTTACGCACCAACAGCTTTTCCGGGCACATCACATGAATTCATGCCCAACAAGAGAAAGCAGTCGACTCCACTCCAGATGAGTCGACATTTTGACACGAAATCATCCCCAAAACCCTTTTAAAAATGCAGAAAAGAACAAAAATGGTCGGTATAAGATAAATACAACAATACCATAGTGTGTTTTGATATGTTTGATATCTCAACTCGTTGAAAGTGAGTTTTTTTCGCTCGGCAAGCCTCGCGAAAAAAAACTCACTTTCAACTCGTTGAGATATCAAACATATCAAAACACACTATGGTATTATCGTATATTTATACATGTCCATGAACTAGTTATGAATTGAAGACCACGACTAATGACTTGAAAGCTCTGCCTCTTCATATTTGGTGAATTATTATTTTATTCCCTTGTGCTTTGCTCACAAAAAAGGGAGATAAATCCTTTGCTTGACAACATTTCTACTTCTATGTTTTCTTCCATATTTTTACTTCACAACTTTAAATAAATTAAATACAGATTTACTTGAATTGTTCATGGAATTCATTTAAAAAAAAAAAATCCTTTTTCTTATATCTGTCCCTGGGCCATTCCAGCCTGGAAATAAGCAAACTGTCATCTGCAAAATGAGGGCACTAGATGTCGAATTTTGTGATGCTATCCTGCATGCCTGGGTGGCATCACCAATTTTACCCTCTGTGAACCTCAATCTGAATCAAGGTCTCCGCCTAAACAGAAAGAGCTACCCAGAGAATAAATTGGGGGATTTTAACCCATGGCAGATACTGTGGGATAGTATCAGCAAATTCACTCTGTAGGGACTTTATTGTTCAAATGATAGATCACTTGTTTCCAGGCTTGATCCCATTATCTCTCTCAGAATCCCATCGGTACTCTGGGAAGTTTTACGGTGGTTGTGTACTGCAATAGAGGAGTTTCTCTTTCATGCTATTGAAGGCAACACATTGCAGAACCTCTGATGTGGACAGTTTAATTATTATACAGTTTACTACACTTGACTGTATACTTGTGTTTCAGTCATACAGCTACACAAGTCTTTTTTACGATAATAACAGCCATACTATAGTATCTATCAATTTTAGGGGCGCAGTGGCTCAGTTGGTAGAGGTACAGGCTTCAAGCCGAGAGGTCCTCGGTCGAATCTGTGGCAACCACGTTGTGTCCTTTGGCAAGACACTTCATCCCCATTGCCTACATGGGGGCACAGTGATGCTGTGTGTACTGAGGCTTACTGCACGTCGACGGTGAACCTGTCTTCAACCAATGCTAACCCTGCCTGTGTGGAGTTAGTATGTTTGGGAGCTGGCAGTTGCTTGGTGGTTCTCTCCGGGTACTCCGGCTTCCTCCACCCGTAAAACTGTCATCATGATTAGCCATTGTGCAGAAATATGTGACCTTAAACACCAATAAATAAATAAATAAATAGATTTATCAATTTCAATATCATTAAGAATAATATCACTGGTATTAAAAAAAAATGAATTGATGATTATGTATTTTTGAAACATCATCTAAAACAATAATAGCCTCAATAGTAGATAATGCCTGTAATACTTTCATTTAGGCCTACTTGGGCTCCTGTGAAAAGCAGTGTTGATGTTCCCTGCAGCACATGTATGGTTAGGGCATTTGGCTTCAAACTGAACGGTCTACAGTTTGATCCTGACCAGCAGTAACTGCTTTGTGTCCTTGGGTTTGGCACTTAATCCTGATTGCCCAATTGGGGCACAGTGGTATTGTGTACTGAGGTGTAACTGCACATCAGTGGTTCATTGCCTTCAACCAATGCTGACCTAGGTTGTGCTGAGTTAGAATGTTGGGTAGGTTCACTTTGTATCGTGATACAATAAATATACATAATATGATGCAAAATTTCTTGGATTTTCAAAACTAGTTCAGAGAAACCCTGTATTTGCATACTAACATTGATAGTGATAAATATGCCATTAAAGGGATTATTCAGTTAACCAAAATTTGGGTGAATTCTCTCTATTGTATTAAATATTTATTTGATTAATTCATTATATCTTGTTTGACAGAACTTATTGAGCTCTGTCAAACAAGATATGAGGGATTAAATGTTTAGAACCTATTTTCTGAGAGGAAAAAGCTCTGGATAATTGGACATAAAATCAAAAACTTAAATTACTTAATGTCATGGGGTTATCACATTGAGAAGTTACCTATTGTTTCCCCCATGGGAACCCTGGGAAGTGAATCAGTGCTTGTTTAATGTGGTAAACAAGCTCTGTTTCACTGGTAAAATAGGACCCAGTCACTAATGCTTGGGGTGCGAGTCCTCTGAAATAAGCAACGTGGGGTATAAACGATTGACTGACCTTGACTTTATTTCCATGTTGTGGTCATGATTAGCCATTGTGCAGAAGTATGTGACCTTAACCCTTTACCCAACACAGACGATATCAGAATTTATTTTAAATATCATTTTTTCAAATTTTTCAAAAAATTTCAACAAAACCATATCATGTGACCCCTCGTTGGAACGAGCTCGTTCCAACGAGGGGTCACATGATATGGTTTTGTTGAAATTTTTTTGAAAAATAATATGTTCTCAACTGCTGAATTTGCATATTTCGCGGGCGGATGCGGCCAATTCGTTGGGTAAAGGGTTAAACACCAATAAATAAATATATGGGAGGCTTGGTGGCGTTGTGGTAAGCGGTTCTTATCAGGTCACTGAAGTTAAGAATGTCGAGCCTGGTTAGTCCTTGGATGGGTGACCATCTGAGTGACTGATTCAGACTCCTGAGTTGTGTCCTTGGGCAAGGAACGTAACCCAGATTGTCCACATGGGGGCACGATGACGCCGTTTACTAAGGCATACTGCATGTTGATTGTGCGCATGTCCTCAATCAATCTAACCTTGCCTGTGCTGCAGTCTGGAGTTACGATGTTGGGGCAGCTGCTCGTCATTGCTCGGTGGTTCTCTGCGGGTACTTCGGCTTCCTCCACCCGCAAACCTGTCACTGACACGATATGACCATGGCTGTTAAAGTGTCATTAAACCCGAATAAATATATACCTATTGTTTAAAGAGTGCATGCTAATTTGTAAAACAAACTAGTGGAAATAAATACATGCAGTCCCCTAAGTAGCTGACATCTGCAGTTGCATGCCAAGAGGGATTGTGTATCTTGTGACACATATCATATCGTTAGAGAAGCATATCGTCGCAGCCCTAATGTTGGGGAATATGACAATTGCTCACTACTCCTTGATGGTTCTCGCCAGGCACTCTTGCTGTGCCCATCTGTAAAACTATCCCACTTGACATGACCCTAGCTGTCCACAGTGTTGTTAAACTCCATCATATAAATAAAATAAAGAAATAAATAAACATGCAGCTGTTTTGTTCAGAAAGTTTTCCAAATGCTCATATTAAGGATCAAGCAAAAATTTGGAAAACTTTTTCTCTGTTCACCTTATAGATGAGTTGAGCTCATTTATCAATTTACCCCAAATTGTTATTTTATTTACAAACTAATATTTAGGGGTCTTATTTTTATCATTCCCACAGTCATTTGTGGAATGAAGTGCATTTCTTACAATGATCATGTGAAATTTTTCATTATTTAGTGCTGAAATATTTGTTGTTCTTTTTTTTTATATTTTTTTTTGCCCTAAAAGGCCTGGACTTCTAAGTTTACCCATAATAATAACCAATGATACAGTGAGATAAGCAAATGGTTCCAGTCATATCCCAGTTGCCTTTGACTGCACCCTATTGCTTATCTGAGATTTTGTTGGCTCATAACCCTTTACCCAACGCAGACGATATCAAATTTTATTATTTTAAATATAATTTTTTTTACAATTTTTCAAACTGTTTCAACAAAACCATATCATGTGACCCCTTGTTGGAATGAGCTCGACGAGCTCGTTCCAACGAGCGGTCACATGATATGGTTTTGTTGAAATTTTTTGAAAAATAATATTTTTTCAACTGCTGAATTTGCATATTACGCGGGCGGATGCAGGCGATTTGTTAGGTAAAGGGTTAAAAGTATGAAGAAGTGCTTAAACTTTAAAACTGAAATTCCAGACTGTAAAAATCACTTGGTTTCAGGTTCTTCATGGAAAGTTCTTGAAAAATATATTTAGGTGTATAGTTGGCTTGTTGGGTCAATTTCATCGTTTATCTGCCGATATTGTACCTGCACATCCTCTCTGGGAACCATGAGAAGTGGAGCATTGCGTGTGGTAAGTTCTGCTTTACTTGTAAAATAGGACCTGCTAATCAATGCCAGGGGGAGGAAGTCCTCTTAACTGGGTGCATAGGTATAAAAACGATTGGCTAAACTTGACTTTATACTTATGTTGCAGTCACGATCTAGCCATAGTGACCTTAAAAATCAATAAATAAATATGGGTTATATACACATGGTGTTTGTAAAAAATCTTTTATCGCGACGAGAGCGTTTTCGGGGGCATATATAGCTACGAGTCGCGCAGCGACGAGTAGCTATGTAGCCCCCGAAAACGCTCGAGTCGCGATAAAAGATTTTTTACAAACACCATGTGTATATAACCCTTTTATCTACACCCCCACCTCCCCCACTCCCATAATAAAACAAGTTTTGATTAACAAATGCAGACCACTAAAAATAATCTAGCCTTCAACCAGATAATCACTAATGTGAAAAATATCTGGTTATTTGTACTTTCCGACGTTTGACGTCACATTTTGAAAAATGTTGAAGAAACTGAATTCCCAGTGACGTTTGAACGTCAGGATAATTAAAGTCTCGAAGGGTGAAATAATCTCATTTGAAAAAGTGCAAGTTACTAATTTTTACTCTTTTCCGTCAAATTTTATTTTTACAATTCAGTAAGTTTAATTAATGGCCTTCTTTTTTATTCAATACATTTCGATAAATACGCCCCGTTTTATTTGTTTCGATCCGCGTCAGCGATAATTAGTTATTCAAAGTGTTGAATGAAATAGTACGTCATGCAAATGAGATGGGCTTGAACGTTGTATTCTTGCGATATCACGTGACTTTTATTCTTACTGCAGTAACGATAAAAGATTTTTTATTGACAGCGAGTTTTCGATAACGATAAAAGATAAAACGTTACTGTTTTTACATATAAAGTAGATAAATAAATAAAATGTTGGGGATATTGCATCTTTTATCCATTGATATTGCACCTGCACCAGGCACTGATCATTGGGAAGCTCTCAGTGTGAGAGCTTCCCAAAGGTCAGCATCAGGTGAGTGTTTGATAGTTGGCGAATAAATGTATAAGAATTGTTAACCTTTACCCAACGAAATTGGCTGCATCCATGTAATTTTCAAATTAAGCAATTGAAAATATTATTTTTCAAAAAATTTCTACAAAACTATATCATGTGATCACATGATACAGGTTTTGTTGAAATTTTGTGAAAAATTTTACATTTCGAAAATTAAAATAATAAATTTTGATATCCTGTGCATTGGATAAAGGGGTAAATGATATTTATACCATGATTACCTATTCTACTACGTGGAGAGTGTATTATCACTAAATTGGGAGCGCGGTGGCTCAGTAGGTAGAGGTGCAGGCTGCAAGCCGAGAGGTCCTCGGTTCGAATCCCACCTGCGGCAACCGCGTTGTGTCCTTGGGCAAGACACTTCATCTCCATTGCCCTCGTGGGGGCACGATGACGCCGTGTACTTGGGCGTACTGCACGTCGATGGTACACATGTCTTCAACCAATCTAACCCTGTTACGATGTTGGGGAGCTGGCAGCTGCTCGTCGTTGCTCGGTGGTTCTCTCCGGGTACTCCGGCTTCCTCCACCCGTAAAACTGTCACGGTCATGATTAGCCATTGTGCATAAATATGTGACCTTAAACATCAATAAATAAATAATAAATAAATAAATCACTAAATCACTCACAGAGTGGAGATTCCACCCATGCAATAATTGCAAATTTGTTGCAAAGCATAACCAGCACAAGCAAAGTTTCAGCCAATGGACCTCTGGGTTAAACCCGGAGGTCCTTTGGCTGAAAGATTGCTTGTGTTTTTTGTCGATATGTTCAGAATTTGAAAGTTATAGCTTGGGTGATAACTCCACTCTGCAGGTGATTTAGTTACAATCCACTCTCCACGTACTGTATACATAAAAAGCCTATGACATAAATTTTAGCTTTACACACCAACCTTGGTAAACAAGCCAGCAATGGGATTTCAGTAGTTAAAATTTACACCGACAGTGGAACTACATCCGAGTTGACCTTTGGAGACCTCGTCTTCAATGCAAACTTGTCTAAATTTATCACTCGTCACTTTGTGTAGAGTGAAATGAAACCAGCAATTATTGATGAAGTTTTTAAATAAGTTTACCTCATGAGATACAAAAAATGAACAAACATATGTTGTGTCATGTTAATAAAGCATCCATAACTCGAAATACCATGTTATTATGTTACTAAAATGAAAAAGGTCCCGTAATTTGCGCGTTTCATTTTGTATTTCATTTCAGCGATAAAATTGCCAACAGAAGTACCGCCCACCGGACCATACTTGAAAATTCCCCCAAAAGTCATTGAAACTTTTGTTGAAGTTTTCTTTTCTCAGGGTTGTTATACAATTTGATTTTCTGTCCTGAGGACTTTTTTAACCCTTTACCCAACGTAACGGCCAAAACCGGCCAGCGCTATTCTCAAAAATCGCCAATTAATTTTCATTATTTTTTTCATTTTTTGTCTCAAAAACATAGGTTATGACCCCTCATTGGAACAAGCTCGTTCCAATGAGGGGTCATAACCTATGTTTTTGAGACAAAAAATGAAAAAAAATTAGTTATTCAAGAATTTTTTTTGCAAGTGTCGTCTGCTTTTCATGTTAGGTAAAGGGTTAAAAAGCAGAAGGGTGAAGCTCTTGCTCCAAAATAGTTAAATTCTTAAAAGTTGCCTCAGGCCTTTTAGGGTCAAAATTTATGGATTTTTGCAGATTTCAGCGATTTTGTTGTTTTGTAAATTTATTATCCCTGTCTATTGTTGAATGTGTTGTGATTATTGTTCAAAACCATTCCATTAGAATAAAGGGTGAGAAGAATTTCATAAGATGAGGATTTGGGTGTATTGTCTCCTTTGAACTCTGGCACTCACACAAATTTTGTCCATGATGCCAAAAAGTTTTCTAAATGCATCTTATGTTACCTAGTTCATTTAGCTTGGTCAAATAAGATATTGTTTTACTATTTTTTTGCAATTTCAAAAAATTTTGCTTGTGAAAACTTTTAATATTTTGTCACCCAGAGTGCAGAGAGTTATTTTTCAACCTATATTCTCATCTTAAGAAAATTTATGTTTATTTTGCCCATCAATAGCCAATATTTTGATGCTGGAAGTTAGATATCAGTCCTTGTATAATTATTCACATTTTACTGATTTTTGAAGCAACTTTGTAAAATTTAATGGTGCTACTGTCCTGAATTTGCTGAATCTCTTAGGACACATTTGATTGATTTTTTAGCTCACCTGACTGAAAGTCAGGGGGAGCTTAAGTGATCACTTTCTGTCCGTCATCTGTCCGTCCGGCGTAGACTGTTCATTATCTACTCCTCCTCATAAACCACTGGACCGAATGGAACCAAATTTGATGTGCATGTTCCTTATCATCTAACATATAACATCTCTAGGTGGTGGGGGGGGGGGGGGAATCTTCTTCAGGTCAACCAGTCAGAATGCTTTCATATTTGGTATACAACATCTCTGGGTGGGGGTGGGGAGGGGGCAGATTCAAGTTTATTAAAATTGTGTCCTTGGGTTAATATTTGGGAGCCGGAATTTTAACTTAGTGCAATATGAGGGAATTTAAAAATCTTCTCCAAAAGCATCTATTAGAATCTTTTGATATTTGGTATACAACATCTCTAGGGGGTCAGATTCAAGTTTGTTCAAATCAGGTCCCTAGGTTCATATTTGGACTCTCTATTGTGGGAAGGGAGGGGGTCGGGGGTTGCTGTGACTAAACACCTTTGAAAGTTTTGCAGTACTTGTCTACAGCTGATAGAATTGGAAGCAGTCAGGAAGATCTATGGTAATAATCATTTGACATGGGCAGTAGAGTTATGAATAATTTCATGACTTTATTACTCTGTAGTGTTGATGAACTATTCCTAACTGAATGTCCGCCAAAATGCGTCTTTGAACCACTTTGTCAGGTGAGCAATTAAGGCCCCATGGGGCCTCTTGTTTTTTAAATTGCTTTCTTTTACCCCCATTTTAAACCAAATTTTGATATATTCCCTCAGTTGATTTCAGCATTTTTGTATTTTATGATAATTTATTTTTATTTTGTTTGTAGTCATGCCTTCTCATTATTTTTTCCTTTATTAAAGAAATTGCTTATAACCCACCATTGTTATGAGCACACAGGGCTAGGATAAGATTTTGAAACGTCTTGATAGCAGACCGCCTTTACCTAACACACATGATATCACCCTTTATTTTATCTTAATAACTCTCTTAAAAGAATTCTTCCAAAAATTCAACCAAATCATATCATGTGAGCCATCACTGGAACAAGCTCAACGAGCTTGTTCCAGTGAGGGTCACATGATCTGGTTTTGTTGAAATTTTTTGAAAATTATTTTTTTTCAACTGCTCAGTTTGAAAATTATGTGCATCCATGGAGCCAATTTGCTAGGTAATGGGTTGAAAAAAAAACTGTGACCCTGGTTTGCTCAGAAATTTGCAGACTGGTTTGCTCAGAAATTTGCAGAGTTTAGCCCTTGATTGACTCAGTGTTTGAAATCAATGTGGCACGAGACTCAAAATCTTCATTCAAATGTTAATTTCTTCAGCTGTTGGTCATTGAACTGCATTCCGCTCCATTTAGGAAAGGCTTGCCAGGACCCTTCAGTAATCAGTCTTCTGAAAGCAAAGATGATACTTTTTTAGTAATTTATGAAAACATTTTCTGTTATCCTCTTTTTGTGTTGGGTAGATAGTTTATAAAGTTGTCCCATGTGAAAAAGCAGCAAAGCTTGACTACTGTGGCAGAGAAGTAGTCCTTTACAAGTATAATGTAACCCAGAAACCAACAGCTTGGTTTTACTGATAACATGGGACCTAATTACCAATGTTCGTGGTTGTAGTCCTCTAAAATGAGCAGCATGAGTTCAAATGATTAAACATGATTTTATCAACATGTTCTGGTCACGGTTAGCCATTAAATAAATAACACCTTGGTGAAAGTCCTGTAAATTTGACAACATATTTTTTACTCATGACTTGCCAAGTATTTTCTTAACTTTATCATAAAATCAAGTCATGTTTACTTTAAAGCAGTCATGACTTGATATGATTTAAAATTCAGAAGAGTCTGGTATCAAGAAATCATTGATAAGAAACTTCTATTTATAGTTGCATATTTTGCTGACAAGGACCAGGAACAAATGCCTCGTAGGCTTATTTGTTTATTGTTCATTGGTGTTTTAACGACACTTTCGACAGCCAGGGTCACTGTCAGAAGTTTTACAGGTGGAGGAAGCTGGAGTAGCCAGAGAGAACCACCAAGTAGTGGTGAGCAATTGTTAGATTCTCGAACTTACTAACTCCACACAACCATGGTTAGCATTGGTTGAATACAAGTGCACCATCGATGTGCAGTATGCCTTGGTACAGGGGGCGCGGTGGCGTTGCGGTAACTGGTTCTTGCTTGGTGGTTCTCTCCAACTAATCTGACCTCCACCCATAAAACTGTCTGGCACAAGGTAACCCTGGCTGGCGAAAATGTCATTAAACCCCAATAAAAATACAACCCCCCCCCCCACCCCCCCACCCCCCCCCCCCCCAAAAAAAAAAAAAATTCATGTCAAACTTTTACTGAAGATGTGGCAAATGGTTTTGTGTTTGCATAGTATATTCAATTATAATGGTTATTCAGTTAAGAGATATACAATTAACTGGTAGAGTGTTGGAAGCCCATATTTGGGCTCTACTCTGAAATGCAGGTCCTGTATCCTAAAGGCTTCATATTCAGTGGATTTGTTTTATATTATCTTTGAAGTGAAATTATTTGGTGATTATGGATTTGCCTTGTTACAATTTATGGGAGAGTGCCTATAGGCACTCTTCCATAAATTGTAACAAGGCAAAGACACTTGAACAAATTTTGGCAACCAATGATAATTTAGCACTCTACCAGTTAAGTGGTGTCCACTGTATTGACAAGTTGTGTTGAGTATAGAGTTAACTTCAAGTGCCAAAAATTAAATATATTACTTGCCTTGAATTCTTTCATGATTGCATTCCTTATTTGAGGAAAGCTGACTACTTTTGTTACCATTTTTAATTCAGGGTGGATAAATAGAAGGATGTGTGCTTTAGCCCTGGTTTGTATTTAACTTCAATTAATCAAACAGTTTTTTAGGCTGTGGGTTGAAATATTAATTGATTTATTGAATTTTTTATTTTTATATTTAATGTTTTCAATTTTAAGAGTTTCATTGTACTCTTCTTTGTTATTTTTTGGAAATTATAATGCAGATCTTAATTGATGAATTCAGGTAGATGATAAAACTATTAACCTTACAGCGAGTCGTAATTAGTCTTGTTGTCAATATGATAACCCTTTCAAGGCTATTAAAATAATTCTTCAGTGATGCTTCATTGCTCTTGTAGGACTAAAAATTTAACCCACTATATCTTGTGTGACCGAGCTCTGTCACTCGAGATCCAGTTGGTTAAATTTGGAATGGCAGTATAGGAAATTTCCACTGCTAAAAACTGTCGTGGTCATGATTAGCCATTGTGCATAAATATGTGACCTTAAACACCAATAAATAAATAAATAACTGGTAAAATATATCTTGACAGTGTTTTTACATCATTGTTTGCTGCCTGTACATGCAGCCAACAATAATGTAGAAACACTGTTAAGTCATCTGCAGCTATGTAAATGTATATACGGTAGTTATTCCCCCACGGTGACCCTGGAAAGTGAAGCAGTGCTTGTTTATTGTTATCAAACAAGCTGTTTCACTGGTAAAAGAGGACCCAGTCACTAATGCTTGGGGTGCGAGTCCTCTGAAATAAGCAACATGGGGTATAAACGATTGACTGACCTTGACTTTATTTCCATGTTGTGGTCATGATTAGCCATTGTGCAGAAGTATGTGACCTTAACCCTTTACCCAACACATATGATATCAGAATTTATTATTTTAAATATCATTTTTTCAAATTTTTCAAAAAATTTCAACAAAACCATATCACGTGACCCCTTGGAACGGGTTAAACACCAATAAATAAATATATGGGAGGCTTGGTGGCATTGTGGTAAGTGTTAAGGCACTTAACCCAGGTTGTCCACATGGGGGCATGATGACGCCGTGTACTAAGGCATACTGCACGTTGATTGTGCGCATGTCCTCACTCAATCTAACCTTGTCTGTGCAGCAGTCTGGAGTTACGATGTTGGGGCATCTGCTCGTCATTGCTCGGTGGTTCTCTCCGGGTACTTCGGCTTCCTCCACCCGCAAAACTGTCACCGACACGATATGACCTTGGCTGTTAAAGTGTCATTATGCAGCATGGAGTATAAATGATTAACTGATCTTTACTTTATCTCAATGTTGTGGTCATGATTAGCCATTGTGCAGAAGTACGTGACCTTAAACACAAATAAATAAATACATACAGTAGTTATGGCGTAAAATTAATCTGAGGACTTCGAGTTAAGTAGGTCATTCAAAGTAATGGAATTCAGTTTATTAACTGGGGCACACCGTTGGCTCAGTTGGTAGAGGTGCAGGCTGCAAGCCGAGAGGTCCTCGGTTCGAATCCCACCTGCGGCAACCGCGTTGTGTCCTTGGGCAAGACACTTCACCCCCATTGCCAACGTGGGGGCACTGTGACGCTGTGTACTAAGGCGTACTGCACGTCGATGGTGCACATGTCTTCAACCAATGCTAACCCTGCTTGTGTGGAGTTGGTATGTTGGGGGGCTGACAGTTGCTCGCCGCTGCTCGGTGGTTCTCTCCGGGTACTCCGGCTTCCTCCACCCGTAAAACTGTCACGGTCATGGTTAGCCAGTGTGCAGAAATATGTGACCTTAAAACACCAATCAATAAATAAATAACAGTTTGTTAACTGGTAGAGTGCTAAATTATTTTTGGCCATCAAACCTTGTACTCATGTCATTGCCTTGTTACAATTTATTGTAACAAGGCAAACCCTTATAAACTAAATATCAACTCAAAGATATTACAAATCACATCCACTGAATACGACCGTTCAAATTGTGGTACATGGACTTCAGAATGAAGCCCAAATATGGGCTTCCAGCACTCTACCAGTTAAGCCCTGCAGGAACCATGATTTTCCACCAACTGCCAGGTGAAATTGCCCTCAACCAAATAAACTGTCTAAGTGGTGGCTGGGAGCGTGGTGGCTCAGTAGGTAGAGGTGCAGGCTGCAAGCCGCGAGGTCCTCGGTTCGAATCCCACCTGCGGCAACCGCGTTGTGTCCTTGGGCAAGACACTTCATCTCCATTGCCCGCGTGGGGGCACGATGACGCCGTGTACTAAGGCATACTGCACGTCGATGGTGCGCATGTCTTCAACCAATCTAACCCTGCCTGTGCTGCAGTGCGGAGTTACGATGTTGGGGAGCTGGCAGCTGCTCGTCGTTGCTTGGTGGTTCTCTCCGGGTACTCTGGCTTCCTTCACCCGTAAAACTGTTACGGTCATGATTAGCCATTGTGCATAAATATGTGACCTTAAACATTAATAAACAAATAAACTAAGTGGTGGCTATTGGCCCAAAGATTATCATCATTGACTTCAGTCTATATCAACGTTTGTGAGCATATGAAGCTTTATAGCAATATAATCAAGTAGCTATATTTGACTTTATAATTGTGTTGTGTCATGATTTAGCCTGGTTAACATTTTGTCATCTCCCTGCTTGTGACATTAGATCAGTATGGAAAGTGATTGATCTTTCACCGGTAATATTAAGGCCTGCATTGTTACTATTGAAAATTGAATCTGCATTCTCAAGTTAACCATAGATGTAAGTTAAATCGAATCCTTATCAACCGACGAATATGTTTTGAGAAGAAAATCTGCATTTTTTATTTTTTGATCCAAAGTATATTTTTTATCCAACAAATCTTCTTGAAGCCGGAATGCTTTTATACACTGGATATGATGTGAGCATTCCAGTCACTGCAATAAAGTGATAAAAAACTTATTCTTCACGGTTTGCAAATTCGAAATTGTGTTGTGACTTTAAGCTTTGCTGTGTAACAAATATGAATATCACTTCTAGTAAGACCATTGCACTAACTGAAACATAGAAAATCACAAATTGTAATTTTGACGCAACCAATTGTTACTTCAAAATTATATTCAGTCTTTGCTTCACTCAGTTCAGTTAATTATTAGAGCTGTAGGTTAACCGAAACCGAACCGAGGTTTTTAGTTTTTTTTTTTAAAAACCGAAACCGTCGACATCCCGTAATCTAAGGTTTTTCGTTTTTTATTAATTACTCTCTTGCTGCAGAAATTCACATAATGCAGCCATCCCAGAGTAGTGAGAGTACCCAGACACTGCCAATGTAGGTGCGTGTAGGTGTCAAACCTCGAAAAATGGCCAAGCACAATAAAAAGTTCTGTATATTTAGGTAATTATTATATTGGCCTTCCTGATTCTTCATGTATTATAGCTTATTTTGGGCATTCATTGAGTTTCACTCAATTTCACTGCCATTCAGTTATGACTCCGGACATAAGAATGAGTTTTATTGAATTTTATTTGGCCTCATGAACAAACCAAAAACCGAACCGAACCAAGGTTTTACTCCACCTGAAAAACCAAAACCGAAACCGAACAAGAAAATTTAAAAACCTACAGCTCTATTAATTATCCCCCCTTCCCCCGGGAACCTGTGGAAGTGAAGCAGTGCTTGTTTGCTCACCTGACTTTCAGTCAGGAGAGCTATAGTGATCACTCACCGTCCGTCGTCATCCGTGAACATGGTGTTTTCGTCTTCTCCTCCCAAACCGCTGAACCAATTTAATTGATATTTGAGATAATAGTTTGTTATGGCATCGCAATTTGATTCTGTTCAAATCAAGTTGCCTCGCCCGTGGGTGGGGCCACACCCAAAAAGTGTGCTGAAATCTTAAAAAATCTTCTCATGAACCAGCAGTAGCAGAGACTTGATATTTGGTGTGCAGCTTCCTTTTGAGGTGTAGACTCAGATTTGTTCAAGAGAAGTTTGTGGGGCTATACTTGGCGTCGTTATTGGAGGGGCAAAATTTTTGGCCCCGCCCAAAATTTCTATTTTCCAAACCGAGTGGCTGATTTGAACCAAATTTTATGTGAGGGCTTATTGGGTCATAAGTACCTAATTTATGCTGATTTTTTTTTTTCCCGTAGCCCCATGGGAACCGCAGGAGCTAAAAATAGAAAAAAATTAAAACGCCCATATCTCCAAAACTGCACGGCACCAAGAATTTTTATTTGGTGTGAAGCTTCCTTAGGACCAACAGAAAGAATTGGTAAAAAAAAATTGCCATCGGTTTTATCATAGGGTACAGTTTCGGAACTTTGAAAAAGTGCTGAGTCAGCACTTTTTAACACTGTAGGCAATGGGAAAAACATTAAAAAATCTTCAGCAGGCAGAATCTTTTGATATTTGGTGTTCAACATTGTAGGGTGGATCTGATTCAAAATTGTTCAAATCGGCCCCCCCTGGGTTCATATTTGGGCTCAGTATAGGAGCCCGATTTCGAACTTAGTGCATTTCAGGCAAATGTCTTAAAAAATGTTCTTCTCCAGATCCAGCAGGCAGAATCTTTTGATATTTGGTATGCAACATTGTGGGGTGGATCTGATTCAAGTTTGTTCAAATCGGCCCCCTGGGTTTATATTTGGGCTCAGTATAGGAGCCCAAATTTGAACTTACTGCATTTCAGGCAAATTTCTTTGAAAATCTTCTTCTCCAGATCCAGCAGGCAGAATCTTTTGATATTTGGTATGCAACATTGTGGGGTGGATCTGTTTCAAGTTTGTTCAAATCGGCCCCTTGGGTTTATATTTGGGCTCAGTATAGGAGCCCAAATTTGAACTTACTGCATTTCAGGCAAATTTCTTAAAAAATCTTCTTCTCCAGATCCAGCAGGCAGAATCTTTTGATATTTGGTATGCGACATTGTGGGGTGGATCTGATTCTATTTTGTTCAAATCGGCTCCCTGGGTTTATATTTCGGCTCTGTGTAGGAGCCCAAATTTGAACTTAGTGCATTTCAGGCAAATTTCTTCAAAAATCTTCTCCAGATCCTGCAGGCAGAATCTTTTGATATTTGGTATGCAACATTGTGGGGTGGATCTGATTCCAGTTTGTTCAAATCGACCACCTGGATTCATTTTTGGGCTCACTATAGAAGCCCACATTCGAACTTAGTGCATTTCAGGCAAATTTCTTCAAAAATCTTATCAAGATCCAGCAGGCAGAATCTAGTGATATTGGGTATGCACCATGCTTAGGGGGGTGAGATTCAATTTTGTTCAAGCCAAGTCCCTGGGTTCATATTTGGGCTCACTGTGGGAGCCTAAATTATAACTTAGTTCAAAATGAGGAACTTTCTTTAAAAATCTTCTTTAGATCCAGCAGTCTGAATGTTTTGATATTTGGTATGCAGCATCCTTAGGGGGTGAGATTCAAGTTTGTTCAAGCCATGTCCCTAGGTCCATATTTGGGCTCACTGTGGGAGCTTGAATTGTAACTTTGTTCGAAATGAGGAATTTTCTTAAAAAATCTTCTTCTTCAGATCCAGCAGTCGGAATGGTTTGTTATGTGGTGAGTAGCATCCTGGGGGGGGGGGGGGGGGGGGGGGGGGGGGGGGAGGGGGGGATTCAAGTGTGTTAAAGCCAAGTCCATGGGTCCATATTTGGGCTCCCTGTGGGAGCCCAAATTATAACTTAGTCAATATGAGGAATTTTTCTTTAAAAATCTTCTTCAGATTCAGCAGTTGGAATGTTTTGATATTTGGCATGGAGCAACCTTAGGGGGCTGAGATTCAAGTTTGTTCAAGCCAAGTGCCTTGGTTCATATTTGGGCTCACTATGGGAGCCTGAATGACAACTTAGTTCAAAATGAGGAATTTTCTTTAAAAATCTTCAGATCCAGCAGATGAATGCTTTTGTTATTTTTTATGCAGCATCCTTAGGGGGGTAAGATTCAAGTTTGTTCAAGCCATGTCCCTAGGTCCATGTTTGGGCTGATTGTGGGAGCTCGAATTGTAACTTGGTTCAAAATGAGGAATTTTCTTTAAAAATCTTCTTCTTCAGATCCAGCAGTCGGAATGTTTTGATATTTGGAGTGCAGAATCCTTAGGGGTGTGAGATTCAGGTTTGTTAAAGCCAAGTCCCTGGGTTCATATATGGGCTCCCTGTGGGAGCCTGAATTATGACTTAGTTCAATATGAGGAATATTCTTTAAAAATCTTTTTTTAGATCCACTGGTCAGAATATTTGGATATTTGGTTTCAGCTTTTCTTAGGAGGAGCAGATGCAACTTGTGGAAATCAATTCTCTGGGTTGATATTTAGGCTACCATGTCAGGTGAGCGCCCTCAGGCCCCCTGGGGCCTCTTGTTTATTGTTTACCATGGTAAACTGGTAAAGTAGGACCCAGTCACTAATGCTTTGGGTGCGAGTCCTCTAAAATAGGCAACATGGGGTATAAACGATCGACTGATCTTGACTTTATCTGTATGCTGTGTTCATGATTAGCCATTGTGCAGGAGTATGTGACCTTAAACACCAATAAATAAATAAATAATTATCCCTCGTCAAAACGTAGTTTGCGGGGGATATAGAAACAGGTTCTGCCCATCCCTCCATTTGTCCAACAGTAACAACTTTGGACCTTCATATCTCATTCAGTGGATATTGGACAAGTAAATGTGTTTGTTCGGTTTTTTTTTTTTCGTGACTTATGGGCCTTTTCCCACTTTTTTCAACTTAGAATTTCCCTTTTTAGTAAACTGGGGGATGCTGGTGATGTTGCCCCTTGTTATTGTTATTAATGCTCGGAACAGGTAGCGTGATGACTTAGTGTTCAGATCATTAAACTTTAACAGAAAGGTTGATGATTCGATCATTACCAGTCATAACTGTGTTGTGTCCTTGGGCAAGACACTAAATCCTAATTGCCCATGTGGGTGCGTGGTGACACTCTGTATTAAGGCGAACTGCACATTGATTGTGCACTTGCCTTCAACTGCTACAAACTTGGCATGTGTCGAGTTAGTAAGTTAGAGAGTCTGACAGTAGCTTGCTGCTACCCAGTGGTTCTTTCTGTATTTCGGCTTCCTCTACCTGTAAAGCTCTCCCAACACGATGTGACTTGCTGTTAACCCTCTACCCAATGAAAACAATATCCAAATTTGATATTTTAAAAAGGTTTTTTTTTTCAAATTTTTCCAAAAATTTCATCAAAACCAAAAGGACCCCTCATTGGAATGAGCTAGATGACCATTCCAATGAAGGGTCACATGATATGATTTTGTTGAAATTTTTTGGAAAATAATATTCAGCAGCTCAGATTGTTTAGTACATGTGGATGCACAGATTCATGAGGTAAAAGGTTAAAAGTCTACACACAGTTGTCAGAATACCAAATTTCAAGTAGCATATTTTTCCAGTCATGCAACTAGGAATCTTAACAATTTCAATCTTGCTTGACAGAGCTCATGATTGGAAAAACTGCAGCAAGAAATTTTTAAATGTCAACATCAGTGTGTGTCGATAGTGCACTTGTCTTCAACCAGTGCTAACCCTGCTTGTGTAGAGTTAGTACATGGGGGAGTCTGCAGTTGCTTGCCATTGCTTGGTTCTCTCCAGGCACTCCTACTTCCTCCACCCATAAAAATGTCAGACATGGGATGACCCTGGTGGTTGAAAGTGTCATTAAACCCTAATAAATAAATAACATCAGTGTACAGGGGGTTAATCTGCAGCAAGGTTTGCATAAAAGTCATCATGTAGAGTCGAAATTGCAAATGCAGATAAAATATGGTTATTTATTACTTTATTGCAATGCTCCGAACACTCATATCCCATCCACCATATTGACCTGGGAATAAGCTCGGGGTGCGTGATGTATAAGAGGACAAAAGTATAAGGGTGGCTTATTTTCGTGAGTCCAGCCTGCAGAAGAATTTGAATGCAAAGTTGACACAAGGTAAGGTTACTTGGTCAATCCCATAAAGAAGCATTAATCTTTAACCTAACGAACTGTCCGCATGCCCCCCCGTGTAATTTAAAATTTAAACAAAACCATATCATATGACCCAGCATTGGAACGAGCCTGTGCCAACGAGGGGTCACATGATATGGTTTTGTTGAAATTTTTTGAGACATTTGGAGAAAAAAATCATTAAGGCTTCACAAAGTAGATCTGTTTCTCAGGCCATTTTTTGTAAAATTGCATGCGGGCGGGCGTTTTTTTTTTATTTTATTTTTTATTTTTGTAGTTATTTCTTTACCATTAAAAAGTTCATGTTCTTGGTTTATTTTATGTTTTAGGCCTCATAACCTACAGAATAGCATGGGTAGTGTTGTATTAAATCCCTTGAGTGCAAGAAGGCTTTGCAGTGCTAAAGCATTGCAAAGCCTTCTTGCACTCAAGGGACAATTTTATTAACTTGGGTAAAATATCGGACATAAACCATTTGATTTTTTTAAGTTTGGATTGGTTATAAAAAGAGGGCAGCCAAAAGGACCATGCGGAAGGGCCTGAGAAACAGATTTTTATTTTTTTAGGCCTAAAATAACAAATTTTTATATTGTGTGTTGGTAAGGGGTTCCTTTTCATTGTTACAACTTCAGTATACCAGCATGTCTGTTATCGATGTTATCAAGGGAGGGAACTCTGAAAATGAAATCTTAAAAATCTGTAGGTGATCATATTTTCGATTGTGGGCTTATTCCTGTGTCAGTACGGTTGTGTGTTAAGGCTAGCATAAACAAGCTATTGTCATCTATTTGGAGGGAGAGTGCTAGTGCTCAAATGACTAGTGAATTCCAAAGTCGACTAGTCAATACCCAAAAGTCAAGTCAACTTCGACTTGTCATTGGTGATAACTTATCTTCTTATAACAGTGTTGGTGTTGGCTTCACTTGGGCATTCATATACAGCAACTTACTGGAACATTATTCTGTTAATGTGCTTCTAATTATGCTAAGAGTGAAATTATATAGTCTTATTTAATTTTTTGCTTTGTTGCGATTTATGGGAGAGTGCCTATAGGCACTCTCCCATAAATTGCAACAAGGCAAATTAATAACATATCCTGATAGCCCAAAATAATTCAGCACTCTACTAGTACCAGTTAAAACAAACTACTGTCACTACTACTAGATGGCAATAGAAGTATACATTGATTGCCCAATATTGCTGTTCAGACTGTCTGACTGTGGCACAGAAGGGATACTATTTACTTAAAAGCTTGAACTCCTCCGACTAGTCGACTGCACAATTGAGAGTCCACTACTGGTTTGCCCAGAGACGACATCGACTAGTCAACTAATCGTTTGAGTACTAGAGAGTGCTTGGTCACAAGTGAATTAATACATTCTATTTCTTGACTACCTCAAATGGCCGTGTCCACCAATTACAGGGATATTTACTACCCCAAGCAATCTACGTAACTTTTAAACTAGTGTAAATTTATTGCTTTGCTCCAGAGGGAATTTTTCAACATTATTTACTATATTTGGTTAAAATTCTGTACTTTTCTTAAAATTTAGGTGTCCAATTTATTTTTTAATACCATTTTCTTTTAAAAAAAAATACTGCTTAGTTTTTGGATTTTTTTAAACTTTTTTTTTTCTCAATGCTTCCACCAGATGAATGGGTCAGATCCATGTATTGTTTTACATAAAAATGGCCACCGATTCCAAATGTATTGTTTTACATAAAAATGGCCACCGATTCCAATTTTTTACTTTTAATTTTTTTCCGTGTAGCAAATGATTGACTTTGGAATGAGGATGCCCAGTCTAGTCCAACAAGGAGCCAAAAGCTATTGTTTGTAAGAAAAAAAAGAAAAAGAAATATGTTTATTTATTTAGAAAAAAATTGTTGGTACAGTGGAACCCTGTTTATTGAATAGCCACTTTGCCAATGAAAATTATTCAATTAACAGGGACTGTCACTTTCCTGTATTCTAGAGACAAACTTAGCATTTATTCTATTATATCCTGTAATATAATAAATTAAATGCCTGTATTGGATGAACTGAGGCCAAATAGGTCAATAAAGAAAAGAAAAACTGAGGAGAGTCAGGGTAATTACTCGAAAGATTTTTTATTCAAGTAACAGGAGTTTACACTGTAACCTATATTCAATTAACACGTCAAATTTGTACTGGAAGTATGGTAAAATGGTTTTGTGTTGGGAAATTATATTCAATTAACAGGGTTATTCAGTCAAGAGATATCCAATTAAGTGGGTTCCTCTGTACTGGCATTTCATGTTAGTGATTAATCTTGCTTACTGGTCTCATCTGTTTACCACTAATCACAAAAAATTTCCATTCAAATTTTATTTTCAGTTTTTGCCTCTAAAATGTACTCAATCCGATGAGGGGTCATAAGGTATGATTTGAAGGTAAAACCTGGAAATGTTTTTTATTCGATACATTATTTTGCTGGTGTTGTCTTCAAGTCATTCTAGGAATGGAGTTATCCATTTACCTAACATTATATTAAAACAAATATTTTTTGCCTAAATAATAACCACGTTTCACTTTTTGCTTCTTGAAGCATAGCTTTTGACCAGATATGAGAAAATCGAGGAGGAAGTTTTTGTTTTAAAATGAGCTTTGAAGGGTTTAAACTGATTTCATGTCAAAGAAATGTTTTCACAAAATTTATCCCAGTGGAGAGGGGGGAGGGGGGTTCAAGTTATTTATGAAAAAAGAATTTAAAGATTAAGTTTTGGGGTCAAGTTTTTCAATCTGGTATAACTTATAAACAGTTGAAGATAATTGTGTGAATCTTTATAGAGTTATTCAACACCATGAGGTGAGATAAAAAAAAAATTATTTTGGAGGCGGCAAGTTTTGGGACTTGGGGGGGGGGGGGGTGGTGCTGGAGGAGGGTAGTTGAAGAATTTTAATTTTTTTGTTTTAAAGTTAGTTTTGAAGGCTTTCTGATAATTTCATGCCAAAGAAATGTTTTCACCAAATTCACCCCAGTTGGGGAGGGGAGGGGACTGTAGTTGGGGGGAGGGGGAGGGAGGGGGGTGTGATCAGGTTGTTTAAAAAAACATGTGGATTTCCCTTCAAGAATAAGTTTTCAGGTTGAGTTTTTCAGTCTATAGATTTTTAATGAAGTTTCAGGGATTTGAATCCAAAGAGATGCTTTTACCAAAAACTTTTACTTTTTGCTTTAAAATGAGTTTCAAAGGTTTTCAAAGCCATTTTGTAGAAGAAAATCACCCAGTTGACTTGTGCTGTTTTGTCATGGGGGAATAAAATCACTCATAATCATGCAAAACCCATTTTAAAGGCAAAAACAAAATTCATCTAATTTACACACCCGTCCCCTGCCATGGTAGTGGGATGTTTAAAGCAGGCAAGACCCCGCTGAGTTGGTTGCCTTGTCCAAAATAAAATTTGAATGGCTACGTTTGTGAATAGAGCTGGCCAAATATGGCATTACATTAGGTAAATGGTTATCATTAAGTGAATTAGCATTTCTTTAGTTGTAACATCACCTGTGCTACATATGTATATGGTAACCTAAAATGAAAAACATGCGAACGTCGTGCCAAATTATCACTGGGTCACACAAAATTTTTGAAAAGTTGAATGATCTAGGATGAATGAATGGTGGAATGATGTTGAGCATCAACCCATCAACAGCTGCAGCGGTGTTTGCATCTGCCTGAAGTGTAGCTGCTCTTGTTGGCCAACAGAGCCGCTGTACTTTGGGCAGACGCAAACACCTATGCTGATAATGGGTTGATGCCCAACATCATTTTAAACTGTTGGTCATCTTAAGATTAAGATAGGTACAAAATCAGGAAATTGCAGTAATTCGTGTCTGTGCCACAAATAGTGATTATATGTGCTAAACTCTTCAGCAGAATGCTGTCCCATGCCAAGATTATGCTGTAATTGCAACTAATTTGTATCTGAATTGCTGCAACACAGCCTCATTATTGTTCCTAACGATTCATCTCTATTCAATCATCAGGATATTTATTGCCCATAGGAACAAGAACTTGTCTGTGATGCAACAGTTCACATACCTGCATATTTGCAATGCATATATAATATGTTTAGGTTACCTATTGAGCTACCTGAATCAGGTACCAAAAACAAAAAATGGGTTACCAAGTCTCAGACCAGTTGAATGATAAATTTTGAAAACGTCGGGGCTGTTTTTTTGCACAAAACGTAAATCGGTAAATGCACCTTCTGAAATGAAACTCTCTTCTTTCAGTGTGTTGGGAATAATCTCTCTCTGAAATGTTCTATGCCTGTGGATAGGAGTAAAATGTTGAAAGGTCTGATCTGACACTGTAAGTGTTCGGATCAGTTCTTCTTGCTGAAATCTTTTATAAATTTTCTAGTTTAACCCTTTACCTAACATGAAAAGCAGACGACACTTGCCATAAAAATTCTTGAATAACTATTTTTTTTCATTTTTTGTCTCAAAAACATAGGTTATGACCCCTCATTGGAACGAGCTCGACGAGCTCGTTCCAATGAGGGGTCATAACCTATGTTTTTGAGACAAAAAATGAAAAAAATAATTAAAATTAATAGGCGATTTTTGAGAATAGCGCTGGCCGGTTTTGGCCGTTAAGGGTTAACTTTTAAAGGCCTTGAGATTTTTATACTTGTTTACAACACTTTGGCAGTTGTTTGTAGGCAAGTCTTTGCTGTAAAAACTGCCAAAGTACTTGGTACGTAACTTGTAGGTTTATTCAAAGACTGCATTTTGGGGCACCTGTCCTGTAGCACTAAAAAGTCATCAATGTTGGAATTAGACCTTGAAGGGTTAAATGTATAAATTGTCATTTGAAGGACCTTTGGAGCTATTGAATGGATAATCTTTTTTAATTCTTTTTTTTATTTTTTCTCAATTTCATTTATTTTATTTTATATTTTTTTTGCTTTATAACATTCTGGTGATATTTTTTTAATTCCATTTTAAACAGATGTTTCAGGTGCATATTATTTAACCCTTTACCTAACTCGAAAAGCAGATGACACTTGCAAAAAAAAATTGTTGAAGCACTAATTTTTTTTATTTTTTGCGTCAAAAACACAGCTTATGGCCCCTCATTGGAACGGGCTTGTTGAGCTCGTTTCAATGAGGGGTCATAAGCTTTGTTTTTGTGACAAAAAATGAAAAGGTAATAAAAATTGAATGGAGAATTTTGTGAATAGCGTTGCCCGGTTCGGGCTTTTACGTTGGGTAAAGGGTTAACACAGCCATACTACATGGCAAACTCAATCCTAGTCCGACTGGGTCACATGTCTCACTGGCCTTTTAAAGGTAATACTCCGTTCTGCTAGACACTCGAGTTCAGAGTCCATATGCTCAGGCACCCACGATACATTCACATGAAATATATAGATAAATATATATTTGTACATTACACATCTCATTTACATACATGTACATTTGAAACATGAAGATTTACAAATATACATTTTTATAAATAAACCCCAAAACACAACAAAAAACAAACATAGATACATGACATCATACATGGCATATAAATTTGTGTGATTTGTCATAATAAAAACTATAAAATTGATCTTGTGTTGTGTTTTTTTTTGTGTTTATAATCAGGGATCTCATGCAGTTTAGAAGTTTTTGAAAATGTATGTAAATTTGTGTGAGCTTTGGAAAAGGTCTTGGAAAAATAAGTTAAAAGTGTCTCAAAGCTTGAGGGTATTGAAAAATTAAAGAAATTAATTTCTAGTTTGGGGGTGTGGTGGCTCAGTGGGTAGAGGTGCAGGCAGCAAGCCGAGAGGTCCTCGGTTCGAATCCCACCTGCAGCAGCCGCGTTGTGTCCTTGGGCAAGACACTTCACCCTCATTGCCCACATGGGGGCACGGTGACGCTGTGTACTAAGGCGTAGTGCATGTCGATGGGTGCACTGTCTTCAACCAATGCTAACCCTGCTTGTTTGGAGTTAGTATGTTGGGGAGCTGACAGTTGCTCACCGTTGCTCAGTGGTTCTCTCCGGGTACTCCGGCTTCCTCCACCCGTAAAACTGTCGAGGCCATGATCAGCAATTGTGCAGAAATATGTGACCTTAAACACCAATAAATAAATAAATAATTTTTAGTTCAACTTGACTAAGTCAAGCTGAGCTATTGCCATCACTTCTCGTCCATTGGCGTACGTACGTACGTACGTACATATGTACGTCCACAATTTCCTTTGGCACACCGCACAGGTCACAGTCCTGGAAATGAGACTGGTGCGAGTGCAATCGCTCCCGTCAGCACCCGCGTTTTGTATTTTACGGGAGCTAAAACATGCACTTGCTGAAAAGACAGGTCACATGTATGATCAGATCGCTTTGAAACTTGGTATGCTTGTTTGGGGTGACCTCCAGATGGGAGCTATCAATTTTCTATTTCCGTCAAAAAATGTTGCTCGCAACGTTATTTGAACTCAGTTTAGTCAGACCTCAATATTTCCCTATGGCACACCCTACAGGGCACATTTATGCTCGGATTGCATTGAAACCTGGTATGCATGTTTGGGGTGACCTGCAGATGGGAGCTATCAATATTCTTCCATTTCCGTCAAAAAATGTTGCCATCGGCAATGATCCTTGAACTTGGTTAAGTCAGGCATCAATATATTCCTTTGGCATGCTCTACAGGGCACCTTTATGATCAGATAGGTTTGTAACTTGCTATGCTTGTTTCTGGTTACCTCTAGATGGGAGCTTTTGATTTTCTTCGATTTCCGTCAAAAAATGTTGCCACTGGCAATAGCCTTCAATGAACAGAGTGCAGTTATGTATCAATATTTCATTTTGGATCTGATTACTTTGAAACTAGGTGTTCCTGTTTGGAGTGACCTGTGGATGCGAGCTATCGACTTCTGTAAAAAAATGTTGCAGCTGGCAACAACATTTGACCTTCGTTTAGTTAGACCTTAATATTTCCCTTTGGCACACCCTACAGGGAATATTTATAATCAGATTGCATTGAAACCTCGTATGCTTGTTTGGGGTGACCTCCAGATGGGAGCTATTGATTTTCTTCCATTTCCGTCAAAAAATGCCGCTGGCAATGACCTTTGAACTTAGTTTAGTCAGGCATCAATATATTCCTTTGGCATGCCCTACAGGGCACTTTTATGATCAGATAGGTTTGAAACTTGCTATGCTTATTTGGGGTTATCTCGTGATATGAGCTGTTGATTTTCTTAGATTTCTGGCAAAAAATGTTGCCTTTAATGAACTCAGTGCAGTTATGCATCAATGTTTCCCTTTGGCTCACCCTGCGTGGCACATTTATGATCGGATCACTTTGAAACTTGCTATGCTGGTTTGATGGTGACCTCTAAATAGGAGCTATATATTTTCTTCCTTGTCCGTCAAGAAATGTTGCCATTGGCGATGTATATTATTATTATTATTATTATTATTATTATTTATTGGTGTTTAAGGTCACATACTCATGCACAATGGCTAATCGTGACCTTGAGAGTTTTATGGGTGGAGGAAGCCTGAGTACTCTGAGAGAAGCATCGACGAGCAACTGTCAGCTCCTCGGCATTCTAACTGTTCAAGCTCCGTTCAAGCAGGGTTACCTGCACCAACGACGTACAGTACGCCTTAGTACATGGCGTCATCGTGCCCCCATGTAGGCAACCGGGATAATGTGCCTTGCCCAAGGACACAACGCGGGTCGTCCCGGAGGGGATCGAACTCGGGACCTCCAGCATAGAAGTCCAACGGTCTAGCACTGAGCCACCGTGCTCCCTGTCATTGGCAATGACCTTTGATGAACTTAGTGCAGTTATGCATCAATATTTCTCTTTGGCACACCCTGCGGGGCACATTAATGATCGGGTCACTTTGAAACTTGGTATGCTTGTTTGGGGTGACCTCAACATTGGAACTATTGATTTTGTTCCTTGTCTGTCAAACAATGTTGCCGTTGGCAATGACCACGTTTGATGAACTTAGTGCAGTTATGCATCAATATTTTCCTTCGACACACCCTGCAGGGCACATTTATGATTGAATCGCTTGGAAACTTGGTGTGCTTGTTTGGGGTGACCTCTAGATGGGTGCTATCGATTTTCGTCCATTTCCGTCAAAAATAGTTGCCGGTGGCAACGACTTTTGATGAACTTAGTAAAAACTGTCGAAAAAATGTTGCTGCTTGCACCGACCTTTGAACTTAGTTTAGTCAGACCTCAATATTTCCCTTTGGCACACCCTACAGGGCACATTTAGATCAGATCACTTTGAAACTTGGTATGTGTGTTCGGGGTGACCTCTTGATGTGAGCTATTGATTTTTTTTAATTTAGAAAAAACATTATTGTCGTTTATTATCACCAGCCTTTGAACTTAATGCATTTGTGCAGGTATTTATCCCTTTTGCACTCTCTGCAGGGTATATTTATGAATTTCCATAATGAAACCCCCAAAACATTGCCACAATCAATGACCTTCAAAGTTAGTGCATTTGTGCATTAACATCTTCCTTTGGCATGCCTCAGAGGGCACATTCATTATCAGGTTGTTTTGAAACTTTGTATGCTTATGCAGGGTGGCGAAGATTGGAGCTATCGATTTTCTTTTCATTTCCATCACAAACTGTTTCTGTTAGCAACTATCTTTGTATTTGTTGCATTTGTGCATCAACATTCTTCTTTGACATGGCCTACAGGCCACATTTATCATAGGATTGTTAGCTTAACTTGACATAGTCAAGATAAGCTATTGCCATCACGCGTGCGGAAGTCTGTTAGTCTGTGAGTCTGTTAGTCTGTGAGTCTGTGACGTCTGTTCACATTTCCTTTAGCACGGGCTACACCCTGCAGTTCTTGTCTGATCGTCACGAAATTTCATATGCAGGTTTGGGGTCATGTCTAGATGAGAACGTCCCCTTTTGGTCGCGATCGGGCAACCGGTATGGCTGCCCGAGCCCAAAACCCGAAAACCATTAGCACAGTCTACAGGTCGTATTTATGAAGGGATTTCATTGTAACTTGGTAGGATGCCTCTGTATAGTGCCTAGACGAGAACGTCCCCTTTTGGGCATGATCTATCAACCGTGATGGCTGCCCAAGCCCGAAACCCAAAAACTTTTAGCACAGTCTGCAGATCATGTTTAATGTGGAGGGATTTCATTGTATCTTGGTAGGATGACTCCTTATGATGTCTAGATGCGAATTTCTCCATTTGGGCATGATCTGCCAACCGTGACGCCTGCCCGAGCCCAAAACCCGAAAACCTTTAGCGCAGTCTACAGGTCATATTTATTGAGGAATTTCATTGTAACTTGGTGGGTTGACTTCATACAATGTCTAGATGAGAAAGTCCCCATTTGGACGTGATTGGGCAACTGTGACGGCTACAGGAGCCCGAAGCCCGAAAACCTTTAGCACAGTCTAGAGGTTATATTTATGAAATGATTTCATTGTAACTTGGCAGGATGACTCCAAATAATGTCTAGATGAGAACGTCCCATTTTGATCATGATCATGCAGCCTTGATGGGTGCCCGAGCCCAAAAACCTTTAGCATAGGCAAAAGGTCATATTTATGGAAGGATTTCATTGTAACCTGTTAGGTTGACTCCATATAATGCCTAGATGATGACATCCCCTTTCGGTCGTGATTGGTCAGTTGTGATGGCTACAAGTGCCCGAAGCCCGAAAACCTTGAGCACAGTCTACAGGTCATATTTATGAAGGGATTTCATTGTAACTTCTTAGGATCACTCCAGATGATGCTCAGATGAGATTGTCCCCTATGGTTGCGATCATTCAACCATGATGGCTGCCCAAGCCCGAAGCCCGAAAACCTTTAGCACAGTCTACAGGTCATATTTATGAAGGGATTTTATTGTAACTTGGTAGGTTAACTTCATATAATGTCTAGATGAGAACGTGCGATCATTCACCCATGATGGCTGCCCGAGCCCGAAGCCCGAAAACCTTTAGCACAGTCTACAGGTCATATTTATGAAGGGATTTCATTGTAACTTGGTAGGTTAACTTCATATAATGTCTAGGTGAGAACGTCCCCTTTTGGACATGATTGGGCAACTGTGACAGCTAAAGGTGCCCGAAGCCCGAAAACCTTTAGCACAGTCTACAGGTCATATTTATGAGGGGATTTCATTGTAACTTGGTAGGATGACTCCAAATAATGTCTAGATGAGAACGTCCCCTTTTGATCGCGATCATTCAGCCTTGATGGGTGCCCGAGCCCAAAAACCTTTAGCATAGGTAAAAGGTCATATTTATGGAAGGATTTCATTGTAACCTATTGGGCTGACTCCATATAATGCCTAGATGATGACATCCCCTTTTGGTCGTAATTGGTCAGCTGTGTTGGCTACAAGTGCCCGAAGCCCAAAAACCTTGAGCACAGTCTACAGGCCATATTTATGAAGGGATTTCATTGTAACTTCATAGGATCATTCCAGATGATGCCCAGATGAGATTGTCCCCTTTGGTTGCGATTATTCAACCATGATGGCTGCCCGAACCCGAAGCCCGAAAACCTTAAGCACAGTCTACAAGTCATATTTGTGAAGGGATTTCATTGTAACTTGGTTGGTTGACTTCATATAATGCCTAGATGAGAACGTCCCCTTTTGGACATGTTTGGGCAACTTTGACGGCTAAAGGTGCCCGAAGCCCAAAAACCTTTAGCACTGTCTACAGGTCATATTTATGAAGGGATTTCATTGTAACTTGGTAGGTAGACTCCAAATAAGGTCAAGATGAGAATGTCCCATTTTGGCCGTGATCATTCAGCCTTGATGGGTGCCCGAGCCCAAAAACCTTTAGCATAGGCAAAAGTTTATATTTATAGAAGGATTTCATTGTAACATTGTTAGGTTGACTCCATATAATGCCTAGATGATGACATCCCCTTTTGGTCGTGATTGGTCAACTGTGATGGCTAGAGGTGCCCGAAGCCCGAAAACCTTGGAACACAGTCTACAGGTCATATTTATGAAGGGATTTCATTGTAACTTCGCAGGATCACTCCAGATGATGCCCAGATGAGATTGTCCCCTTTGGTTGCGATCATTCAACCATGATGGCTGCCGAAGCCCGAAAACCTTTAGCACAGTCTAAGGTCATATTTATGCAGGGATTTCATTGTAACTTGGTAGGTTGACTTCATATAATGTCTAGATGAGAACGTCCCCTTTTGGACACGAGTGGGCAACTGTGACGGCTTCAGGGGCCCAAAGCCCGAAAACCTTTAGAACAGTCTACAGGTCATAATTATGAAGGGATTTTATTGTAGCTTGGTAGGATGACTCCAAATAGTGTCCAGATGAGAACGTCCCCTTTTGGTCACGATCATTCAGCCTTGATGGCTGCCTGAAGCCCGAAAACCTTTAGCACAGTCTACAGGTCGTATTTATGGAGGGATTTCATTGTAACTTGGTAGGTTGACTTCATATAATGTCTAGATGAGAACGTCCCCTTTGGACGCAATTGGGAAACTGACGGCTACAGGGGCCCGAAAACCTTTAGCACAGTCTACAGGCCATATTTATGAAGGGATTTTAATGTAACTTGATAGGATGACTCATTTTGGAATAATTTCATTGTAATTTTGTTGATATATGTTAACTGTGAGGGCCACATATATTAACTGTGAGGTCATATTAACCCACCCCTCAGATCTTTAGTACAGTGTACACCTCATATTATTTTTATCATAAACATAGCATACAGGGAACAGAAATGAACATATTCCCAATTATCACAATTCTTGTCTTATTTCATAATCCTTTTATAAACATTGAACATTATCCTTTTCATCAAAACACAACACACATGTTAAGCTACAGTGTCATTGACACTTTCATTTTTTAACTTGGTATGCTCATCTGGCGAGACCTCTAGATAAGAGCTATTGATTAGCATTCATTTCTGTGAAAAAAATTTGCCGTTTACAATAACATCTGAATTTACTGCATTTGTGTATCAACATTCTTCGTTTAGCCAGCCTTACAGTTTACATTTAATGAAAGTGTCAATGACACTGTAGCTTAACTTGTCTGTGTGTTGTGTTTTATGGAAAGGATAATGAAATAAGACAAGAATTGTGATAATTGGGAATATGTTAATTTCTGTTCCCTGTATGCTAAGTTTTCAATAAAAATAATATGAGGTGTAGACTGTACTAAAGAATTGAGGGGTGGGTTAATGTGGTCCTCACAGTTAATGTATGTGGCCCACACAGTTAATGTAAGTCAACGAAAGTTACCAAGTTACAGTGAAATTATTCCAAAACGAGTCGTCCTATCAAGTTACAATGAAATCCCTTCATAAATACGGCCTGTTGACATTGCTAAAGGTTTTCGGGCTTTGGGCCTGTGTAGCCATCACGGTTGACTGATCGCAACCAAAAGTGGACGTCCTCATCTCGACATTATACTGAGTCATCCTACGAAATTACAATTAAAGCCCTTCATAAATACGATCTGTAGTCTGTGCTAACGTTTTTCGGGTTTTGGGCTTGGGCAGCCATAATGGTTGAATGATCGCGAACAAAAGGGGACGTTCTCATCAGGTCATTATCTGGAGTGATCCCACCAAGTTACAATGAAACCCCTTCATAAATATGACCTGTAGACTGTGCTAAAGGTTTTCGAGCTTCGGGCCCCTGCAGCCGTCACAGTTGACCAGTCGCGACCAAAAGGGCATGTTGTCATCTAGACATTATATGGAGTCAACCTACCAGGTTACAATGGAATCTCTCCATAAACACGACCTATAGACTATGCTGAAGGTTTTGGGGCTTTGGCAGCCATCACGGCTGAATGATCGCGACCAAAAAGGGACGTTCTCATCTAGACATTATTTGGAGTCATCCTACCAAGTTACAATGAAATCCCTTCATAAATATGGCCTGCATACTGTGCTAAAGGTTTTCGGACTTCGGGTCCCTTAGCCGTCACAGTTGACCAGTCGCGACCAAAAGGGGACGTTCTCATCTAGACATCATCCCAAACCTGCATATGAAATTTCGTGACGATCGGACAAGAACTACGGGGTGTAGCCTGTGGGAAAGGAAAATGTGAACAGACTTCCGCACACGTGATGGAAATAGCTTATCTTGACTTTGTCAAGTTATGCTAAAATGCATGGATTACTCTGACGTTGTGCTCACACAATGCTGTTATGTTGAAATTTCACCAAATAACATTGGTACCAATAATCTTCAATTTTGCCATTTCATTTATAACTTACCACGTTCAAGTTTGTCAAGTTGGGCTACAGTGTCAATGACACTTTCATTTGAATAAGTTTCACTTAACTCTTATTTTCAATATATATTTAATCAAATCTAGTCATGACTGCCTCACAGCAGCCATGACCAGATTTGATGAAAAATTCATCCAAATTGAACTCAAGAAATCGTTTCGTGAAAAAAATCCATTCATTTCAAGGGGGAAAGTTTGATTAAATGTGCCCAAATTATACTTATTTCAGTGGCAAGTGAAATCTTGTCCTGTGCAGGAGTGTCCACCTGCAGCATGCTAGGAGTTAACCCTCCCAACAGGGATGTCGAAATATTCAAATTTCAACCTGCAAATATTTCACATAATGCTACAGTGAGCTCTGCCAGAGACGATTGAATTGGCTAAAATCCAAGGGTCTCAAGAGAAATTTTGATAAAAAACAAAGAGACAAATGTTACTTTGTGTTGCTGTTTTTTGCCCCCAGTTATATTTTTGTCTATTTGAGGCACTCAAGGTGGGCTGATGTCTCTGGAAAAAGTATGGAACTTTTTACTGCGAATTGTAAGAACTCTGTTACATCGTCCCTTGAGTGCAACAAGAAATCATGTGCAATGCTAAACCTCGTTGCACTCAAGGGAGGATATATTGGGTTAGAGAATGAAATTAATTTTCTCTCCATGTTCTTCAAGTATGAAAATTTATTTAATTTAGAAAAAACTCTATCTAGCCATTTGTGTGAATTTATTGACTTTTCGAGGGGTTAGGCCTCATTAATCTCCATCTCTTTCAGGGAAGAGATACAGGAGCTCTTTCTGCCCCAGACACCTGTTGATGTAACACCCTTTTCACAAAATTGATCAAATTTCAATAAATTTTGATATGCGTCTTTATATTAATAATCCACCACTATTTAATGAAAATTAATAGGGTTATTGCCCTTTGTTAACTGAAATTTTTTTGTTAGATTCATTAATTCACGGGATATGAAGCAGTTCTTGCTTACTGTGGTAAACAAGCTCGATTTTACTGGTAAAATAAGTGGGGGCACGGTGGCATTGTGTACTAAGGCATACTGCACATCGATGGTGCCCTTGTCTTCAACCAATGCTAACCCTGCTTGTGTGGAGTTAGTACGTTGCGAAAGGGGCTCCGCTAGGGAGGCAGACAGTCCGCTTGGCGGCCACATTGCCTAAATCAGTTGTTTCCCTGATATGTAATTGCCTCTTATAACAAGAGTGTTTTTTAATTTAGTAGTGGCTATTGTTTTTGGGGGACGTGCAGAAAAATTGTAGAAGTGTTAATACGGTAAAACCTGTCTTGTGAGACCACTGTCTTGAGAGACCACCTGTCTTAAGAGACCACTTCTGCCAGGCACCGATTGGTTTTACTCTATAATGGACCTACTATGGGAGACCACCTGTCTTGAGAGACCACTGTGACCTGGTACCAACTTGTATTTTTATGCCATAATGGACCTGTCTTGAGAGACCGCCCCTTTGAAGACTGAAACCATGATAAAAACGTTTTACCTGTTCTGGAATTGGAAAATCCATTGTGGTTATACTAACATAATTAAAAGTAATAAAAGCTCTTAATTAGGTTTCAATTGCTATTCAGTTACGTAACTCATTAAAGATTGAGATGTTTTTATAAGACCCCTGTGAAAAGATTAGGATTATAGCTGAATAAACAATTTTTCATACATACCTGAAATGTGACAGGATTATAAATATAAATTTGTGTTGAAAATCTTCAATGAAGATTTTCAACACTAATTTATTTTTATAATTTTTATAACAATCCAATTCAATTTGTTACAAAAACTTCATAAAAAAGAACAACTACAAAGTAATTACAAAAATCCATTCTCCATTTCTGAATTTTATGGTTGGTTATTCACTGACTTGAGAAAACCTGAAACCTTTTATGAAAGACCACCTGTCTTGAGAGACCACTTATGTGTGGCCCAAAGGGCGGTCTCTCAAGACAGGTTCTACTGTACGTCTTCCCGATGGCAATGTTTTGCTGCTGCAAAACATTGCCTATGGGAAGATGTATTAATACCTAGTGGTTCTACAAGAGAAAGCCCAAGATTTGCTGATATGGTAGCCAAGAAAGTATACTGAGAGATGATTATATTCCATGAGAGGTGCTAACTGATACAAACTCTCAAGAATGACGAGGCCATCTGGTGAAACAGTTTAAAAATGTCCCACGTGTGACAGAGCTCAGTTATCCTGGGCACATTCCATATTAGTACTCTCTTTTACAAGCAATAGTAATGGAGATGCTCTCTTGCATTTTCATCTCTGAAAAGGCCTCTTCGCTATTAATAATAATAACACTTCGGCCGGCCTCTGATTTGTCGCGGTTCTCGTATGAGAAGGCCTTGGTTACCCATGTCCTACCAACTGCCTCCCTATTCCCGCGCTTCTTCTCTCCTCCCAACACTCGGAGACGAACTGCTTGATGACATCCCTTGCCTCATTCTTCCCAATCCCTTCGATTAGTATATTAACCCTCTCCTTTGAGTCGCCCCCTAACCACATGTCCTTCATTCTACCATCCCACTTCCCCATTATACTCCCCGTGAATCTTGTTCTTTTAGACTGGTATTTTGGGCATTCTATAAGAAAGTGTTCCAGGGTCTCCACCACGCCCAAGTTACACATCTGGCACTCCTTTTCACTGTTTTTCCCATTTTGTCCCCTCAGCTCCAGGGACCGCGACCTCAGCTTGAACAACAGTGACCCCCCAAAGGTGCCATCAAGGTACTCTTCAAAACCAGGCTTCTCTTTATCACGCAGGCCACCCAAAGATCTCTTTGATTTGACCCCCTCTCGCCAATTACGGTTACAATCCTCCATGACCCTTTCTCTGACGATCTTTTTGCCCTGGTTTGCCCCAACGTCAAGGTCCGAAATCTCCAATGAGTAGTTTTCTACTAGCTCCCTCACTTGGACCATCCACCCCGTCTTGATATTTGAGTTGAAAGTTCTCAGTTGACCTAGCAGAAACACTGGTTGCGGAGACTGACAGTTGCCCGGTGGTTTTCGTCGGGTACTCAGGCTTCCTCCACCCGTAAAACTGTCCGGCACAAGGTGACCTTGGCTGTCAAAATTGATGTTAGAACTCCAATAAATCAAGAAATACTGGTATAATAGGACCCAGCCACCAATGCTTGGGGTAGAAGTCCTCTAAAATGGGCAACAGTGGTATACACGATTGACTAAACTTGACTATGTCCATGTTACTGTCATGATTAGCCATTAACTCGTAGATGATATATTGCTCTGTTACATTTAATTGGATGGTGCCAAAAGGCACTATCCGATTATATGAAACTGAGCAATGCGCCATAAACAAAAATCTGATTCTTTCCAGGTCAATATGAAATCTGCACCAACAGAGTGCAGCTATAGTCACAACCTACGGTATTTTGTAAAGCCCAAATATGGGCTTCCAGCATACTACCAGGAAAATATTTATCGACCTCTCGTGTGGAGGCATTTATTGTGGCAACAACTTATGCGCCCGCCAATTCGTCCCCTGAGTTCCAATGTGTTCTATGTGCCTACTGGCACATAGAACACATTGGAACTCAGGGGACGAATTGTCCATTCTCAATCATTGTTTTCGTCAATTAAATCAAAAACACCTCCATTGATCATTCTCACTCTTGACAATGTGTGGAAGGTGGGTAGTAGAAGAAATATTTTGATAATTGTCTGGCTTTGTGTTGATATTCAGTACACATCTTGATTTTGGTTTCAATCAGTTAACTCAAGAATTCCTTGGCTGATCTGTCTCCTCTCTTGTAGATGTATTGAGGTTGGGTTGGGAAGGTTCCTTTCGATAATTGTTTCGATTTCAAATCCTTTATTCAAATCAAATGGTTTTCCGCGCCGAAGGCGCGCATGGACGATTTGGGGAGCAAGCCCCTTTCGACCCTCATTAGCTGTAGAATTTGAAAGTGTCAGACCGTGGTAAAGGAGGAGAAGTTGTGGGTTGTTAGCGGCGCTTGTGTCTTTTCTGCTTCTTTTTCAGAGGTGGAGCTTTGGAAGGAGAGACAGTGGTAGTTGGTGTTGTTGGTGGGCTGCCTGATGGGGGTTGCTGAGTTTTGTAGGGTCTGGTCCTAGCCGAGTCCGGATTGGTTGTGGGTGATTGCTGAGTCTTTTGTTGTTGATTTCTGGCGTCTATTAGTTTTTTGGCTTCTTCGACTTCTTGGAGGAATTCTTCGTATTGCCTGTCCATATTTTGCCTGTGAAGGTCCTTTTGTATCTCGTGTTCCCGTAAGATGTTCTCTATCCTGTCGTCCTCGGCCTGGCATTCTGGTTTAGAAGGAAGAGGGGAGTGGGGATCAGGAAGAGACGAGAGGGCAACTTCCATTTCCACCTCAGTCTCCACAGACTCTTCCACATCCGACAATACCGACTGGGAAGCCGGCATTAGGATGGGGCTGTCTGTGGGAGTGGAAGGGGAAGTGGTGACCGCCTCTGGCTCTTTCTTTTCCTCACCTTTCTCTTTCTTCATCTCCAAGAATGCCTCCAAGCGTCGGGAATCCCTCCGCTTGGTGGACGGGCTCTTCTTTCTTCTCTTTCTCCTTTCAGGGCCTCCTGGCCTACTCGGGTGAGGACCGGTGTGAGAGGGGATCCTCTCACCAAAGGTACTATCTCTCCCCGAGTAGGGTGGTGATTTCTTATCTTCCTCGACCTTGAACTCAAGAGACAGATGGACTCTCTTGCCTGTCTCCTGGATAGTCCAGGTGACAGGGCAAGAGACGTCCAGAGCTGCTATCGTTTTCTTCAGTCGCACTGGTAGTTCCAGTGTTTCCATAATTGAGATTCTGATTAGGATTCTCGCACTCTGAGTTCAGTCCAAATCCATTATGCTTCATTACTGTCATATTTATTTCACTGAAACAGCCATTTTGATTTTGATTTCCATCAACTCCGAACTGCTTTAACCAATCAGTTAATGATGGGTGTAAGTCACTGAAATGTATTCATGATGTCCACAGGTGTGTTTACCAGGTAATAAAAATCATCAGCAAAATTTTAATTAATGAAGCCGTACCCTGTGCTTCATTAATTAAATTTTTGATGATTATTCCTATAATTAGTGTTTCGAATCTAATATTGTGTCAACCAATACACATCACACTCATCACACTCACACCTTGGATTCCGAGGTGTCAACAACTACACAATGGAGCTCCCAATTGTTATACAAGAGACACTGGTCAGAGTGAAGGCTACCCTAGCTACCACCTGGAGCATCGAGGTGCTCAAGGGTAAAATTCACCTGACAGTGGATTTTGAGAAGGAAACCGAACCACCGTCCTTGGAGAGGTATAACACCTTTCGCGAGGGGATCCCCCCCCCCCCCCCCCCCGCACTAGTCACCCTCTAAGTGATACGGACTCGCAGGATGATGCCAAGAATACGGAAGCAGCCGAAGGAAAGAAGAAAAGGAGAAGAAACCTAGTCAGCCCTCCGGCACCCCCACCTTCAACACCACCAAAAGAGGTATCACCATAACAGCCTCCTCCTCCAAAAAAGAACAGGAGGAAACATAGACGGCGCTGAGTACCATTTCCGTTTTCCATCTTTGCCACGCCCAGACAACCCATATCATCTACAGTTATAGAGGGCCGAAAGGGGTTTGCCCCCATACCGTCCCTGCGCGCCTTCGGCGCGCGAAACCACTTCGTTCGGAGATATTGTGTCCGTGGAAATATTCCCCACTCATGGAAAGTGACCAGTCCTTGGCAGCCATACTCTAATGGAAAGTTCCTCCGAGTAATTGTCTGGATTCGATATGGCAGCCATAACGATTTTACCCTGGCAGTCGTGTTGATTTGTGTGTTTCGTCATTGAACTTCAGAATTACTCTACCGATCAGTCTCGTCTGTTGGTGATGAGTAGGGGAAGTGGGTGGGTGTGGTGTGCAAGGTTCCTTTGTTTCTCTATGGTAATAAAGATATCATTTTGTCTGTTTCATCCTTCAACCATCTTGCTCCTTTCTTGACAGCAATTGTACCTTGATCGTACGATGCTCATACTTCATACATAGACTGTGCGTAATGGGGAGAGTGTTTGGATTGCTTTTAGGTAATGTCACTGTTACAAAGAAAATGATATTTTTTTCGGTGCAATAACGTGAGTTCCTTTATGCAGATGATGCCCCCCCCCCCCCTTTTTGAATATAAAATCATAACTTCGTATCAGATTGCCTGTAATGTATTGAGTCTGACGAAAGGGATTTCATTTGGGACAAAGTACACTGTTGCTAATTATTATTATTTATTGGTGTTTAAGGTCACACATTTCTGCACAATGGCTAACCATGACCACGACAGTTTTACGGGTGGAGGAAGCCGGAGTATCCGGAGAGAACCACCGAGCAACGGCGAACAACTGTCAACTGTCAGCTCCCCAACATACCAACTCCACACAAGCAGGGTTAGCATTGGCTGAAGACAGGTGCACCATCGACGTGCAGTACGCCTTAGTACACAGCGTCACCGTGCCCAATGGGCAATGGGGGTGAAGTGTCTTGCCCAAGGACACAACGCGGTTGCCGCAGGTGGGATTCGAACCGAGGACCTCTCGGCTTGCAACCGGCACCTCTACCAAATGAGCCACCGCGCCCCCCCCCCCCCCCCCCCCCCCCCACTGTTACAACTGCTACTACTACTACTAATAATAAGACTTGATAAAGCGCTCATAACTGCACACAATGGACGAGGAACATTCTATGTCGCTGTTCAATCACTTTCTGTTTACTGTCGAGCAAGCTCTCTTGAATAGGCAGGTTTTCAGTTTACTCCGGAATTTCTGAATTGACTCACAAGACTTTACGTCATCTGGAAGAGAATTCCAGAGATGGAGCCCAGTAAAACCCAATGATCTATCAGCAAATATAACATGCCTGTGAAAAGGTACTTTAAGTAAAGGTTTTGTACTAGACCTAGTGATATAAGACTTTGGTGAATATTGGATCAATTCGGTTAACCCTTTACCCAACGTAACGCTCAAACCGGCCAGCGCTGTTCTCAACAATCGTCAATTAAGGTTCATTATTTTTTCATTTTTTGTCTCAAAAACATAGGTTATGACCCCTCGTTGGAACGAGCTCGTCGAGCTCGTTCCAACGAGGGGTCATAACCTATGTTTTTGAGACAAAAAACGAAAAAAATTAGTTATTCAAGAATTTTTTTGGCAAGTGTCGTCTGCTTCTCATGTTAGGTAAAGGGTTAAGTAAGATGGGCTGGATTATTTTAACATTTGTATACCAACAATAAAATGTTAAATTCGATTCTTTCTGCTATGGGAAGGAAATGAAGTTCCTTCAGAGCATCTGATGGACTTGAAAATTTCCTTCTACCTACAAATTGCTGACAAATTCTGTATTCTTTGGTATGGCATAAGTCGACATTTTGGGAGATTTACGAGCAGATTGTTACCATAATCCATGTGGCAGAAGACAAGGGCATTGGCCAATTTTTTACATGTGTCTCGGCAGAGGTATGGCCTGCATGAGTTTTTTCAGTCTGAACATAGCAGCCGATGCAACTTTAGCTTTAAGAGAGACATGATGTTCAAATATCAGGTTGGCATCAAGGTGCATACCAGAAAGTTTAATTTTGTTATCATATTTTTCAGCTTGAACACCACAAACATTGATTGATTTCGTGGCACATTTTGGCAGCAGTTTGTTACTACCAAACATTATAAACTCTGTTTTTGATTCATTCATTTTAGCCTATTTGAAAGCATCCAATTTTAAACCTTATTTAAGGTGTTCGTTTACAATCTGTACTTCAACATCATTTCTCCCCGCCCGGAAAGAATCGTAAATGCTATGATCATCAGCATAACCAGCAACTATATGTTGTTTACCTTTCACACAAGAACTCAAGGTACTTGCATAGCATGTGAAGTATATGGGACCATTTATACTGCCTTGTGGCATTGAGTAATCAATATTTACTATGCTTGATTTCGCTTTAACAATATGGAGTTCATATTGTCGATTGCTTAGATAAGATGCAATCCAGCTTAACTCTTTTGGTGCGGAATAATCTGAGAAACAGAATTCTTAGCGCCTAATATTCATCAGGAATTTTACAAAAAGTATAGGTGGTTAGACTAAAAAGCGTTATTATTTTAAAAGATGTTCTGATGATCTCACTGACAGTTTTTCAAATGATTTCCTGTATATATTTAAATGGTACCCTATATATATGTGTGTGTGTGTGTGTGTGTGTGTGTGTGTGTGTGTGTGTGTGTGTGTGTGTGTGTGTGTGTTTGAGGTTAAAAAATCGCACTCGCCGAAAAATTGTTTTCATTTACTGAACCCTGGTGGGTTTCAAACATGACAAAAGGTTACACAAAATTGATTTAAACTAAGTGATGAGCTTAGGAACTGGTTAAACTGACTGGCAATAATTGATGTTATTCATTGATGGGCTCTAATTTAGTCCTTACAAGGATGTTACGCAAGCTTTTGTTTTTCTTATAGGCGATGACAGGTCGAAGATTCAAAGGTTCATTTAACTTAGCATTGGTAAAATTGAATTCATCTTTTAACATTTTTGCTATTTCGATATTCATTCTGTTGTACGTTAAAGTGAAAGGAATGATGGACCTCCTTTCGCATTCGCCCTCTGATATGTTCATACCAAATGGCCAGAGGGTTTGAAGCGTATTGATCCAAAAAGTTTCACGTTTTTTTCTAAATTCATCCGTTTCTTCTAATGTGTCTTTAATTGGTGGTTGTTCAATTGGGTGGATTTCGAAATCGTCCAAAGAATGGCCAGGAAGGTTAAAATGTTGTGCTACTGGGGCATCAGCATTATGTTTTATATCCTGTTTGTGTCTAGTAGCACGTTCTCGGAAAGGATTTTGACTTTGACCAACATACTGTTTCCGACATCGCTTACAAGTGATAAGGTAAATAATGTTTGGTGAATCACAATGGAGGGGGTTACGGATCCGATAATAATTTTTCGTTTGTTCGGAGGAAAATTCCTCTTTCTGATCAGGCATAAAAGTATGCAGTCTACAACGAGGCTTTTTGCAATTAAATACCGCGCCACTACTATTTTGTAAGGGTCTGTTGTGTTCAATCTTCAGTGGTTCGAAGTCGGTAGTTTCAGCTGGACTTTCGAGCTTTTTCAGGGTTTGGGATTTCAGGCTACGCAAAAGGCGCAGCGAGTACCCTCTCGATCTGAGGGCGCCAAATAGAGTAGAACAAGCCTCATTGAAATTTACCTTATCACTTGAATTGCGGTGGAAACGAATGAGCTGTGATTTGATGATACCTTTAAATGTATGTTGAGGATGAAATGATTTTGTGTGCAACAATTGATGTGAATCAGTTGGTTTAAAATACACTTTATAATCTAAATGACCGGACGCCTGAAATTGCTTGCCTTTATACACGGTCACATCGAGAAAATCAACAGAATTTTCACTGATAGTAGCTTTCAATTTAATATTTGGATCGTGATTGTTCAAAATTTCTAAAAATTCATCAAAATCTTCTTTTGAATGTTCCCAAATAATAAAAATGTCATCTAAATACCTGAGATATACGAGAGGATGCTTTGCACATTTGCTTAAGGCATTTTCCTCCCATTCCGCTACATAAATGCTTGCAAAATTAGGACTGAATCTTTTGCCCATAGGACAACCCATTATTTGTAGAAAATATTCTCCATTGAATTGAAAGTCATTACCTTTTAAGCTCAGCTCTAAAAGATCCAAAATTTGTTCATCCGGGCGTTTCGCATCCGGATATTTTTCAAATGCATTTTTAACTGATTTAACACCTTTATCAATATCAATGTTCGTATACATACTGTCGATATCCAAAGTAGCCAGAATTGCATTTTTTGATATTTTCAATTTCGAAATTTGTGACAGGAAATCCTGTGTGTTTTTTAGATAACTCGGATGTCTATTTGCTATAGGTTTAAGATGATAATCAATTAATTCCGAGATCGCATAAGATTCCGAATTACAATCTGATACAATTGGCCTCCCGGGTGGAGTTAAGTCATCCGTCCATGAAGAACGGTCCTTGTGGATCTTTGGTAGGATATAAAATTGTCTTGTTTGAGCACTGAGCTTAGCTGTTAAATATTTCATTTGTTTTTTGGTAATGTGACCTTCGTCGAGGAGAAATTTTAAGATCTTATTGAATTTTTCGATATTACTAGGCCAAATAAGTGAATCTATTTTCTTATAATGTTTAGTATTGCTGAGTTGTCTCATGGCTTCCTTTATATAATTATCCCGAGATAGAACAACTACCGACCCACCTTTGTCGGCTGGTTTAATTACTAATTTCTTATTTTTTCGAAGTTTCGTGAGGGCTCTCCGTTCACCAGCTGTTAAATTGTCTTTATCGGAGAGTATGTTCATGCTGAACACCTTTTTGATGATTCGTTTGCTAGCCTCAATAATTTCGGGATCTACTTCACTATCTAGAGGTGACCAACCAGATGATTCTGTAAAAGGAAGTTTCCGACCGCTGGAGTTTCTAAAGCGATCTGCTAATTTCATTTGCCTAAGAAAATTACAGTTGTATGATGGTAAATTTGTTTGGTTATCAGTTTTAGGCTTTGGTGTTGGTACAAAAGTTAAACCGCGATCTAAAAGAGATTTCTCTTGGGTTGTTAGGTCATTGGTGCCAGACAGGTTAACCACATTAGTTCCTAATCCCACATCTGTTAGGCGGCTGTTACCTTTGCCTTTACTTAGTTTAAATTTAGGTGGTTCAACCAGTGATCGTACATAATATTGGCGGTTCTCGTGGTCCAATGGATTAAATCCTGAGCAACATCAAACTTCGCGTCATCAATTTTAGGTATAACGTTAACGTCCTTCACTTTCCGAATGGTTTCGTTGATGATGCTCAGGGTTCTCCTCTCAGCCTGAGGGAGTTTTTGCGAAAAGTTTAGTTCAGCGAAATAAATTTTTGCTGATCTAAACTTGACCCTGATATCGCTAAGCATATTCCGCAACTGCTTAACTACGAGATCAGAATTATCGTTTCGAGAATTCACGCCAATATTTAATAATATTTTTTGGGGACTGGACTGGCCCCTGTGCCCTTTAAACATAGAGCGCAGATGATTGAATTTGGCGCCGGGGTAACACTCCACCTGGATGTCCGGATGGGGATTTCGATCAATGCGTCCTAAATTTGAACTTCCAATCATAAGGATGTTTTTACAAACATCGGGGAGGCGCCAATTCCTTTTGTCAAAATTAACTCCGCATTAACTCCGTTTTCCTTATTTTCCTTTACTATTTTCTCTCGCTTATTTCTTCGAGGTTACTCCCTCCACCTTCTTCCAAACTCTCGTATAAAGCACCCTGAATTCAGTTTGTACCATTGCGAAATGATCGTGTCTTTGAAAGTTACCAATCTCTGGGCATCATGCATTCGTGTGTATACCACCCACATATTACATAATGTATATATAGTCTTGAGTCTTACCGCGCCCGAATTGGTACATTCAATACTGTAGTTTATGCTCGCGGCCTGGAAAGAAGACTAACAAAACATCAGTCCCTTTGTGCTCTTGCGTATCTTTACATGTGGGCTATGCGTATTAAGGTTCAGGTCAGCCTTACTGTGACATCAGCCCTCTTTCATCTTCTATTCAACAAATGTATCCCATACTGCCAGTGCAGTAATGATCTTTGTACGAATGTTGAAAGACCCAATCTCCCACCGACATTAAATATACCAGCTACAATGCCAACAACTTCAGCCATCTGTTATTTTATATATTTTTTGACATTAGTATTGGCTGTGGTTTTGTTACTGTCTGGGGACATTGAATCAAACCCTGGACCAGGCTCTGTGAATACAGACAATACGTTCGATGCATTAAAAATCTTTCATCTGAACATCCAAAGCCTGAAGCCTAAATTAGACATAATTCAATATGAATCTCTCTTGATATCTTAGCATTTACTGAGACTTGGCTTCATTGCTCGGACCTAACTCCAGGTATTATGATCGATGGCTTCCAAAAACCCGTACGGTTTAACCGTTTGTCGAGGGGAGGGGGGTCGCCGTCTACGTGAAGGGCAGCTTGTGCTTTCGGCATAGAACTGATCTTGAGGTGAATGACATTGAGTGCATCTGGGCTGAAGTGTTCATGACCCATGGTAAGTCGCTGCTGCTAGGTGTATTTTACCGCCCACCCAATAGTCCCTCAGATGTTTGGGATAAAATTACGGCGTCTATTGACAAAGCCAAAGATACCTTAATTTCAGATATAATTATTACTGGTAATTTCAACGACAACCAGTATGGTTCTCCCAAGGGTCGCTTCCAGGAACTAAGTAATTATTTTAATCTTAGACAGCTTGTGGAAGAGCCAGCATGCTTTACCGAATCATCTGCAACTCTGATTGACCTATGTGCTGTTAGTAATACTGTACATGTACTGGAATGTGAAGCCCTAGAACCAATTGTACCTGACATGACTCGCTATCATTGTCCAATTTATATTGCCATTAAATTCAGGAAAGAAAAGCCTAAAAACTTTAAGAGACGCATATGGTTGTATGCAGAGGGAAACTTTGATGGTTTGAACAAGGCATACAATGACGTAGACTGGGAAAGACTGCTTGCTCATTCGCACCCGGACACTATAGCATCCACCTTAACCGATCAATTACTCGAAACGGCATCTAAATTTATTCCCAATAAACTGATAACCTCTAGGGCTAACCAGCCTAAATGGATGCATAATCAAATTCGGTTACTGATAAGGCAAAGAACACGATTATACCGTAGAGCAAAGCGCTCTTGTCAACTACACTACTGGGTGAGATATAAGCATAAACGAAATGACGTCGTATCAGCTGTTAGGAAAGCTAAATATACATACATATCGAAAGTCCAATCAGAACTAAGTTGTTCGGAAACACCCTCGTCAGTGTGGTGGAAAACATCAAAAAACATTTATCTGTAAACGTGTCCCTGGAATCCCGACTTTTAGTCACTTAAACAAACTCTATTCAACCAATCTCGAAAAGGCGGAAGTGTTCAATGATTACTTCTGTTCCATTTCGACATTGGATGACACTAATGCAACCTTGCCAGATTCACCCCTGCCTGCCCTACAATCGCTTGACAAGATAACATTTGAAAGCAAGGAAGTGTACGAAGCAATCAAGAGTATCAAGGTATCGAAGGCGTCTGGTCCAGATCTTATAAGTCCGAGGCTTCTAAAAGAATGTAAACACTCATTGTGTGACCCACTTACAGCCCTCTCCAATAGGTTATTAGATAACTGTTACTTTCCAAAGTTATAGAAAAAGCCAATGTGACACCGGTTTTGAAAACGAATCCGTCTAATATAGTTACTAACTATCGCCCAATATCTTTGCTTAGCTGTACTGGTAAACTATTTGAAAAATGTATCTTCAAACGATTATGGCATTTTTATGTGATAACAATATATTAAGCCAGTTTCAGTCTGGTTTTACTCCAGGTGACTCTACGGTCCTACAACTGACAGACCTCTATGATGAATTTTGTCATGCTCTTGACGAAGGAAAAGAAGTAAGAGTCGTCTTTTGTGATGTTAGCAAGACAATTGATAAAGTTTGGCATGTTGGTCTTATTCACAAGCTTTAGAGAATAGGAATATCTGGCGACTTACTTTGTTTCGTAAAATCCTATCTTTCTGATCGGTGCCAGCGCGTCCTTGTAGCCTCTGAGGCATCTCAATAACGTCTGGTGTTACACAGGGTTCGATCCTTGGTCCCCTGTTATTCCTGATTTACATCAACGATATTACTGAAAACCTACTTTGCAGTATACGTTTATTCGCAAATGATACATCCCTTTATCTTATAATTGAGAATCCTGACCAAGGTGCCATCATACTCAACCGCGATCTAGCCACAATTGAACACTGGTCTAAAACTTGGCTCGTTGAGTTCAACCCCCTTAAAACGGAATCCATGATCATATCACGTAAAAGTTACGTTCCGATGCACCCACCTATATATTTAAGCGGAACTCAAATCTCCGAGGTGAGTAGTCACAAGCATCTGGGTGTAATTTTGAATAAAGGTTGTACATGGAACGACCATATCGATCACGTGTGCGCTAAAGCCTGGACACGTATTGACATGCTCAGGGCCCATAAGTTTACACTTGATCGGAAAGTCCTTGAAAAGATATACTTCGCATTTGTCCGACCTCTTTTGGAATACGCTGACTCTGTCTGGGACAACTGCTCAGCAGCTCAAGCTGCTGACCTGGAGAAAATACAAGTAGCTGCAGCAAGAATAGTTGCTGGTGCCACTGTGAGCTGCAGTAAAGACCTTCTCTACACAGAGACTCAATGGGATTTACTGGAAGAAAGACGCCGAAAGCACAAGCTTATCCAATTTTTTGGTACCCACATACGACTCTTCGACTCATTTCAGTATTTGAGGATACCTATGGCTCGGCATTGTATTATTTGAGGATACCTATCGAGGATACCTATCGAGGATACTTATCTGAGGATACTATTACGTGTATCACAAGGCATACCTATCCCAAATACCCCTTATAAGCTATCGAGCAGTTACTGAAAATCATTGCTCGAATGACTCGAAGCCCATCGAGCAAATGAGCCTTAGAGCAATTGCTCGATCGAGTGACTCCACATACTGCTCGAATGACTCGAATTCCATCGAGCAAATGAGCCATAGTGCAATTACTCGTTCGAGTGACTCCACATACGACTCTTCGACTCATTTCTGTACTTGAGGATACCTATGGCCCTGCATTGTATTATTTGAGGATACCTATCGAGGATACTATTTCCAGTATCACAAGGCAGACCTATCCCAAATATCCCTTATAAGCTATCGAGAAGTTACTGAAAATCATTGCTCGAATGACTCTAAGCTCATCGAGCAAATGAGCCTTAGAGCAATTGCTCGATCGAGTGACTCCACATACTGCTCGAACGACTCAAATTCCATCGAGCAAATGAGCCATAGAGCAATTGCTCGTTCGAGTGACTCCACATACGACTCTTCGACTCATTTCAGTATTTGAGGATACCTATGGCCCGGCATTGTATTATTTGAGGATACCTATCGAGGATACCCATCGAGGATACTTATCTGAGGATACTATTTCCTGTATCACAAGGCAGACCCATCCCAAATATCCCTTATAAGCTATCGAGCAGTTACTGAAAATCATTGCTCGAATGACTCTAAGCCCACCGAGCAACGACGAGCAGCTGCCAGCTCCCCAACATCGTAACTCCGCACTGCAGCACAGGCAGGGTTAGATTGGTTGAAGACATGCGTACCATCGACGTGCAGTACGCCTTAGTACACGGCGTCATCGTGCCCCCACATGGGCAATGGGGGTGAAGTGTCTTGCCCAAGGATACAACGCGGTTGCCGCAGGTGGGATTCGAACCGAGGACCTCTCGGCTTGCAGCCTGCACCTCTACCTACTGAGCCACCGCGCCCCCAAAGGGAGGAACAAATTGATCATGATTAATTAATTCATCCCTGATGGATTGAACTTTATTGTGGAAAAACGTTGCAAATTCCACTGCAAAGTTGTCATCAGATTTGCCTTCGGGCTTATGATTAAACTTTGTTTTGCCAGTTAATTTTGAGATAACATCAAACAGCTATTTTCAGTTGTTACCACATACACGAATTTTTTCTTCAAACCATTCTGTTTTACATTTACATGTAGTTAGTAGGTAGTTCTTATACTTATTTCGCTTTGCACAGACAATTTGCCAGTTTTCTTGGGTTCTCACGGTGTTTAAGCAAGTGTCTCTCACTCCGACGAGTTTCAGTTTTTAGGTGCTGGGCCTGTGGTGTAAACCAGAGGACAGGTACCCGCCGCACCACACACTTTGTTTTGATAGGTGCGTGTTTATTAAAGACGTTACTTTGGTCATTGTTATATGCCAATGCTAGTTCGTTGGTGTCATCTAATTGAAGGAGTGCATCAAAGGATTTACATAGATCCATTTTGAATGCTTCTCTGTTGATAGATTTTACAGAGCAGGGGCGGCGGAACGATTTTCAAGGTGTGTGTGTGGGGGGGGGGGGGGGGGGGGCTGGATCGGGTGATGGATGGTCGTCGGTATGAAAATTTTAAATTCCAGGGTCCCAAAACCCCCATTTCCATGCATCTGAGTAGATACTTTGAGATTTTTCGGGAGAGGTATTTGAAAGATTTCGCACTTTTGACAACGTCGGTAAAGCATACAGGTGAGGTCTATTTATCAGCTTTGGTCGTAACGACCAAAGCTGCTAAATAGACCTCGCCTGTATGATTTACCAGACGTTTACAGCAATTATACTGTCTGTGGATTATCTTGTCTGGGGGTGGATTTGGTACTTGTATGTCTGTAAGATTACGATCTATTTCAGTTAACCGATTTATTAACAGACTTATACATTTTAGCGTTTGCTGCCACTTACTGCAAAAAAAATGATCCGAAATCCATCGAGACTGAACCAGTAAGAGAGAAACATAGCTGGCGAAAATATGGGGAGGCTCTGGATCCGCCCCTTGTTTCACCAGTCATTGGTTGTGTTAAAATATATGTATACAAAAAAAAACAGGGCTGGGCAAAAAAGTGGAGGGGCTGAAGCACCCCCCCCCCCCCCGGATTTGCCGCCCCTGCAAAGCGAAGTTCAATTTTCTTCTTTTGACGAAGTGGCCGACATGTAGACAGTTCTGCAGTCACAAATGCATGATCCGAAATATGAAAGTCGGCTTTTATGTTAGAGACCTCAAAGTCAGCTTCTTCCCTAATTAGAATCAGATCTAACGTATTTTCAGGTAAATGTGTTGGAACATGAACTAACTGATCCAAAGAAAAAGATTCATGTAGATGTTTGAAGGGCACATATAATTATCATCAGGTTTGTTAACACGAATGTTGAAAACCCCGAAAATAAGGCACTTGTCATTTACAGACATAAAGCCGTGTTAATAAATTTTGACACGGTGATGGGATGAGATTCCGAATAAGAATAAACAAAGGTCTACACAAAATTAAGCATGTTAAATGCAGATCACCAAAGTGAGCTGTCACTTCAGCATATTGGAATGATATTATTACACCAAACCTCACCGCTTTGACAGAAAGGTTTGTTTTGAAAAAGATTCCAATACAGCGGAGCCCACTCAATTGGATATCTCTTAACTGAATAAACCTGTTAATTGAATATAATTTCCCAACACAAAACCAATTACCATATCTCCATTACAAATTTGACCTGTTAATTGCATATAGATTAAAGAGTAAACTCCTGTTAATTGAATAAAAAATCTTGTAACCTGTCGAGAAATTACCCTGACTCTCCCAAATTTTCCTTTGTTTGTAGACCTATTTGCCCTCAGTACATCCAATACATGCATTTAATCTATTATATCTTGTTTGACAGAGCTCTATGAGCTCTGTCAGACAAGATATAATAGTTTAAATGCTAAGTCTATCTCTATAATACAGGAAAGTTACACTATCCCTGTTAATTGAATACTCCTGTTAACTGAATAATTTTCATTGGCAAAGTGGCTATTCAATTAACAGGGTTCTACTGTACCACCACCAGATTTCACTTTTCACCATCAGTAGATTCGTCCCTAGGCCGTGGGAAGCTGAGGAAGTCATAACCGGTTATGACTTTTGATTTTCAGGCAATAAATATAAAAAGACTTTTGGTTTTCAGGCAGTAAATATAAATAGCCTTTTGGTTTTCAGGCAATAAATATAAGTAGACTTTTGGTTTTCGGGCAATAAATATAAATAGCCTTTTGGTTTTCCGGCAATAAATATAAATAGACTTTTGGTTTTCAGGCAATAAATATAAATAGCCTTTTGGTTTTCAGGCAATAAATAGTTTCCCTTATGATTGAGATTGCATTTGGGGTCATTGGATCAAGGTCACTGCACATATTGCTGGATGCAGAATATCCCTTTCTGTGCAATGACTTATTTATTTATATTTATTTATTGGTGTTTAAGGTCACATACTAATGCACAATGGCAAATCGTGACCATGACAGTTTTACAGGTGGAGGAAGTCGGAGTACCTGGAGAAAACCACCAAGCATTGACGAGCAACTGTCAGCTCCTCACCATTCTAACTCTGTTCAAGCTCCGCTCAAGCAGAGTTACAGCGGTTGAAGACAATGTGCACCATCGACGTGCAGTAAGCTTTAGTACATGGCATCATCGTGCCCCCATGTTGGCAACCGGGACAAAGTGCCTTGCCCAAGGACACAATGTGGGTCGTCCCGGATGTGGACTGAACTTGGGACCTCTAACATAGAAGTCCAACAGTCTACCACTGAGCCACTGCGCTCATGCAATGACTTAATTTAATCTGAACCCAAATTTTAACTCAGTGCAATATGAGGAAATTTCTTTAAAAATCTTCTTCTTCAGATCCACCTGTCAGAATCCTTTTATATCTCCAGGGAGGTGCAGATTCAAGTTTGTTCAAATTGGGTCCCTGGGTTAATATTTGGGCTCTCTATTGGAGCTCAAGGTTTAACTAAGTGCAATATGAGGAAATTTCATTAAAAATCTTCTTCAGATTCACCAGTCAGAATCCATTCATAACAGTTCTTGTGGGTCAGATTCAAGTTTATTCAAATTGGGTCCCTGGGTAAATATTTGGGTTCCCTATTGGAGCCCAAATTTTAACTTAGTGCAATATGAGGAAATTTCTTGAAAAATCTTCTTCATATTCACCAGTCAGAAAGCTTTCATATTTGATATACAACATTTCCAGGGTGGGTGTGATCCGGTTCAATATGGTCCCTGGGTTAATATTTGGGCTCGTTATTGGAGCCCAAAGTTTAACTTAGTGCAATATGAGGACATTTATTTAAAATTCTTCTTCAGATCCACCACTCAGAATCCTTTCATATCTGGTATATAACATCTCTAGGGGGATCAGATTCAAGTTTGCTCAGTTTGAGTCCCTGGCTTAATATGTGGGCTCTCTATGGGGTGGGGGCACAGGGATGCGGCAGATTAGGGTCAAGGTTGTTCAAATTCATTTGCGTTTTTCCATAAAATTTGCCATTCGAACTGCAGTAACATAACAACCTTTGGAAGTTTGGCAGTGCTTGTCTACAGCTGATAGAATAGGAAGCTATCAGGAAAACCTATGATAATAATCGTCTGTCATGGACACTAGAGTTATGAATAAATTCATGACTTCATTCCTCTATAGTGTTAATGAACCATGACTAAATGAATGTGACTCAGAATACCTCTTTGAACTACTTTATCAGGCGAGTGATTAAGGCCCCTAGTCAGGGGGAGCTTTAGTGACCACTTTCCATCTATAGTTTGTCCATCCTGCGTAAACATTACATTATCGTTTTCTCATAAACAACTGGGCTGAATTGAACCAAATTTGATATGCATGTTCTTTATCATATGTCACTTCAAGTTTAAAATAAAGCTGCCCCACCCACTGGGGCACCACAAAGGGCATGATACTTTTAGTACCCACAAATATTGTTACAAATTGAAAAAAGTCTCCAGAACAACCAATCATAATCTTGTAATACTTGGTATACAACATCCGTATAGGGTTCAGGTTTGTTCGAAAAGTCCCTGGGTTCATATTTGAGCTCCCCATGGGAAGCTAAATTTTAATGGGTGCAATAGGAGCCAATTTATTTCAACTTCATCTTCTTCAGAACCAACAGTCAAAATCTCTTGATATTTGGTATACTGCATCTTTGGAGGAATCATCTTGAAGTTTGTTCAAATCAAGTCTGTGGGTTCATATTTGGGTCTCTGTGGGAGGGGGGCAAATACAAGTTTGTTACAATTAAGCCCCTTAGTTCAAATTTGGGTTCAATGGAGGAGCCCATATTTTAACTTAGTCAATATGAGTTATAATCTTGAAAAATTTTCTTCTTCAATACACATCACTGCAATGAGATTCAACGAGATTCAAGTTTGTTCAAATGAAGTCCCTTGGTTGAAATTTTGTCCTTCCTAGGGTGGGCCCAAATTAACCCTTTACCTAACATGAAAAGCAGACGACACTTGCAAAAAAAAATCTTGAATAACTAATTTTTTTCATTTTTTGTTTCAAAAACATAGGTTATGACCCCTCGTTGGAACGAGCTCGACGAGCTCGTTCCAACGAGGGGTCATAACCTATGTTTTTGAGACAAAAAATGAAAAAAATAGTGAAAATTAATTGGCGATTTTTGAGAATAGCGCTGGCCGGTTTTGGCCGTTACGTTGGGTAAAGGGTTAACATAGTGCACTATGGGGGATAATCATTAACCCTTTACCAAATGAAACGGTAAAAACCAGAGAGTGCTATTCACAAAATTCACCATTCAATTTCATTACATTTTCATTGTTTGTCACAAAAACACAGCTTTTGACCCCTCATTGGAATGATCTCATTGACCTCATTTCAATGAGAGGTCATCAGCTATTTTTTGACGGAAAAAATGAAAAAAAGTAGTTATTTAAGAATTTTGTTTGCAAATGTTGTTTGCTTTTAGTAATAGATAAAGGGTTCAAAATCGTCTTCATCAGATCCACCAGTCAGAATCTTCAGATATTTGATATACAACATTCTTACAGAGGTCCGATCTAAGTTTGTTCGAACTAAGACCCTAGGTTAATATTTGGGCTCCCTACTGGAGTTCGAATTTTAACTTAGTCTAATATGGGAAATAATCTTTGAAACTCGTTCTTCTCCAGAACCACTAGTCAGAATCTTTTGATATTTGGTACGCAGAATCATTGCAGAGGTTGGATTCACATTTGTTCAACTCATGTCCATCAGTGAATAATTGGGCTATCAGAGCCCAAATTTTTACTCAGAGGAATATGGGAAATAATCTTTAAAAATCTTCTTCAATTCCAACAGTCAGAATCTTTTGATATTTGGTGTACAGCATCCTTAGAGAGGTTAGATCTGAGTTTGTTCAAACCAAGTTCCTGTGTTAATTTTTTGGGTGCCCTATTAGAGCCTGAATTTCAACTAAGCCCAACATGAGAAATAATCTCTAAAACAAATGTTCTCCAGAATTACAAGTCAGAATATTTTGATATATGGTATACAAAATCTTTACAGTGGCCAATATTCCATTTGTTCAAAGCAAGTCCATCGGTTATTAATTGGGCCCTCTGTTGGAGCCCAAATTTTAAGTTAATGCAATATGGGGAATGATCTGTGAAAATCTTCTTCTTTAGATCCACCACTCAGAATCTATTGATAATGGGTATACAGCAGCATCCTTATGGGGGTCAGATTTAAGTTTGTTCAAAGCAAGTCTCTCAGGTAATATTTGGGCTCCCTATGCGGGCAAGAATTTTAACTTGTTGCAATATGGGAAATTATCTGTAAAAATCTTCTCCAGATCCATCAGTCAAAATCTTTTGATATTTGGTACACAGCATCCCTAGGAAGGTGAGATGTAAGTTTGTTCAGATAAGTGCCTGGGTTAATATTTGGGCTCCCTATTGGATCCCAGATTATAACATAGTGCAGTATGGGGAATAATCTTTAAAAAAAAAAAATCTTCCTCTGATACACCAGTCACAATCTTTTGATATAGGGTATGCAGCATCCTTATGAGGGTAAGATTCAACTTTGTTTAAATCAGGTCCTTTGAATAATATTTGGGCTCCCTACTGAGGGCTCAAATTTTTTAGGGGTGCAGTATGAGGAATATTCTTCAAAAGTATTTTTCTCATGAACCCCCAATCAGAATCGTTTCATGTATGGTATAAATCTTCCTTAGGGGAGTCAGATTCAAGATGGGAAAAAGCAAGTCTCTGGGTTAATATTTGGGCTCCCTATTGGGCTCCTAGTGCTAACTTAGTCCAATATGAGGAAAAATCTCCTTCTCCAGTACCACTTGTCACAATCTTTTGATATATGGTACACAGAACCCTTAGGGGTCAGATTCAAGTTTGTTCAAATCAAATCTTTTGATTAATATTTGGGCTCCCTTTTTGAGTCTGATTCTTACTTGGTACAAAATAAGGAACATTCTTTAAAATTCTTCGTTTAAATAACCCCCCACGTTACAATCTTTTGATACATGGTATACACCACCCTTAGAGGAGTTGGATTAAAGTTTGTTAAAATCATGTCCTTGGGTTAATACTTGGGCTTCCTATTGGAACCTGAATTTTAACTTAGTACAATATGAGGAATAAACTTAAAAAAATCTGCACAAAATTAGTGCAATCAGTTTTTGTACAGAACTTCTGTATGAAAGTTCTGATTTGAATAAATGTTTGTATGAATGTTTAGTAACATGGAATACATCACAAACAATACAGGTTTTTTTCTCATGCAGAAATTGTGCAAATTAGATGAACTTTGATTTATTCAGTGCTACTTATATGCAGTAAGGTCACATGTCAATACGGCTCGGGCTAGGGGCTGCATTTATGAACCGATCTTCACAAAACTTCTTGGGTACCTCTGTTATCACCTTGTGTGAGAACTTGTGTTTTTGGTGCAGTCCGAAATTCAAGGTGGCTGTCGGTGGCCATTTTGTACCGAAATTAGGTACAATCAGTTTTCTGAACAGAACTTCTGTATGAAGGTTCTGATTTGAATAAATTTTTGTTTGAATGTTTAGTAACATGGAATACATCACATATAATAGATTTTTTTCTCGTGCAGAAATTATGCAAATTAGATGAACTTTGATTTATTCAGTGCTACTTATACACAGTTAGTATACCTGTCAATACGACTCGGGCTAGAGGCTGTATTTATGAACCAATCTTCACGAAACTTCTTGGGCACCTTTGTTATCACCTTGGGAAGAGAACAAGTGTTTTTTGGGTGCAGTCCAAAATTTCAAGGTGGCCACAGGCGGCCAATTCGACAAATTTTGATTTATTCAGTGCTACTTACACACAGTAAGTGCACATTTCAGTACAGCTCTGGCTAGAGGCATCTAACTGTCACCCATCTTTACAATACTTTACCTGTACATTTGTTACAGGCTACGGTTAGTATTTATGTACAGACCTTTAGAATACTTTACATGTACCTTTGTTATCAGGTCATTACCTGGATGTGTCATTGCTGTGTCACATACTGTACATGTACATGTCTTACACAAGTTGAACTACAGCACTTTCATTATTTTTGTAATTATTTCTTTGCCATCAAAAGTTCATGTTCTTGGTTTGTTTTATGTTTTAGGCCTCATAATCTACAGAATAGCCTGTGTGGTGGTGTATTTTATCCCTGGAGTCCAAGAAGGCTTTGCAATGCTTTAGCTTTGCAAAGCTTTGATGCACTCAAGGGACAAATTTATCATTTTCATTAACTTGGATAAAATATCAGACATAAACTATTTAATTTTGATTTTTTGATGTTTGCATGGTTATAAAAAGAGAGCATGCAGCAGCCAAAAGGACCATGCAGGATAGGCTGAAAAACAGATTTTAAAACTTTTTAGGCCTTAATACAGTGGAGCCCGCTTAATTGGATATCTCTTAACTGAATAACCCTGTTAATTGAATATAACTTCCCAACACAAAGCCATTTACCAAACCTCCAGTACAAATTTGACCTGTTAATTGAATATAGGTTATAGAGTAAACTCCTGTTAATTGAATAAAACTCTTGTAACTTGTGGAGATATTACCCTGACTCTCCCCCAGATTTTCTTTGTTTATAGACCTATTTGGCCTCATTACATCCATTACAGGCATTTAATCTATTATATCTTGTTTGACAGCTCATGGAGCTCTGTCAAACAAGATATACTTGAATAAATGCTATGTTTATCCCTAGAATACAGGAAAGGGATACATCCCTGTTAATGGAATACTCCTGTTAATTGAATAATTTTTATTGGCAAGGTGGTTATTCAATTAGCAGGGTTCCACTGTACAAATGAAAGTGTCAATGACACTGTAGCTCAACTTGTTAAGACATATACATGTACAGTATGTGACACAGCAATGACAAACATCCAGGTAATGACATGATAACAAAGGTATATATAAAGTAATGTAACGGTCGGTACATAAATACTGACCGTAGCCTGTAACAAATGTATAGGTAAGGTATTGTAAAGGTGGGCAACAGTCAGATGCTAAACTAGAAAAGAAATCTTGGAGTCTCTGAGTGGGTTTGACTGAATCCCAAAATATTTGTTCTCATAGCACAGTGATAACAAAGGCACCCAAAAACACTTGTTCCTGGCCCAAGGTGATAACAAAGGTACCCAAGAAGTTTAGTGAAGATCAGTTCATAAATACGGCCTCTAGCCTGAGCCGTATAGAAGTTGTGTACAAAAAACTTATTGGACCTAATTTCGGTACAAAATTGCCACTGGCAGCCATCTTGAATTTTGGACTGCACCCAGAAACACTCGTTCTCGTCCCAAGGTGATAACAAAGGTACCCAAGAAGTTTTGTTAAGATCGGTTCATAAATACAGCCTCATGTATTGACATGTGGACTAAATGTGTATAAGTAGCACTAAATAATTCAAAGTTCATCAAATTTGCATAATTTCTGCATGAGAAAAAACCTGTATTATACGTGATGTATTCAATATTACTCAGCATTCATTCAAAAATTTATTCAAATCAGAACCTTCATATAGAAGTTCTGTACCAAAAACTGATTCTACCTAATTTTGGTACAAAATGGCTGACAGCAGCCATCTTGAATTTTGGACCGCACCCAAAAACACTCGTTCTCGACCCAAGGTGATAACAAAGGTACTCAAGAAGTTTCATGAAGATCGGTTCATAAATACAGCCTCCAGCCCTAGCCGTATTGACATGTGCACTTAATGTGTATAAGTAGCACTGAATAAATCAAAGTTCATCTAATTTGCATAATTTTTGCATTAGAAAAAATCCTGTATTGTATGTGATGTATTCCATGTTAATAAACATTCATACAAATTTTTTTTCAAATCATTACTTTCATACAGAAGTTCTGTACAAAAAACTGATTGCACTAATTTTGGTACAAAAGAGCTGCTGGTGGCCATCTTGAACTTTGGACTGCACCCAAAACCACTTGTTCTCGTCCCACGGAGATAACAAAGGTCCCCAAGAAGTTTCGTAAAGATCGGTTCATAAATATGGACTCTAGCCCGAGCCGTATAGAAGTTGTGTACAAAAAACTGATTGGACCTAATTTCAGTACAAAATGGCCACTGGCAGCCATCTTGAATTTTGGATCGCACCCAGAAATACTTGTTCTCGTCCCAAGGTGATAACAAAGGTACCCAAGAAGTTTCGTGAAGATCGGTTCATAAATACAGTCTCTAGCCCGAGCCGTATTAACATGTGCACTTACTGTGTATAAGTAGCACTGAATAAATCAAAGTTCATCTAATTTGCATAATTTCTGCACGAGAAAAAAAACTGTTATATATGTGATGTATTCCATGTTACTAAACATTCATACAAAAATTTATTCAAATCAAAACTTTCATACAGAAGTTCTGTATAAAAAACTGATTGCACTAACTAAAGTGCAAAATGGGTGCTGGTGGCCATCTTGAATTTCGGACCGCACCCAAATACACTTGTTCTCGTCCCACGGTGATAACAAAGGTACTCAAGAAGTTTCGTAAATATCGGTTCATAAATACAGCCTCTAGCCCGAGCTGTATTGAATTGTTGATGGACAGATGGACAAACGGACGACTAGCCATGGCATAACCTCAAATTTGACTTACGTCAAAGTTGAGCTAAAAATAAAAACTCAGTTTTCAGAAAAAAAACTTAAATTTTTCTTCCATCATTTATCTATATATTCAAGAGTTCCTAGACAAGATAATAAATAATAATGCAGTAAAAACTGAAACAAAATTTTCCAACACCTTTATACACATAAGTATCATTTTACGACAGGTAATGTTCCACCCACCACTTTTATACAAAGCAGCCAATTAAACTAGAGATGTAACTGTCCCAGATGGGCCTGTCCATACCCCCCGCTGCCATGATTGGTACCCTGCCAAAGCACTAGTTGTACACAATTCACCCTAAAATTCAAGCCTATGCAAGAAACTAGTCTTTAGTCTAAGACAAAAAGGGGCATAACTCTGGCAAAAGATAATTTTTTTAGAAACCATAATCACTGGAGCACAGGTTCCCACGGTAGTGAACATCCATACCAAGTTTCAAAGGAATCGGCCCAAAAAATTCTTAGAAAATCACCGGACAAAAATCAGACCTATGCGTCACCTATTTCCAGTCAAATAGGGGCATAACTCTGGCAAAAATATTCTGACTGGAACTATAATCGCAGGTACACAGGTTCCCATGGTGGTGAACTTTCATACATAGTTCTACAGGACAGTGGTCCCAAAATGTCTGAGAAAATCTCTGGATAAATAGACAAAACTACATGTATGTTTCAATGAGTCGTTTTGTATTCAATGAGTCAGATGTGCGTAGGAAGAAAACGTCGAGACCGAAGGTCGAGACGTTTTCTTTCTACGTACATCTGACGAATTGAATACAAAACGACTCATTAAAACATACATGTGGTTTTGTATTTATTACATGACCCAAGCACCTACTGACCTAATTTTCTTTTCTATCAACGGTGGTAAACACCATGCAGTTTATGCAGTCGCATTGCATAAAAAAAGTCCCGGTTGGAACAGGTTGGTGTGCAATACGGAATTCCGTATTGCACAGCCGTATTGCACGCCGTATTGCACAAGAGAGACTGCATGGGCATGTAATAAAATTATGTCTTCGGACAGACTGAAGGGTGGACAAAATGTTTCCAGCAGTACCCCCCCCCCCCCCAACTCCTTGCTGGGGGGGGGGGGGGCAGTTATAAAAATGTTCAAATTTATGTTGTTGCTGCAAAAATGGCTTCTGTGGTCAATCCTGATTTCCGTTAACTGGTTGAGTGCTAATTATTATTATTATGTGACTCCCATTGGAACAAGCTCTTTCCAATGAGGGTTTGCATGATCTGGTTTTGTCATAAGGTTTTTTTCAACTGCTCAGATTGAAAATTATGTAGGCAGATATGGGAGATTTGATTTTGGTCAACTGAATAGCTGCCCTCCCAGAAAAACTAAAAGCACTGTCACAGTGCTGAAGCTGCGACGATTCGTGCAACGCCAATGATGTTTTAAACTCGTTGGTGACAAGTCCATGAATGTGACATAAATTATCCGAATGACATGCACTATTAGAGGGTGTAGACATCATGAACATACAATTGCATACCAAGTATGGTGTCATTCCATCAAGTATTTTAGGAGTTATGTTTTTTTTAAACTTGTTGGTGACAGACCGACCGACCGACAGCCAGACCGACATTGCCACATATAGAGTTGCTTGTCGCAGCTAAAAAATTTATTCAGTTAACAGGCATATTCAATTAACTCTTTACTTCAAGAATTGGCCGCATCCATGAATGGAATTGACAAATTAAGTAAGCAGTTGAAAAACATTTTTTCCAAATATGTTGACAAAACAACATCATGTAACCCCTCACTGGAATGGGCAATGAGGGGAGTTCTGATGACATTTTTTAAAAAATTTAAAAAACAAGTCACTTAACTGGTAAAGTGCTGAGTTTTTTCTGACAAAAAAAAAAGCTCATCATATACTGCTCTATTACATTTAATTGGATAGTGCCTTATAGGCACTATCCAATTAAATGTCAGAGAGCAAGGTATTGTATAAAAAATCTGATTCATATCGGGGACAATAAAGGCTTCCTTGGGCAGAATGTAGCTACATACAGTTGTTGCCTGTCACTTTTTGTAAAGCCCAAAATAGGGCTTCCAGCACTCTACCAGTTAAATGATGCATTCTGATATTGTCAATGTTGGGTAAAGGTTAACAGGGATTGTGTCACTTTCCTGTATTCTAGTGAAAGTTCTGAGGATTTATTCTATCATATCTTGTTTAACCCTTTACCCAACATAACGACCAAAACCGGCCAGCGCTATTCTCAAAAATCGCCAATTAATTTTCAAAATATTTTCATTTTTTGTCTCAAAAACATAGGTTATGACCCCTCGTTGGAACGAGCTCGTCGAGCTCGTTCCAACAAGGGGTCATAACCTATGTTTTTGAGACAAAAAATGAAAAAAGTTAAAAAATTTATAGTAATTTATATATTTTTTATACTTACCAATGACCCAGACATAGCTGGTGCTAACTCTTAAAATATAGGGCCAAACACAAATTTTGCCCCCCAATCCCCAAAATTTGCATCTAAAACTAAAGAAAACATGTCCTGAAAGGCCCTCCACACTTCGCCCCTACTGCGCATGCGCAGTGTCAAGGACGTTCCGAAATTGGCGCCATTTATCATTCTAATAACCAGTGCCTGGTAAGCGCTATGTACTCAGCGGGGAGGCAAGAGTTCCCAACTCCTGGGAGGGCCATCCCCGTCTGGGTCATTGGTAAGTATAAAAAATATATAAATTACTATAAATTTTTTAACATTTTTATACTGTACCAATGACCCAGACATAGCTGAATAGTAAAAAGGCTGGAGGGCCAAGGACATAGAGCAAAATGGAATAAGCTCAATAAAATAAAATAGAGTCATCCCCTGTAGGGAAAAGAAGAAATAGGCCTTACATGTATCTTTCTTATTTATGATAAATTAGAAAGATACAACACCTTCCAAAAATTGAGCTTCATACATCCATGTACTCTATTAATATCCAATAATCCTATACTAATAATTTTTAAAGTAAGCCAATAATAAAGTAAGTCTAGAGAATAGAGACTCTTATACTCCTAAAAGTGTGTGAGAATTGCATAATCATGTCCGTTGACATATGCAAAATTCAAAAGCTATACTTTAAAAACTAAGACTTGAATGAATTTTATAAACTTAAACTTCTCACTAAACAACCATCCCAATAACAGCTCAGAATTACTAACTCCGGAGGAGGTATCCCCTTGTTTTCATAGTAAAAACAGGTGACCCAAGGGAACACCCTCCCCCCCCCCCCCTTTTTCTTGCCCTGGGTCAAATAGCCCAGAGCGAAGAGGGCAGCCGAACGGAGACACTGCCGAAACAGACAGCCTACCTAGCTATAGTAGCAACTGTTAAGTGAATGACATTCTGAGCAGTAGATAATAGACCTAACAATAGAGGCCTCCAGAAATGGACTCGATATTTCTGAGATAAAATTCATGAATGGATGGCTGAGCGCAATGAGCAGCCTTCAAAAATCTATAATAGCAACACTATTAATGTAAGCCCAAGAAGTAGAAGAACTCTTACTTCATGAGCCGAAATCTTAAGCACAACTGCTAAGCCAATGATATACCATAAGCAGTACGCTAGTTAATAGAATCCATTAACAATAAAATGGAGCGTAACGTCCTTCTACTAAACATCAAAGACAGAAGAAGCTTACGCCCTTGTAATAAACAGATATCTGTTTATAAATACATAAACTGTACCCGGAAAGAGTAAAGGCCTATGCCCATACGAAGACGGAAGGACCTTAAAATAATAGGTTCCGGATAATAGGAGCCTAACTCTTATGCAACAATCCAACCTAAATAGTAACGGAAGTATTGATTCCGAAACTATGAAAGTGAAAATCATCCATCGATAGTGCATGAACTCACTGACTCTACAGTAAAAGAGAAACCAACAGAACTACTGTCTAAAAGGTCAGAATTTGAAAACTACTGTTTCCAGAGGCTCAAATGATTACTTAGCTAAATAAGAACCGAAGTTAAAATCCGTATAGGAATTTAATCTAAAGATTCTAAGTCTATTTATCAAAAAGTTACTAACTGACTTAGATAAAGAGACAAAAGACTCAATTGTAAACTATCGTAGAGTGCATAGGTATGAGGTAACATAAACCTATAACCTAAATAACAACAGGCTGCAGTAGATCTTGTGAAACAAGTATACTAAAAAATAGCAATGAGTAGTATGGAGAGATCAACCATATGAACATAATGATCCCTACACCACGACGGAAGAGCCTCCACTTTAGTCGCATAGAATAGCGAAGAAGAGGATCTCCTATAGTAAGAAATCGCGTCCAAAGCTCGTCCAGTACAGTGCTTACAATGCAATACGGACCACACAACGGAATACATGAAGGTTGCGACCTTGCTGGTTGTGATAAAGATGACACGATTTACCCAGTGAAAAAAGATCCTCACATAGAGGAAGATTTCACGTTAAGATCCACAGTAGACAAGAGAGTAAATTACTCATGATCTCTGTGAAGATAGAGATGCTATCAACAGAAATGTATTGTGGTTGTTTATCTTAGCAATACCTGCTAAAACAACAGCGCCGGAGGATACGCGTATCCTATCATTCCGTCCTATAGATCAATAGAGCGTTAACAGTATTAGCTCAGAGATCTGGACAAGCCAACACATACGTCTGCAATTGATTAGCAAGCTGTGTCATAAATAAAACATCATTGGGCGCTCCCATAGATAGCAAATCTGATTGAATACTTGTTTGTTGAGAGTCCATTCTGACAGCAACAAGCGACCCGTAAGAGAACGGGAGTGCGATAAAACAATCAGACGACCCCGAATATGACGGACCAAAACTGAACTTGGTGTACTATAACCAACAGACGGATTCTTTCCATTAAATTGAATAACGGAAACGAAAGAGTGCCTCCCTGGTTCCGGAGATACGCCACTACTGTCGAATTAAAGGACAGGAATTTGGGCATGCGTTTCTGAATAATGTTCATGCAATGACATAAAGCAAGCCTAAAAAACATTATTCCGCGGAAGTTAAACTGATAGCTAAACGACTGCGGAACCCAAAGACCCTGGCACTTCGAATCCGTAGGGATCAGTATATATCCCAATCTGTTTGACTGGCAACCGTCATAACAGCCACACTCGGGTCCGGCAACTGCGGCGGCACTCTCTGAGTCAACCACCGAATGTTTGCCCCAGTCTGAATCTCTTGTAACACTAGATAGACAAGAGAATGTATAAATCAAGCAATTCATGGATTGCCGGAAAGTTGCCGTCGAAGAGAAGCTCCTCCGGGAACGAAGCGACTCTGAGAGAGTTCTTAACCTACTATCCACGCGTGGATGTAGCTAGGGCTGCATCACGTCTAACCAACTCCAATCAGCCACTGAAGGGCGGAGTTATACGTGAACAAACTACTGCCCTCAAAAGAAATTACATTGAGAATAATATCCCGTAAATCTTTTCTTGAAGACGTAATGATAACGCCTCAGTAAGGTGGATTACGTATAATAAAGCGTCTAAGTTAAGTCTACTATACATAATGTCGTTCCCAACATTGAAATTGGAAAAGACATAAACGGCGAAAAAGAATATATGCAGTCTTTAATCACACCGTCTAGACGCATATGAACTCTCGGTATGCCCTGCTCTGCCAAAATAAACTATATGTAAAAAAGATAAAATGGCAGAAATCAGCCACGCGGACAAGAAACTTGCTTAGTAGCAGGCTTGTATATATATATAAATATGTATAGCGTCGAAAAATAAAACACATGTTGTAATGACAATATTGGACTGCGTCGGTAAGTCAGGGACAAAGTCCCTGTACCGATCGAAAAATCCGAGTCCAATGACGCTATAAGTCTCTTATCCAAGATCGCAGCAATGAAGTCCGAAAAATAATCACTGGAAGAAATGCCAGAAGATATGAAAGGCATCTTCCGATACTACTAAAGGGAAAACTCGAAATCTTTCGAATCCCTTTCGCCATCCTGTCGGACCCTATAAAGCGTTCGGTCGTCCGTAGCTTGATGCAACCGCGGACCGCACCGACCCAGCGCCGTCGGATAATTCCTGATTCGACCGAGAAACCGTCAATTGCTGGGATGCTGCGAAACAACTGTGCTAACTCGGATAGCACGTCCGTCACTGAGGCCTGAGGAGCAGCGGTCTTACGATGCATTGCCGCAGGAAGCTCCGAGATCGTTACCCCGTGCATACTTCCAATATGCGAGCGAACGGAGTGTATAGGCCTCGTGTCCCTTGGCTACTGGATGGCGCGACCTATTCGCTGTGGAATCACTGAATGCCGAAACTGATCGGATACTCGAGGTAACGTAGCCAATGTGCGGTCGTGTGCCCTGCTGTGAGGATGAGGAAGCATTAAAGACAGTCTCTCGGACTGTCAATATAACGGAGCGTCCCGAGCAACGGACATATGCTCCGAATGTAAAATATCTGAACCACAACATGCGGTCCCCTATGTTGTTGGCTTCCTCCGATCTGTCCTCAATCTGCCGTCACTGGGTGAGTACTAAAGTAATTAAAGTGCTCGCATCACCCAAATCTCCTTCCTAGACCGCAACGGACGAACCCGGCAGCCGAACCATTCGATGAATGTACGCTACACCGGGTGAGCTAGCGAATGTCACTCCGTAAGCGATAGACATATTCCATGAGCACTTATTGCCGCTAACTCTTCATTAACTATGACGACAGAGGCACACTTTTGAAAGACATCTCCATAACTCTTCGAACAAGAAACCAGAAATGCTTGGATAGCAAGCATAAAATAATAATATATATAGCGTCGTTCAATAATTCGAAAGTTTGTGTGACATTATTGGACTATGTCGGAACTGAGGGACGATGTCCTTGAACCGAACCAAAAATTTCTAAGTCCACCGACGCTATCAGTTTCTTATCCGGCATCGCAGCATATGTTGTTCCGAAAGGGAAAGCTTGAAATCCACCGAATCCCTTTCGGTATCCCGTCGGACCGGATGAAACTTTCGGACGTCCGTACCCGCTTCCGCGGAGCGCCCCGACCCAGCATCGTCGGATAAAATATATGCGACAGATTCAGTTGATGCTGGGATGCTGCGATAAACTGTGCTATTAAGGAAAGCACGTCCGTTCCCGAGGCCTGTGCAATAGCGGACTTACGAAGCATTGCCGCTGGAAGCTCCGTGTACGTTGACTCCCGCACACTTCCTATGCGAACGTCCGGAGTCTGCAGGCCTCGAGTCCCCGGCTACCGACCCAGCGCTGTCGGATAATTCTCGATCCGACACCGTTTCTGTCGGCTGCTGGGATGCTGCGATAAGCTGTGCTATGTGCACAAGAATGTCCGGCGTCGAGACCTGCGGAGGCGCAGTCTATCGCTGCTTCGCCGAGGGCAGCTCCGCATCAGATGGCTCCCGCATACTTTTCCTATGCGAACGTCCGGAGTCCATCGGTCTCGAATCCCTGGCTGCCGGATGGTGTGACCTGGTCGCCGAAGAATCCTTGATCGGCGAAGCTGGTAATATATCGGCGGTCACGCAGCCAAGGTGCGGTCGTGTGCGCTGACGAGAAGAGGAAGCCTTAGCAGTCTCAGCGGACTGCCTATACAACGGAGCGTCCCGAGCGACGGACGTATGCTCCGCTAACGACACATTTGTACCACAACATCTGGGGCCAGATGTTGTTGAACGAGAGAGGGGCCTCTCTCGCTTGCCGTCCGGATGGACCGGAACGAGCTATGAACCGGACTAAAAGGCTTCCTCCGTTCTCCCTCCGATCCGCCGTCACTGGGTGTGCATTAAGTTAATTTTATAGTGCTCGCATCACCCCAAAATTCCTTCTAGACCGCAACGGACGAACCCGGCTGCCGAACCATTCGGTGAATGGACGCTACACCGGGCGAGCTAGCGGACGTCAAAGGCCGTCGAACCTACTAGGGTCCTCTTAGGCAATTGGCGTATTACATGAGCACTTTTCCGCTAGCCCTTCATTAATTGTGACGACGGAGGCACACTGTTGGAAGACATCACAGATACATCACCCTAATCTTGATCGTCTGAAATAGAAATTGATAAAGTAGAGTGACCCTGCGGGGAAAGGACCGGAGTGTCCAAATCCCCAACAACATACCGTGACATACGCTTCCCATATTGTCATCGAAATCATACGATACAGAACAGGAGTTAATGCGAGTACACTGACCACATATAGAATGATAATAAGGTCAGAGGAAGACTTCCTCTTAAAACAATTGATCAATATCCTTTCAATGTGAAAAGAAAACAAGTCCTGGTACTCGCACTAACCCCTGGCAATCAAAATACATAATAATAATATGATCCATTAATATAGAAAAAATAATTGAAATCAAAATATTTTGAAAAAATATTTTTTCAGAACAGCCCAAGTTTCTGAAAAGTAACGTTGAGCCCCAATGGATCCCAAGCCTAAGTGTGGACAAAAATTTTAAAAATATTTTAAACAATTTATTCAACACTTACGAACAATAATAATGTATCTAGTTATGATTAAAATAACATAAAGATATTATTATTTAGAAATCCCCCCCTCACACAGAGGGCTGTTGTAAATGTAAACAATGAGTGTAAAAACACTAAAATAAGACTCCAGGCACCCAGGCCCGAAATCAGTTACCAAAAATACACCATCTGATGCAAAACAGAGACTTCCAGGGAAGAAACTGCAGAACATCAGATGGTAGATGCAGAACACAACGCCTAACCACCCGTAGGTGAAGACGTAAACATGGGGAAAGAACAGAATTCATTCTGTTATTCAGCTAAAACTCCCAAGAAATTTTAGTAATAATAATTACAGAAACTATGCCAAAAGCATGGGAGAATAGCAAGGGGGAACTTAAAGGACAGGGAGAGAGGAAAAACACTTGAAAAACAGTGTAACTAAATAATCAGAATGACAACAAAATGGCTGCTGCCTTGAAAATAGGTAACTTAACATAATTTCATTAAAAAATTTTAAGTTACAGCCCTGATAATATTCTGTCACACATTCTTTTCCTCTCCTCCTTTTCTATCCTCCTTAGAATCACCATTTCACTAATATTTATGTGTCTGGCATCATTTAAACTGAGATTTAAAAGCACAAAGATCAGTCAGATGTTAACTGATGAAGGGCCAAACTTAGAAATGATAAATGGCGCCAATTTCGGAACGTCCTTGACACTGCGCATGCGCAGTAGGGGCGAAGTGTGGAGGGCCTTTCAGGACATGTTTTCTTTAGTTTTAGATGCAAATTTTGGGGATTGGGGGGCAAAATTTGTGTTTGGCCCTATATTTTAAGAGTTAGCACCAGCTATGTCTGGGTCATTGGTACAGTATAAAAATATTAGTTATTCAAGAATTTTTTTTGCAAGTGTTGTCTGCTTTTCATGTTAGGTAAAGGGTTAACAGAGCTCATGGAGCTCTATCAAACAAGATATAATGGATTAAATGCCTCTATTGGATATTTTGAGGCAAAATAGGTCTATAAACATACAGAATTCAGTGGCTGTCCCAAGTGATTCTTCGATATTTTCGCAAGATTTTTAATTCAGTTAATAGGAGTTTACTCTATTTAACATTTATGCCATTAACAGGCCAAATCTGATCTCAAGATATGGTAAATGGTTTCGTTTTTAGAAATTATATGCAATTACCAGGGTTATATAAGAGTCTCACTGTGTCAGTATACGCTATGTCACATATTTCAAGGGTTTTCAAGGAAGGTCGGAAGGACCTAAAACAAGGACTTCCAGGTGCTAAGCAAGGAATTTCTAAATGCAAAGACTTTAAAGAATCTATGAGAACCCTGTGAAATAAAATGAACAGGTTGTACTGAAATGCTGTTCAGGACTTTAGATTACACCAATTTTAACTAGAGGTACTGTGAGCAATCTCACAAAGTGATACCCCCCGCACCTGAAATGTATAAGTTAGATTATCTCCCCTTGGAAATGTCAGAACGGAATTATATTGCTTCATGCACATCTTCATAAGGAGTTCTTCCATTGTGTAAAGTTTCATGAAAATTCTTCAAATGGTTTAGGAGTTGTGCTTATAAGGATGGACAGACAGATGGACAGACGGACGGATGGAAAGATGGACGGACAGGGTGATTCCTATACACCCCCCCCCCCCCCCCCAAACTTTGTTTGCGGGGGTTATAATTACACCAATTTCACACAGTTTACAGGTGTGCCCAAATTAGAGAAGGTTTGAAGACATCAAGAGAAATATATAAATTCTCTGTACCTCTTCTACATTTGAGAATAACTTCCATCATAATATGATGATAGAAACACGAAGAAAGGCATGGCAATAAAACAAAATAGGATAAGGCGGTTATTTCTGGTTTTAATGTGCCCAAATTTGGGCAAAAGGGTGTGCCCAAAATAAATGAATTTAAAGGCCTGATGCTGTTACCATAAGATAGGGTACAAAAAAGAAGCACAAGAGGCCCCAAGGGGCCTGAGGGCACTCACCTGACATGGTAGCCTAAATATAAAACCAGAGAATTGATTTCAACAAGTTGCATCTGCTCCTCCTAAGAAAAGCTTATACCAAATATCCAAAGATTCTGACCAGTGGATCTAAAAAAAAAAAGAAGATTTTTAAAGAATATTCCTCATATTGAACAAAGTTATAATTCAGGCTCCCACAGGGAGCCCATATATGAACCCAGGGACTTGGCTTTAACAAACTTGAATCTCACCTCCCTAAGGATGCTACACACTAAATATCAAAACATTCCGACTGCTGGATCTGAAGAAGAAGGTTTTTAAAGAAAATTCCTCATTTTGAACTAAGTTACAATTCAAGCTCCCACAGTGAGTCCAAATATGGACCTAGGGACATGGCTTGAACAAACTTGAATCTCACCCCCCCCTAAGGATGCTGAATACCAAATATCAAAACATTCCGACTGCTGGATCTGAAGAAGATTTTTAAAGAAAATTCCTCATTTTGAACTAAGTTATAATTCGGGTTACCACAGTGAGCCCAAATATGAACCCAGGGACTTGGCTTGAACAAACTTGAATCTCACCCCAGCTAAGCATGGTGCATACCCAATATCAAAAGATTCTGCCTGCTGGATCTTGAGAAGAAATTTGCCTGAAATGCACTAAGTTCGAATTCGAGCTTCTATAGTGAGCCCAAATATGAATCTAGGGAGCCGATTTGAACAAACTTGAATCAGATCCACCCCACAAAGTTGCATACCAAATATCAAAAGATTCTGCCTGCAGGATCTGGAGAAGAAGATATTTTAAGAAATTTGCCTGAAATGCACCAAGTTCAAATTCGGGCTTCTATAGTGAGCCCAAATATGAATCCAGGGGGCCGATTTGAACAAACTTGAATCAGATCCACCCCACAATGTTGCATACCAAATATCAAAAGATTCTGCCTGCTGGATCTGGAGAAGAAGATTTTTGAAGAAATTTGCCTGAAATGCACTAAGTTCGAATTTGAGCTTCTATAGTGAGCCCAAATATGAATCAAAGGGGCCGATTTGAACAAACTTGAATCAGATCCACCCCACAATGTTGCATACCAAATATCAAAAGATTCTGCCTGCTGGATCTGGAGAAGAAGATTTTTAAAGAAATTTGCCTGAAATGCACCAAGTTCAAATTTGGGCTTCTATAGTGAGCCCAAATATGAATCCAGGGGGCCGATTTGAACAAACTTGAATCAGATCCACCCCACAATGTTGCATACCAAATATCAAAAGATTCTGCCTGCTGGATCTGGAGAAGAAGATTTTTGAAGAAATTTGCCTGAAATGCACTAAGTTCGAATTCGGGCTTCTATACTGAGCCCAAATATAAACCCAGGGGGCCGATTTGAACAAAGTTGAATCAGATCCACCCCACAATGTTGCATACCAAATATCAAAAGATTCTGCCTGCTGGATCTGGAGAAGAAGATTTTTAAAGAAATTTGCCTGAAATGCACTAAGTTCGAATTCGGGCTTCTACAGTGAGCCCAAATATGAATCTAGGGGCCGATTTGAACAAACTAGAATCAGATCCACCCCCACAATGTGGCATACCAAATATCAAAAGAATCTACCTGCTGGATCTGGAGAAGAAGATTTTTGAAGAAATTTGCCTGAAATGCACTAAGTTTGAAATCGGGCTCCTATAATGAGTCCAAATATGAACCCAGGGGGCCGATTTGAACAAACTTGAATCAGATCCACCCTACAATGTTGCATACCAAATATCAAAAGATTCTGCCTGCTGGATCTGGAGAAGAAGACTTTTTAATCTTTTTCCCATTGCCTACAGGGTTAAAAAGTGCTGACTCAGCACTTTTTCAAAGTCCTGAAAAAAGTACCTTGTGATCAAACCGATAGGAATTTTTTTTAACCATTCTATTCTACTGGATAAAAGTAAGCTTTATACAAAATAAGAATTCTCTGTGCCGTGTAGTTTTGGAGATATGGAAGTTTTAAGGTTTTTCCTATTTTTAGCTCCCGAGGTTCCCACGGGGCAATGGGAAAATTTGTTTTTGCATCAATCAACTACTTATGACCCATTATCATCTCATATCAAATTTGGTTCAAATCGACCTCACCGTTCTGAAAATATAAATTTTAGGCGTGGCCAAAATTTTTGCCCCTCCCATAACGAAGGCAAATAATGCCCGACAAACGTCTCTTGAACAAACTTGATTCTAAACCTCAAAAGGACTCTGTATACCACATATCAAGTCTCTGCTACTGGTGGTTCATCAGAAGATTTTCAAAAAATTTGGCCATTTTTTCTCCACACCTCTGCTTAATATGAGCCGAAACCTAATTTGGATAAAAATCAAAATGCCCCTATATAACCACTACTTACATGAAATTTAATTAACCCTTTACCCAACGCAGACGATATCAAAATTTATTATTTTAAATATCATTTTTTTAAATTTTTCAAAAAATTTCAACAAAACCATATCATGTGAACCCTCGTTGGAATGAGCTCGTCGAGCTCGTTCCAACGAGGGGTCACATGATATGGTTTTGTTGAAATTTTTTGAAAAATAATATTTTTTCAACTGCTGAATTTGCATATTACGCGGACGGATGGGGGCGATTCTTTGGGTAAAGGGTTAAAATGTTGCCAGTGGTTTAGGAGAAAGAGGCTCAAACACCACCTTCACGACGGATGAAGGGTGATAAGAAAAGCTCACCCTGACTTTCAGTCAGGTGAGCTAATAACAACAATGCAGTTTGAAATTTTTTTCTCTCACTTTATACATTATTACGATTTCAAAATTGTTTAATAATAGAGAATAAAAAGATATTTTCATATTCATATAATAAAATTTTTTGACAATTCACAGTGTAAATTAGGAATCATGGTGCACACCATTATAAACAATTCTTTATAAATAATAAAGCAGTATTCTCTGTACAAGGTATAAATAATAAACTTTTATAAAAACTATCACAGCCATCAAAGGAGAAATTCATTCATTGTTAAAAATAAACTCTGTAATACAAGAGGATTTCATACAATTGATCCGAATGCTGATTTTTATATAATACTACCATAAAGGGAGATAATTCAGATATTTCTGATAGGTATTTTTCTCCCAAAATGCACATTTTTTTCATCTTCAGTGACATACGTATTCAGCAGTGTTCAACCACAATTAGATTTGTCTCTAAACAAATGCCCAAATTCAGAGATCTAGAAAAAGAGGCAAACTGTGTTTTCTTTTATCTTCTCTGCAACATATCACCAACCACATCAGTGGGTTTTCCATCCAGACATTAACACTATACCTAACAAGACTAGAAGCTAGGGTAGGACCCTGAGGTTTTCCACCAGAAATATATTGCTTGTGCATTTTCACAGGATTTCAGAATTAATATGCAGGGGACCAATATTATAAAACTTTTACAATTGTATTCTCTAGAATTGTATTTCCTACCTATTAATATAACATATTAAAATGAATTATTTGCATTTTAAAAGATATGGCAATTTGCCAACTGGCAAACTGCCACATGCTTGAAAATGCTGATGGTTCATTTCAACCTATTTAAAGTCATATTTATTATCATTTATTGATTGGTGTTTAAGGTCACATATTTCTGCACAATGGCTAAACATGACCGTGACAGTTTTACGTGTGGAGGAAGCCGGAGTACCCAGAGAGAACCACCGAGCAATGGCAAGCAACTGTCAGCTCCCCAACATACCAACTCCACACAAGCAGGGTTAGCATTGGTTGAAGACAGGTGCACCATCGACGTACAGTACGCCTTAGTACACAGCGTCACCGTGCCCCCACAGATCGGTTGCCGCAGGTGGGAATCGAACTGAGGACCTCTCGGCTTGCAGCCTGCACCTCTACCAACTGAGCCACATTTAACTAGAAAATACATTTCTCAAAAATACAATTGTTAAAGTTTTATAGTATTGGCCCCAGGTGGGAACTCCACTCCATAATTGCTTTAGTCAAAATCCACTCGCTACATACTGAAAATATCTAGTTGACCCTTTGTCTAGTGAATCAATCATATCTGCCCATATAATTTACAAGACACTTCAGGGCTAAAGACTTGTAACAACAGTATAGAGCAGGCCTGGCATTCTGAAAAATGCAGGAGGGCAAAAAATCGCTCTCCTCAATCAGCTTAGGAGAGCAATTAGCTTTACACAGCATTTTAAGTATCCAGTTGAACAAACTCATTGAAACTGAAACCAACAGACTACATTGGTGATTTTATTAACTTTACTAAGGTAAAGCGAAATCTCTTAGACATCTAGATGTCTCACTCAACAACCGAACACACACTTGACAAGACCTGTGTGTGTACCCAGACCTGTTGTCCTAGAAAGTCATACGCCTACCACTACCACCTTCAACCCCCAAGGGGGGTTGAAGGTGGTAGTGGTAGGCGTATGACTTTCTTGGACAACAGGTCTGCTTGAATCTACAGCCACATCCTGGTGCAAGTGCTTCAAGTGACAGGATAGTAGTAATGGTAGTATTTTATGGTGTCAATATTCCTTGAATAATTACCCCTCAAACTGTGATGTCAGTTGTTGAACTTGAAACTGACAGGAAAAAAAAATATTGCTGTGACCCATTTTGCTTCAAATGATTGCAACTGTGTTTGGGTATGGTTGCAGCCATTACCTTTCACCACTAAACCACTTTCAAAATGAAATTACGTGATGTTATGTGACTTCGAAGTTAAATTACATTTTTGCTTTACAACAAAAATTTAATGTGACCATAATACATGTAATCTCAATCATCCCAGACCAAAATATTTAGGAGGGCAATTTTTCGCTCTCCTTAATTCTTTCAGGAGGGCAGTAAGGAGAGCTAAAAAATCGCTCTCCTGAAATTGCCAAGCCTGATAGAGATGGGCTGTATTGGAAATTTTAGTTCCGTATCGGTTTCGGTATTTTTAAGGGGTATACCTTGATATCGGTTCGGTATACGGTATCTGACTTAACCCTTTGATACTTTTGTACGTCTTATGATGTACGAAATCAAACAGCGCGTTGATACTTTTGTACGTCTTATGACGTACGAAATCAAACAGCGCGTTGATACTTTGTGGTCATTTGTTTTGTTATTATTTTTCAATTTTTTAATGTTTTGACCTCAATTCCTATTTTCTCCCGAACAGTGCTCAGTGACAACCATTGAGCCAAATGTTATCGCAGCTTAAAATACAAATATAATCCTACTGTCAAGACTTCTTAACTAGTGGAGTGCTAGAAGCCACTATCAGGACTTTCAAAAAATGAGAATACCAGAGCAAAAGCCAACACTTTCCTTGCTTATATTTTATATTCAGTCAAACACAAATAATATTTTGTTTATATAAATTTGTTTTCTTAAAAATTATTGTTAAATTATATTCACCAAATATGTTTCCAAGGTCGATTGTGTGCACAAAACTTGAGGCAGATATGTCTGTAAACTGGCAGACCTCAGGCAGATTACATTGACAAAACACAAACTGATTGCATCCCCAGCCTGCCAGCAGACACAATCAGCTTCTGTTTTGCACATGTAATCAGCTTGCAGACATAACCAGCCTTGTGGACCTATTCTAACAAAACAAACATGCAAACAAAACTACTGAGGATGTCATGCTCCCAATACAAATACTGATCAAATTATAATACTACATTCATTGGGGAAGTGAGAATATCTCTATCTGGGCAATATTGATATCTCTAAATTGCAATACAGTCTGTACTGTTGTCAAAGATTGTTCCTTTATTTTCTGATACAATTGATTGAAGTGACTTTTGGGACTCTTCAATAAATTGCAACAAAAAAAAAAAATATGAAAAAAATATTGTTTGATTCAAAATGAAAATATGAAGCTTCTCCAATTTCATTTAAATCTCCATTAAGATACCAGATCTTTGCAATATAGCCCTGATGGTAGCTTTTAGAACATAGCCTCCTGAAATATGAAAGTTTTGAAAATTTAGCACAATTCTCTCATTATTCATAACTACAGTTAAAACTAGAAGTCCTGTCTAGAAATGCGCACAAATAGCACGTTGGTCTGCGCGTTAATCTACTCGTTATGACCATAGTAAGGCTATCAAATTCTGTACATATGGCCTGTGTACAAGCAGTGTTCCAGCCAATGGACCCCCGGGTAACCCGGAGGTCCATTGGCAGAAACATTGCCTGTGTTTGTTGTGTATAACCAGGAGAACCTGCCATGCTTTGGATGCCATTCGATCTGGCAATTGCTCGCAATTCCTTCGCGCAATTAAGCCTAGATAAGCGCACAGTTCGTGACAGGACTTCTAGTTTTAACTGTACACATAGTATGGACTCATGTCGTGTCTTGGCTCCCTGTGGTATTGAAAGTCAGAATATGACTAAAAGCGTCAGCCAAAACTGATAAAAAAATTAATTTTGACTCCAACTGGAGCACTTGCAACATGACAACCTTAACCCTTTACCTAACCTGAAAAGCAGACGACACTTGCAAAAATAATTCTTGAATAACTAATTTTTTTCAATTTTTATCACAAAAACATAGGTTATGACCCCTCGTTGGAACGAGCTCGTTCCAACGAGGGGTCATAACCTATGCTTTTGAGACAAAAAATGAAAAAATAAAGAAAATTGGCGATTTTTGAGAATAGCGCTGGCCGGTTTTGGCCGTTACGTTGGGTAAAGGGTTAAGATAGTAAAAGTAACCATATAATATTCTTCAAAGGGTGGACTGGCATTGCATTAACCCTTTACCTAACACAATATTTTTGAAAAATAAATTTCACATTTTTCGAAAACAAATTTCACATTTTTTCAATAAAACCATACAAATGTGGACATCATTAGAACCAGCTCGACAAGCTGGTTCTAATGTTATCCATATTTGTATGGTTTTATTGAGAAACCTCCGAGATATTTTAGGATGTGGTAGGTTTATTTTGGTTAATTTTCTGGTTGTTTATAGCCGCTGTGTTAGGTAAAGAGTTTAGATCATGAAAAAGACATTTGTGACCATCACAGTACTGTACATTAGAGCTGTCACGATTTTTTAATTTAGGAATCGATTAATCGTCGCAAATAAGCGATGATAATCAATTAATCACACCCATATGCACCCCCCCCCCCCCCTCTCTTTGAAGTCGATAAAAATGAAGTTCAAGTCAGTTGACCAACCTCAAGGAAACAACGAAGACGATCCTTTTTTAGGTACATTCAAAGCTTTGATGTTCTGAACATTTGAATCGTCAGTGTAACAATCAAGATCAGTCGGCAGTTGCGAACTTCGCAACTGTTGACCGGTCTTGATTATTACACTGACGGTTCAAAAGTTCAGAACATCAAAGCTTTCATGAATGTACCTGAAAGACAATTGCTTCCGACAGCTTCTTGGGGGTTTAACATCGATGTTCTTAACTCTTTACCTTTAGAAACAATAGTTTTTTCATCAAATTTTCTTTTAATTATTAAATGTCTAAAACGGGATACAATTTACCAATTATTCGACAACGAAAAATACTAATCGATTTCGCCGTGACCGATCAACAGTCGATTAATCATGACAGCCCTACTGTACATAAGAGTAGTAAAACAGATACTCAAATTAGTAATCAATTTTCTCACCCCAAAAGTATTCATAAATTATCATAAGGCCACACAAAGTAAATCTTCTGTTTCTCAGGCCATTATTTGTGAAATTGCATGCGGGCGAGCGGTTTTTTATTTTATTTTTTATTTCAGTAATTTCTCCTTTGCCATCAAAAGTTCATGTTCTTGGTTCAAGTTTTAGGCCTCATAATCTACAAAGTAGCATGGGTGGTGGTGTATTTCATCCCTTGAGTGCAAGAAGGCTTTGCAATGCTAAAGCATTGCAAAGCCTTCTTGCACTCAAGGGACAAATTCATCATTTTTTTAACTTGGGTAAAATATCAGACATAAACCATTTAATTTTTATTTTATTTAAGTTTAAATTGGTTATAAAAAGAGAGCATGCGGCAGCCAAAAGGACCATGTGGGAGGGCCTGAGAAACAGATTTTTTATTTTTTTAGGCCTATTATAAAATGAATATATACTTAATGATTAAAAAGGCCTAACAAGAGAGCAATGACATCCTTCAGAGAGAAGAAAACAATGGCGGGCTTCAAATCTTTATATTGACTTCATTCATAAATAAATAGACATACATGATTATTAAAATTTACCATAGGTAACTGAATACTGATAATCAAAAAATTACAGCATAATTTAGTTGGCACAAACTGAAAAATAAGTTATTTTCATATTAATTTTTCTTCCTACTCTTGTTATAATGGCAACAAAATGATTCAACATGAAAGGGCATCTTATATCTATCATAAACACCTTGGTCTGGTAAAATTTTCTTGAAATATTGTCGAGCCCTGAGATCTAGGTTTTTTGCCTCCAAAATTTAAGTTATGACCCTTCCCCAATCGGAAGGATCTTTACAAATTCAATCCATTGGGGGTTGTATGGTTTCACCCCACAGTTTTTCAGACATTTTCCAAAATGATATGCCATGTGCTCTCTTCAAACGTGAATGTTATCAAACATAGTTGCCTAACTCATGACATGTATTACATTTTCTAAATGATAATCCACTAAAATAATGAATACAATCACATAAAAGTAAAAATAAGGCCCCACAAAGTGGATCTTCTGTTTCTCAGGCCATTTTTTTATAAAATTGTATGTGGGCGAGCATTTTTTTATTTTAGTTTTTATTTTTGTTACTATTTCTTCGCCATCAAAAATTCTTGGTTTGTTTTGTTTTATTTCTCACAATCTACAGAATAGATACAGATGGTTGTGTATTTCGGTTTTTGGTTATAAAAAGAGAGCATGTGGCAGCCAAAGGGATCATGCAAGAGGGCCCGAGAAACAGATTTTTAACTTAAACTTTTTGGGCCTAAACTATATGAATGCTGGGTGAATAATTCACTACCGAAGCACCAACTTAAAAGTGTGCATGAAAATACTTATACAAGCCATTTTGAGCTGCACAGTAACCACAAAAGAAGAATTTTGCAACTGTATTCCTGTACTTACCCCTTGAGAACATTGTTCCCAATTTCTAAATGAAACAAAAAACCCCTGTTATACCAGACTGACCTGGGAATAAGCCGGGAGAGCCTAAAGTAAAAGAGTGCAAAAGTATATAGGTGGTCTACTCTAGTAATACCGTAACAAAGATGCATTAACCCTTTACCTAATGAATTGGCAGCAAGCGTCAGCATAATATACATACTGAACAGCTTAAAAAAAATTTCCGAAATAATTTCAACAAAACCATATCACGTGACCACTCAATGGAACAAGCTCATTGTGCTAGTTCCAATTAGAGGTCACATGATATTGTTTTGTTAAAATGTTTTTAAACATGTGAAAAAACAAAATATTTAAAATAATAAATTGTGATCTGAGCAAGGAGTTCTTTTTTGTTGTAACAACTTACCAGCATGGTACTTGTCGATATTATCACTCCAAAGTTAGGTACTGGGCTTATTTACATGGAGGGAACTCTTAAACTGAAATCTGAAAAACTGGTAGGTGGGCTTATTTTTTATTATAGGCTTATTCTTGGGTCAGTGAGGCAACACCTTGGAACAACCCAGTGTAAAAAAACATCTAAAAAATAACCAGTTTTTTACATCATGGTTCCCTTAATTCCTATTGTAATATAACACTTTTTTAACCCTTTACCCAATGCAGACGATATCAAAATTTATTATTTTAAATATCATTTTTTTTAATTTTTCAAAAAATTCCAACCAAACCATATCGTGACTCCTCATTGGAACGAGCTCAACGAGGTCGTTCCAATGAGGGGTGACATGATATGGTTTGGTTGAAATTTTTTGAAAAATACTATTTTTTCAGCTGCTGAATTTGAATATTACGCCGGCAGATGTCGCCAATTCGTTGGGTAAAGGGTTAAAAATACATATCCAATTTAACATATTAGATTTAAGACATGCCTTCTATTTAACCCTTTACCCAATGCAGACGATATCAAAATTTATTAATTTAAATACAGTTTTTTATTTTTTTTCGCCAAAATTTCAAGAAAACCATATCATGTGACCCCCTCATTGGAACAAGCTCAACAAGCTCGTTCCAAAGAGGGGTCACATGATATGGTTTTGTTGAAAGTTTTCAAAAAATAATATTTTTCAGCTGCAGAATCTGCATTTTACGTGGGTGGATGCAAGCGATTTGTTGGGAAAAGGGTTAAAATTTTACCACCTATGCAAAAGCATGGAACTGTGGAGTGGAACCAAAACTATGTTCTGGAAGCAAAATCTAAAATAGAAAATGATTGGTATTCATTTTGAACTAAATTTTCAGATATAATGTGCCCCCCACCCACCAGATATACCAACATTACACATTGCCATCCAAAACTGTATGTGCCAGTTCCAATAAAGGGTCCTGAGTTATGTTTCGAAAGAAATACATGTTCCAAAATTATGTAGCAACAGAAAATGATCATGCTTGCTGAACACACTGTTCAAGGTAATTTGTTAAAGGCACTAACTCTTTCCATTTACAAAAACACTCCATCACTTACAAATGGGGGAAAGTTGGGAACCAAACAGAGTTGGGTATTTGATGATAGCAAATTGAAATACTTTGATCAAACAAACATTTCCATCATTCATAGGAGCAATAGAGGTTCAATATGTTAACTTCAACAAACTTAAGTTTTCACTGTTCACACAAAACATTTGGAATAAAATAAATATTAGGCCTAAAAAAGTTAAAAATCTGTTTCTCAGGCCCTCCTGCATAGTCCTTTTGGTTGTCGCATGCTCTCTTTTTATAACCAATGCAAACTTAAAACAATAAAAATTAAATGGTTTATGTCTGATACTTTACTTAAGTTAATAAAATTGATAAATTTGTCCCTTCAGTGCGACAAAGCCTTCTTGCACTCAAGGGACGAAATACACCACCACACATGCCATTCTGCAGATCATGAGGCCTAAAACATAAAACAAGCATGAATTTTTGATGGCTAAGAAATAATTACAAAAATAACTAGAATTACTGTGAGCACTGCTCACTAAAGATACCACCCACTCCAACCAAGAAACATTTCACAACAGTAAAAAAGTATTTAATATACACAGCACATCTGTATGTTCTCCGAAAACATGAGAGCAATTTTCAATAAAAATACCTGAAAGCAGAATAGAAGGTGCACATCTATAATGTATATAAAAGAATGTCTGAGAGTTTCAATGAAATTCGCCCACTGGTATAAGAGGAGTAGCGGATAGCAGGAGTGTACCCCGCTAAAGCATCACAACAATTTGGCTAAGTTCATTTCGCCCTTTGGGAAAGAGTAAAAAATAAAAATACCTGAAAGCAAAATAGGAGGTGCACATCTATAATGTATAGAAAAGAATGCCTGTAAGTTTCAATGAAATCCACCCACTGGTTTAAGAGGAGTAGCGGATAGCAGATGTGTACCCCCAAAGCGTCACGGACGTATGGACGTACGGAAGTACGTAAGTACGGACACCATGAATGCTATATACCGCCCACTTTTCAAGTGGGTGGTATAAAAAGTAAAATAAAAAAACGCCCGCCCACATGCAATTTCACCAAAAAAATGGCCTGAGAATCAAGATCTACTTTATGGGGCCTTATGTTTTTGAATAAAGTACTGTATAATTTAGTGGCTTACCTTTACATATTAAATTGGCTGCATTTTCCTACATACAGTCGTGATACGAGAATAAATAAATATTATTTTTCGAAAACTTTCAAAAAAACCATATCATCTGAACCCTCTTTGGAACGAGCTCGTTGAGCTCGTTCCAATGAGGGGTCACATGATATGGTTTTGTTGAAAATTTGGCAAAAAAAAATAAAAAACTATATTTAAATTAATAAATTTTGATATCGTCTGCATTGGGTAAAGGGTTAAATAGAAGGCATGTCTTAAATCTAATATGTTAAATTGGATATGTATTTTTAACCCTTCACCCAACGAATTGGCAACATCCGCCGGCGTAATATTCAAATTCAGCAGCCGAAAAAATAGTATTTTTCAAAAAATTTCAACCAAACCATATCATGTGACCCCTCATTGGAACGAGCTCGTCGAGCTCGTTCCAATAAGGAGTCACATGATATGGTTTGGTTGGAATTTTTTGAAAAATTAAAAAAAATGGTATTTAAAATAATAAATTTTGATATCGTCTGCATTGGGTAAAGGGTTAAAAAAGTGTTATATTACAATAGGAATTAAGGGAACCATGATGGAAAAAACTGGTTATTTTTTAGATGTTTTTTACACTGGGCTGTTCCAAGGTGTTGCCTCACTGACCCGAGAATAAGCCTATAATAAAAAATAAGCCCACCTACCAACTTTTCAGATTTTAGTTTCAGAGTCTCCTCCTTGTAAATAAGCCCAGTCCCTGACTTTGTATTGATAACAATGTTGACAACAATACATGTAATCAACAATGCACATGATAATCAAAATTATTTAAATTTTTTTATCAAATGTTTCTAAAAATTTCAACAAAACCATATCATGTAAGGCCTAAAAAAAATTAAAAATATGTTTCTCATGCCCTCCCGCATGGTCCTTTTGGCTGCCGCATGCTCCCTTTTTATAGCCAATGTAAACTTAAATAAAATAAAAATTAAAATGGTTTACGTCTGATATTTTACCCAATTTAAAAAATTTATAAATTTGTCCCTTGAGTGCAAGAAGGCTTTGCAATGCCTTAGCATTGCAAAGCCTTCTTGCTCTCAAGGGACGAAATACACCACCACCCATGCTATTCCATAGATTATGAGGCCTAAAATATAAAACGATAACATGAACTTTTGATGACAAAGAAATAATTACAGAAATAAAAAATAAAATAAAAAAACGCTCGCCCGCATGCAATTTTACAAATAATGGCCTGAGAAAAAGAAGATCTGCTTTGTGTGGCCTATCCCCCTCATTGGAACATACTCATTCCAATGAGGGGTCACATGATATGCTTTGGTGGAAATTGTTTTGAATTTTTTTTTCAATTGTTCAATTTGTAAAATATGCGGGTGCATGCATCTAATTTGTTAAGTAAAGGGTTAATGTATCTTTGTTTTGGTATTGACAGTCACTGAACTCTCTGTCAAAATGCTTCTGCTGGCTTGACCTTTCGAAAATAAGCCCTCTTTTATTTCATGCCTTGCCGATATCCAACCTCTCCTCCCACACCCAGGCTTATTCCCTGGTCAGTATAGTAATAAACAAATTGTGTAGTTGAAAAAAAAGGTTTTCAAAAAATTTCAACAAAACCATATCATGGGTCCCCTCTTTGGAATGAGCTCATCAAGTTCATTTCAATGAGGTCACTTGATATGGTTTTGTTGAAATTTTGTGAAAATTTTGTAAAGAAAAAGATTAAAATAATAAATTTTGATATTGTGTGCGCTGGTTAAAGATGCGCTGGTTAAAGATAACCCTGTATTTAACATAACTGCCATAACCGGCACACTGTATTCACAACATTGTCATTCAAATTTTACTTCTTTTTTTTATTAAAGGTTTGCCTCAAACACAAAGCTTATAGCCCCCACATTGCAGCAAGCTCAATTGAATTAGGGATTACAGTTAAAACTAGAAGTCCTGTCATGAAATGCGCACAAATAACACGTTGATATGCGCGTTAATGTGCGCGTTATGACCCAATTAAAGCTATCATATTCTGTACATATGGCCTGTGCACAGGCAATGTTACAGCCAATGGACCTCCGGGTAACCCGGAGGTCCACTGGCAGAAACATTGCATGAGTTTGCTATGAGTAACCAGGAGAACCTGCCATGCTTTGGATGCCATTCGATATGGCAATTGCGCGCAATTCCAATGCGCAATTAAGCCTAGATAAGCGCACTATTCGTGACAGGACTTCTAGTTTTAACTGTATAAGGTATTTTTTGGTGGCAAAAAATTGAAAATTAAGGCTATTATAAAAAAATCTTGTTTCTCAGGCACCTCCCTCATCATAGAAAATCTGCCTCATCAACTTTTTCTTCACTTTGAAATCTCTTCTATGACACTATTTTGCATTTGTAGGACAAATATTTAACCAACTATACCTTGTTTGACAGAGCTCACAGAGCTCGGTCAAACAAGATAAAGTTGGTTAAATTTTTAACAACATTAGGGGAAATTTTCACTGCTGAAAACATTGGTATGCCACATAATAAATAGTGGAAGTAGTTGAATTTCTGATTCCAACAATTTTCAGAACTGTTTTGTGAAGAAACAGAAAAACAAAAAGCCTCCCTTCCTCATCATAAAAGTGAGGAAAAATTCCATGAGAAACAAGAAATTTTTTTTTATAGGCCCAATAGATATCCAATTATTTTTTTTCCATGTTCCATTTTTTATCTGTGTTAGGTAAAGAGTAAAACACTAATTAAAAGACATTACTGTAAAACCTGTCTTGAGAGACCACCTGTCTTGAGAGACCAAATCTACCAGGCACCGATTGGTTTTACTCTATAATGGACCTGCTAAGGAAGACCACCTGTCTTGAGAGACCACCTGTCTTGAGAGACCACTGTGACTTGGTACAAATTTGTATTTTTATGCCATAATGGACATGTCTTGAGAGACTGCCCCTTTGAAGACTGAAACCATGACAAAAACTTTTTGCCTGTTCTGGAATTGGAAAATCCATTGTGGTTATACTAACATAATTAAAAGTATTAAAAGCTCTTAATTGGGTTTCAATTGCTAACTCATTAAAGATTGAGGTGTTTTTATAAGACCCCTGTGAAAAGTTTACGATTCTTGCTGAATAAACAATTTCATACATGCCTGAAATGTGACAGCTAGGAATAAAAATAAATTTGTGTTGAAAATCTTTTTGTAACAAATTGAAATGGACTGTTATAAAATTATAAAAATAAATTAGTGTTGAAAATCTTCAATGATGATTTTCAACACTAATTTATTTTTATAACAGTCCATTTCAATTTGTTACAAAAACTTCATAAAAAAGAACTACAAAGTAGTTACAAAAATCCATTCTTTTCCATTTCTGAATTTTGTGGTTGGTTATTCACTGATTTGAGAAAACCTGAAACCTGTTATGAGAGACCACCTGTCTTGAGAGACCACTTTTGTGTGGCCAAAAGGGCGGTCTCTCAAGACAGGTTCTACTGTATATGTGTTCGCTCCTTACACACTGCACACAATATCCAATTTGTTATTTTAATTATTTAACACTTTACCTAATTAATCAGTCACGTCTAACCACATAATATACAAACTGAGCTGTTGAAAAAAAAAAAAATTCAGAAAATTTCAACAAAACCATATCAAGTGACCCTTCATTGGAATGGGCTTGTAAGGCCCGTTCCAATGAGGGTCACATGATATGGTTTTGTCAAAATATTTTGAAAATATTATTTTTAAAATAGATAATTTTGATGATATTGTGTGCAATTTTTCAACTGACCAATTTGTAAATTATGTTGACGGATGCAGCGGATTCATTAACTGAAGGGTAAATATGTTTTCAAGACTCAGTGTGAGTGTTCACAGCCAAAACCCAAATCATTCATTTAAAAATGCGACACAAACACAAATATCCAAAGAACATGTAATAAATAAGTTAAGCATATCTTATCAACAGAAATAATTCTTTTATCATTAGAATTATAGCCTTCTTAGAGAACATGTATACAAATTATTTTTTAAAACCATAATACTGCACTGTGGTACTGTGATATAAGCAACTGGAGTTCCATTAAATATCGCCAGGAAAGTGACCATTTGATATTCAAACCATTAATCGTGACCCTGGTATATATCGTGACTCACTCCAGATGTTGGATTCTCCACAGTTGGCCACTTTCCTCTGGCATTGTCTACACCTCTTGTATTTATCACACTGTTCATGGACTAAGACTCCTGGACTCAATGATCTCAGTCGCTCTTCTAACTCACGAGCACGTTTTAATTCTGCTGCCTTTGCCCAGTCAGATTCAACATGTTTTCTTGAGTTGAATCTCATTTCAAATCTCTTCGCTCTATCCTCCAATAACCTGTAAAACAAAAGTTGACTCAACTTGTAGAATGCCAAATTATTTTTCAAAGGTACAGTTAAAACTAGAAGTCCTGTCACAAATAGTGCGCTTATCTAGGCTTAATTGCGCGTTGGAATTGCGCGCAATTGCCATATCGAATGGCATCCAAGGCACTGGTTACTAATAGCAAACACATGCAATGTTTCTGCCACTGGACCTCCAGGTTACCCGGAGGTCCATTGGCTGAAACATTCCTTGTGCACGGGCCATATGAACAGAATTTGATAGCTTTACTATGGCCGTAATGCGTACATTAACACACAGATCAGCATGCTATTTGTGCGCATTTCATGACAGGACTTCTAGTTTTAACTGTAATTTGTAAGACCCACAAAGGAAATCTCCTGTTTCTCATGCCATTTTTTGTAAAACTGCATGTGGACTTAATGTATTGCAAAGCCTTGTTGCACTCAAGGAACAAATTTATTAATTTTATTAACTTGGGTAAAATATCAGACATAAAACATTTAATAAGTTTGCATTGGTTATAAAAAGCGAGTATGCAACAGCCAAAAGGACTATGTAGGAGGGCCTGAGAAATGTATTTTTAATTTTTTTTAAGCCTAAACTATATGCATGTAGGGTGAATAATTCACTACCAAAGCACCAAACTAAAAGTGTGCATGAAAATACTTATACAAGCCATTTTGAGCCACACAGTATCCACAAAAGAAGAATTTTGCAACTGTCTTCCTGTACTTACCCACTGAGAACATTGTTCCCAATTTCTAAATAAAACAAAAAATTGCATCCCTTGAGTGCAAGAAGGCTTGTTACACTTGATGGACAAATTTATCAATTTTATTAACTCTGGTAAAATATCAGACATAAACTATTTATTTTTATTTTTTTAAGTTTACATTGTTTATAAAAAAAAAGAGCTTGCGGCAGCCAAAAGGATCGTGTGGGAGGACCTCAGAAACAGATTTTTAACTTTTTAGGTCAAACAATATGGACGAAGAATTTGTTAATATTAACATGATTTTCATAAAATGGTTGTAGGATCTTACTTTAGAAAATTCTCAGCTGCAGTTTGAGTTTTCAGTTGGACAGTCAAGACCTCTACATTAACCCTGAAGGGCCTGGGCAACTGTCCAGAATTCACACCTGACCACAGCCTGTACATGTCCAGCAGCTTTGTTAGAGAGTACCAATAGGCCCTCTCCAAAAAATTGTAACAAAACAATTTTTATTTCACTGCTTTTCAAGCAACAAGCCAATGAAGACTGTGTAAAGCCACTAAAGAGGTTTTCAGCACATTTCAGTGGACCAATGATTTATTTATTTATTGGTGTTTAAAGTAACATATTTCTGCACAATGGCTAATCATAACCACAGCACGGCAATACAGTTAAGTCAGGCCAATCGTTTATACTCTTGTTGCCCATTTTAGAGGACTTTCACCCCAGGCTTTGGTTACTGGGTCCTATTTTAGCGGTAAAATATAGCTTGTTTACAAGAGTAAACAAGCAGTGCTTATCCTCCTGGGGTTCCCATGGGGAAATAGAGCCATGACTGTGGATTCTAGCACTCAACTACTTAATTAGACCAGTTACAACAGTGCTGAATTATTTATTGATGTTTAACCCTTTACCTAACGAATCGCCCGTATCCGCCCGCATAATATACAAATTGAGCAGTTGAAAAAATTAAATATTTTCAAAATATTTCAACAAAACCATATCATGTGACCCCTCATTGGAACGAGCTCACTGAGCTCGTTCCAATGAGGGGTCACATGATATCGTTTTGTGGAAATTTTTAAAAAAATTTAAAAAAATGATATTTAAAATAATATATTTTGATATCGTCTGCGTTGGGTATAGGGTTAAATAAAACATGAAAGCAATACAGGTATAAAGTCAAGTATAGACAATTGTGTATTGCTGGCCACTTTTAAGGGCTTCCATCTGAGGGGTTGTTTACTGTGTCCTATTTTACCAGTAAAGAAGAGTGTGGTGACTTAACTGGTTGTGCAAGAAGCAACTATCAGGGCTCTACTGCATAGTGCTGAAAGCCACTACAGTGGATTACACTGTATTAATTACCTCATTTTCTCAGCAGTTGAAACACACAAAAATGTTTAAGCAACTTGTTTTATTACAAGGCACTCTCCAATAAATTGTAACAAAATAATTGTTTATGAACAAATCTTACTCCTCTGGGGCTCCTTTTGCTCATAGAATGGTACCCTTGAAAAACAATACTCACATTAAAACTCACCTTTGAAAAATAATTTAGCACTCTACCAGTTAATCGGATCGATGAGTCCAGTGGCTCAGTGCTTAGAGCATTGGACTTTAAAACGAAAGGCAAACCATTTGATCCTGACCAGCGGTAACTGTGTTCTATCCTTGGACAAGACACTTATTCCTGATTGGCTGCATTGGGGTGTGATGGCATTGTGTACTAAAGGTGTAGTGCATGTCAAGGTGCAATTGCCTTCAACTGCGGCTAACTCTGCTTGTGCAGAGTTAGTAAGTTGGAGAGTCTGACAGTTTCTTGCCACTGCTCAGGGGTTCTCTCATGATGTGACCCTGGCTGTTGAAAGTATTGTTAACCCTTTACCCAACAAATCGCCCGCATCTGACCGCGTAATATGCAATTTCATTAGCTGAAAAAAATAATATTTTTCGAAAGATTTCAACAAAACCATATCATGTGATCCCTCTTTGGAACGAGCTCGCTGAGCTTGTTCCAAAGAGGGGTCACATGATATGGTTTTGTTGAAATTTTTTAAAAAATTTAAAAAGTTAAAAAATTTATAGTAATTTATATATTTTTTATACTTACCAATGACCCAGACATAGCTGGTGCTAACTCTTAAAATATAGGGCCAAACACAAATTTTGCCCCCCAATCCCCAAAATTTGCATCTAAAACTAAAGAAAACATGTCCTGAGAGGCCCTCCACACTTCGCCCCTACTGCGCATGCGCAGTGTCAAGGACGTTCCGAAATTGGCGCCATTTATCATTCTAATAACCAGTGCCTGGTAAGCGCTATGTACTCAGCGGGGAGGCAAGAGTTCCCAACTCCTGGGAGGGCCATCCCCGTCTGGGTCATTGGTAAGTATAAAAAATATATAAATTACTATAAATTTTTTAACATTTTTATACTGTACCAATGACCCAGACATAGCTGAATAGTAAAAAGGCTGGAGGGCCAAGGACATAGAGCAAAATGGAATACGCTCAATAAAATAAAACAGAGTCATCCCCTGTAGGGAAAAGAAGTAATAGGCCTTACATGTATCTTTCTTATTTATGATAAATTAGAAAGATACAACACCTTCCAAAAATTGAGCTTCATACATCCATGTACTCTATTAATATCCAATAATCCTTATACTAATAATTTTTAAAGTAAGCCAATAATAAAGTAAGTCTAGAGAATAGAGACTCTTATACTCCTAAAAGTGTGTGAGAATTGCATAATCATGTCCGTTGACATATGCAATATTCAAAAGCTATACTTTAAAAACTAAGACTTGAATGAATTTTATAAACTTAAACTTCTCACTAAACAACCATCCCAATAACAGCTCAGAATCACTAACTCCGGAGGAGGTATCCCCTTGTTTTCATAGTAAAAACAGGTGACCCAAGGGAACACCCTCCCCCCCCCCTTTTTCTTGCCCTGGGTCAAATAGCCCAGAGCGAAGAGGGCAGCCGAACGGAGACACGGAGCGCAATGAGCAGCCTTCAAAAATCTATAATAGCAACACTATTAATGTAAGCCCAAGAAGTAGAAGAACTCTTACTTCATGAGCCGAAATCTTAAGCACAACTGCTAAGCCAATGATATACCATAAGCAGTACGCTAGTTAATAGAATCCATTAACAATAAAATGGAGCGTAACGTCCTTCTACTAGACATCAAAGACAGAAGAAGCTTACGCCCTTGTAATAAACAGATATCTGTTTATAAATACATAAACTGTACCCGGAAAGAGTAAAGGTCTATGCCCATACGAAGACGGAAGGACCTTAAAATAATAGGTTCCGGATAATAGGAGCCTAACTCTTATGCAACAATCCAACCTAAATAGTAACGGAAGTATTGATTCCGAAACTATGAAAGTGAAAATCATCCATCGATAGTGCATGAAACTCACTGACTCTACAGTAAAAGAGAAACCAACAGAATTACTGTCTAAAAGGTCAGAATTTGAAAACTACTGTTTCCAGAGGCTCAAATGATTACTTAGCTAAATAAGAACCTGAAGTTAAAATCCGTATAGGAATTTAATCTAAAGATTCTAAGTCTATTTATCAAAAAGTTACTAAATGACTTAGATAAAGAGACAAAAGACTCAATTGTAAACTATCGTAGAGTGCATAGGTATGAGGTAACATAAACCTATAACCTAAATAACAACAGGCTGCAGTAGATCTTGTGAAACAAGTATACTAAAAAATAGCAATGAGTAGTATGGAGGGATCAATCATATGAACATAATGATCCCTACACCACGACGGAAGAGCCTCCACTTTAGTCGCATAGAATAGCGAAGAAGAGGATCTCCTATAGTAAGAAATCGCGTCCAAAGCTCGTCCAGTACAGTGCTTACAATGCAATACGGACCACACAACGGAATACATGAAGGTTGCGACCTTGCTGGTTGTGATAAAGATGACACGATTTACCCAGTGAAAAAAGATCCTCACATAGAGGAAGATTTCACGTTAAGATCCACAGTAGACAAGAGAGTAAATTACTCATGATCTCTGTGAAGATAGAGATGCTATCAACAGAAATGTATTGTGGTTGTTTATCTTAGCAATACCTGCTAAAAACAACAGCGCCGGAGGATACGCGTATCCTATCATTCCGTCCTATAGATCAATAGAGCGTTAACAGTATTAGCTCAGAGATCTGGACAAGCCAACACATACGTCTGCAATTGATTAGCCAGCTGTGTCATAAATAAAACATCATTGGGCGCTCCCATAGATAGCAAATCTGATTGAATACTTGTTTGTTGAGAGTCCATTCTGACAGCAACAAGCGACCCGTAAGAGAACGGGAGTGCGATAAAACAATCAGACGACCCAGAATATGACGAACCAAAACTGAACTTGGTGTACTATAACCAACAGACGGATTCTTTCCATTAAATTGAATAACGGAAACGAAAGAGTGCCTCCCTGGTTCCGGAGATACGCCACTACTGTCGAATTAAAGGACAGGAATTTGGGCATGCGTTTCTGAATAATGTTCACGCAATGACATAAAGCAAGCCTAAAAAACATTATTCCGCGGAAATTAACTGATAGCTAAAAGACTGCGGAACCCAAAGACCCTGGCACTTCGAATCCGTAGGGATCAGTATATATCCCAATCTGTTTGACTGGCAACCGTCATAACAGCCACACTCGGGTCCGGCAACTGCGGCGGCACTCTCTGAGTCAACCACCGAATGTTTGCCCCAGTCTGAATCTCTTGTAACACTAGATAGACAAGAGAATGTATAAATCAAGCAATTCATGGATTGCCGGAAAGTTGCCGTCGAAGAGAAGCTCCTCCGAGAACGAAGCGACTCTGAGAGAGTTCTTAACCTACTATCCACGCGTGGATGTAGCTAGGGCTGCATCACGTCTAACTAACTCCAATCAGCCACTGAAGGGCGGAGTTATGCGTGAACAAACTACTGCCCTCAAAAGAAATTACATTGAGAATAATATCCCGTAAATCTTTTCTTGAAGACGTAATGATAACGCCTCAGTAAGGCGGATTACGTATAATAAAGCGTCTAAGTTAAGTCTACTATACATAATGTCGCTCCCAACATTGAAATTGGAAAAGACATAAACGGTGAAAAAGAATATATGCAGTCTTTAATCACACCGTCTAGACGCATATGAACTCTCGGTATGCCCTGCTCTGCCAAAATAAACTATATGTAAAAAAGATAAAATGGCTGAAATGAGCCACGCGGACAAGAAACTAAACTATCATGCTTAGTAGCAGGCTTGTATATATATATAAATATATAGCGTCGAAAAATAAAACACATGTTGTAATGACAATATTGGACTGCGTCGGTAAGTCAGGGACCAAGTCCCTGTACCGATCGAAAAATCCGAGTCCAATGACGCTATAAGTCTCTTATCCAAGATCGCAGCAATGAAGTCCGAAAAATAATCACTGGAAGAAATGCCAGAAGATATGAAAGGCATCTTCCGATACTACTAAAGGGAAAACTCGAAATCTTTCGAATCCCTTTCGCCATCCTGTCGGACCCTATAAAGCGTTCGGTCGTCCGTAGCTTGATGCAACCGCGGATCGCACCGACCCAGCGCCGTCGGATAATTCCTGATTCGACCGAGAAACCGTCAATTGCTGGGATGCTGCGAAACAACTGTGCTAACTCGGATAGCACGTCCGTCACTGAGGCCTGAGGAACAGCGGTCTTACGATGCATTGCCGCAGGAAGCTCCGAGATCGTTACCCCGTGCATACTTCCAATATGCGAGCGAACGGAGTGTATAGGCCTCGTGTCCCTTGGCAACCGGATGGCGCGACCTATTCGCTGTGGAATCACTGAATGCCGAAACTGATCGGATACTCGAGGTCACGTAGCCAATGTGCGGTCGTGTGCCCTGCTGTGAGGATGAGGAAGCATTAAAGACAGTCTCTCGGACTGTCAATATAACGGAGCGTCCCGAGCAACGGACATATGTTCCGAATGTAAAATATCTGAACCACAACATGCGGTCCCCTATGTTGTTGGCTTCCTCCGATCTGTCCTCAATCTGCCGTCACTGGGTGAGTACTAAAGTAATTAAAGTGCTCGCATCACCCAAATCTCCTTCCTAGACCGCAACGGACGAACCCGGCAGCCGAACCATTCGATGAATGTACGCTACACCGGGTGAGCTAGCGAATGTCACTCCGTAAGCGATAGACATATTCCATGAGCACTTATTGCCGCTAACTCTTCATTAACTATGACGACAGAGGCACACTTTTGAAAGACATTTCCATAACTCTTCGAACAAGAAACCAGAAATGCTTGGATAGCAAGCATAAAATAATAATATATATAGCGTCGTTCAATAATTCGAAAGTTTGTGTGACATTATTGGACTATGTCGGAACTGAGGGACGATGTCCCTGAACCGAACCAAAAATTTCTAAGTCCACCGACGCTATCAGTTTCTTATCCGGCATCGCAGCATATGTTGTTCCGAAAGGGAAAGCTTGAAATCCACCGAATCCCTTTCGGTATCCCGTCGGATCGGATGAAACTTTCGGACGTCCGTACCCGCTTCCGCGGAGCGTCCCGACCCAGCATCGTCGGATAAAGTATATGCGACAGATTCAGTTGATGCTGGGATGCTGCGATAAACTGTGCTATTAAGGAAAGCACGTCCGTTCCCGAGGCCTGTGCAGTAGCGGACTTACGATGCATTGCCGCTGGAAGCTCCGTGTACGTTGACTCCCGCATACTTCCTATGCGAACGTCCGGAGTCTGCAGGCCTCGAGTCCCCGGCTACCGACCCAGCGCTGTCGGATAATTCTCGATCCGACACCGTTTCTGTCGGCTGCTGGGATGCTGCGATAAGCTGTGCTATGTGCACAAGAATGTCCGGCGTCGAGACCTGCGGAGGCGCAGTCTATCGCTGCTTCGCCGAGGGCAGCTCCGCATCAGATGGCTCCCGCATACTTTTCCTATGCGAACGTCCGGAGTCCATCAGTCTCGAATCCCTGGCTGCCGGATGGTGTGACCTGGTCGCCGAAGAATCCTTGATCGGCGAAGCTGGTAATATATCGGCGGTCACGCAGCCAAGGTGCGGTCGTGTGCGCTGACGAGAAGAGGAAGCCTTAGCAGTCTCAGCGGACTGCCTATACAACGGAGCGTCCCGAGCGACGGACGTATGCTCCGCTAACGACACATTTGTACCACAACATCTGGGGCCAGATGTTGTTGAACGAGAGAGGGGCCTCTCTCGCTTGCCGTCCGGATGGACCGGAACGAGCTATGAACCGGACTAAAAGGCTTCCTCCGTTCTCCCTCCGATCCGCCGTCACTGGGTGTGCATTAAGTTAATTTTATAGTGCTCGCATCACCCCAAAATTCCTTCTAGACCGCAACGGACGAACCCGGCTGCCGAACCATTCGGTGAATGGACGCTACACCGGGCGAGCTAGCGGACGTCAAAGGCCGTCGAACCTACTAGGGTCCTCTTAGGCAATTGGCGTATTACATGAGCACTTTTCCGCTAGCCCTTCATTAATTGTGACGACGGAGGCACACTGTTGGAAGACATCACAGATACATCACCCTAATCTTGATCGTCTGAAATAGAAATTGATAAAGTAGAGTGACCCTGCGGGGAAAGGACCGGAGTGTCCAAATCCCCAACAACATACCGTGACATACGCTTCCCATATTGTCATCGAAATCATACGATACAGAACCGGAGTTAATGCGAGTACACTGACCACATATAGAATGATAATAAGGTCAGAGGAAGACTTCCTCTTAAAACAATTGATCAATATCCTTTCAATGTGAAAAGAAAACAAGTCCTGGTACTCGCACTAACCCCTGGCAATCAAAATACATAATAATAATATGATCCATTAATATAGAAAAAATAATTGAAATCAAAATATTTTGAAAAAATATTTTTTCAGAACAGCCCAAGTTTCTGAAAAGTAACGTTGAGCCCCAATGGATCCCAAGCCTAAGTGTGGACAAAAATTTTAAAAATATTTTAAACAATTTATTCAACACTTACGAACAATAATAATGTATCTAGTTATGATTGAAATAACATAAAGATATTATTATTTAGAAATCCCCCCCTCACACAGAGGGCTGTTGTAAATGTAAACAATGAGTGTAAAAACACTAAAATAAGACTCCAGGCACCCAGGCCCGAAATCAGTTACCAAAAATACACCATCTGATGCAAAACAGAGACTTCCAGGGAAGAAACTGCAGAACATCAGATGGTAGATGCAGAACACAACGCCTAACCACCCGTAGGTGAAGACGTAAACATGGGGAAAGAACAGAATTCATTCTGTTATTCAGCTAAACTCCCAAGAAATTTTAGTAATAATAATTACAGAAATTATGCCAAAAGCATGGGAGAATAGCAAGGGGGAACTTAAAGGACAGGGAGAGAGGAAAAACACTTGAAAAAACAGTGTAACTAAATAATCAGAATGACAACAAAATGGCTGCTGCCTTGAAAATAGGTAACTTAACATAATTTCATTAAAAAATTTTAAGTTACAGCCCTGATAATATTCTGTCACACATTCTTTTCCTCTCCTCCTTTTCTATCCTCCTTAGAATCACCATTTCACTAATATTTATGTGTCTGGCATCATTTAAACTGAGATTTAAAAGCACAAAGATCAGTCAGATGTTAACTGATGAAGGGCCAAACTTAGAATGATAAATGGCGCCAATTTCGGAACGTCCTTGACACTGCGCATGCGCAGTAGGGGCGAAGTGTGGAGGGCCTCTCAGGACATGTTTTCTTTAGTTTTAGATGCAAATTTTGGGGATTGGGGGGCAAAATTTGTGTTTGGCCCTATATTTTAAGAGTTAGCACCAGCTATGTCTGGGTCATTGGTACAGTATAAAAATATGGTATTTAAAATAATAAATCTTGAAATCTTCTGCGTTGGGTAAAGAGTTAAATCCCAATAAACAAAGGACAAACAAACAAGCACTGCTAGGAGATAGGAGAACTTGATGTTCTAGTACAAACAGAAGGATTCCTTCTGTTAACATGAATAACAGAATGGAATGAGTGTCTCCCTAGTTCCGAAAATATGCTAATTCCGTCGAATTGTCAGACAGAATTCGCACATGAGCATTCTGAATAACGTTCATCCAATAACGTAGCGCAAGCCAAAATGACATCATTCTTGATGTTAATGTGCTTGATTAGGAACTACGGATCCCAAAGACCCTGGCCCTTCAAATCCGTTGCACTCAATGATATGACCCAACCTGTTTGGCTGGCATCCGTCAAAACTGTAAAACTTGGATCCGGCAATTGCAGTGGAACTCCCTGAGTTAACCACTGAAAACCTGCCCAAGTCTGAATCTCTTATTCACTTGATTGACAAGAAGATGTCCGTATCGAGCCCTCCAATTCTGGATCAGAAGAAATTGGAGAGGACAAGTGCGTAACTGCCCCATCGGAATAAAATCACGGCAGCTCCACACAAACGTATCAGTCTTGTGAGATCTCTTGCTGAGACCTTGTCTGATCTAAGACAATAGTGAGCATAACAACTGATTAATTTCGCTCTGGGTAACGGCAGACGAACGAGAATGTTGAGCGTTTCGAAGCTCATTCCCCGGTGTGTGAATGACTTGGATGATACCAGATCCGACTTCTCGTTTACTTATGAAACTGAGACATCGGAGCAATAGAAGCAGATTCTGCACATCATTCTGAAGCGTTAACTCATTGCCGTACCTCTAAAGGATGTCGTAGAGGTAGGTCGACGTTATCGCAGACGAATGAGCTCGGAAATGAGTCATTACCGAGTTCGTTATTCGAGTGAAACCCCAGGGGGCTAGATTCAGACCGAAGCACATTGCTCGGAACTGATAAAAAACTCCTATGATGAAGAAGCGAAGATACTTTCTGAACGCCTGATGTACCATGACGTGAAAGTATGCATCTTGAGATCTATGCATGTAGCATAGTCGTACACCCGAATACTCGCTCTGACCGATCGGATGGACTCCATATATAAACTTGGAGTTTCTATGATCTCTATCATGGTCATTCCAGAAGAGACTGGACTTCTGATGGAAGCGAGCCTCTTTCCTGCGGACTTGACGGAAGCTGAGTCCATCTTGGACTTCGAGTTGATGGAGGTTTTCATTTGAAGGACAATTTAGTTCTTCCGAAATCACCTCTCGAACCCAAGGAACATCCGTAATCTACTCCCAATTAATTGAGAAACTCGACAGTCTTCCACTCACTAGTACACGATTGAGGTTAATAACATTACCACCTGGTCCTGTGAGGCTTGCGGAAGGAGAAGCCATGTCCTCCACGGCCCGCATCTCGCCCCGTCGACCTAGGGGCGTCTGACCGGAGGTCTCGGCCAGAATTACTGCCCCTACCCTAACAGTCTCTAGAGTAAGACCTAGAGGACCGCATAGGAACTTCCCTTGGACGTATTCGTCCCAGAAGTGCCTGTCCTACTTTTTTCTGCTGAATCCGACTATATGGCAGCGGATTTGAATAGCTGAGAGTCTGAAGCTTTCTTAGTTATCTGATCAGAGACTGCGGAAAGCTTGCCATCGAAGAAAACTCTCCGGAGACCGGAGCGACTCTGAGAGAGTTTTTTCACCTTACTATCCACACGCGTGGATGTAGCCAGGGCCACGTCATGTCAACCAACTCCATATTGCCACTAAAAGGGCGGAGTTTTACGTGAGGCCCTTGAAAGAACTCTTAAGGAGATTGTACATCCTAGAATTCTTTTCCTTTGAGACGTAATGCATGATAACGCTCTGGTAAGGTGATCTGCGTACGATGATGCATCTAAGCTAACCCTGCTAGACGATATTGTCGTTTACAACATCGTGGTTGGAATTGACATAGACGACGGTATAACAATACTAGGTCCTGGCCTGGTTGTCTAGATGAAGAGAACTCTCAGAATGCTCTGTCCTGCCATTTCAAAATATTCCTTGAATTGATGAAATGCAGATGTAGAGCATTTGCCGATAAGAAACCTGACCTTCCCATTTAGGTAGCAAGTTATATAAATATAGCGTCATTCAACAGATCAATGTCCGTGAGACATACCTGGACTATGTCGGAAACTGAGGGATGATGTCCCTAAACCGATAAGAATTCTGAGTCCATTGGCGCTATCAGTCTCTTATCCGGCAACACAGCAATTTTGGTCCGGAGGAACAACATCAGAAGATAATGCCGGATGCACTCTACGGCAATTATGTTGTTCCGAAAGGGAAAATACAACTCATCCGTATCCCTTTCGCCATCCTGTCGGACCACTTGTAATTCTTGGCCGTCCGTGCCTGAACCTGCAGCAGAACATACCAACCCAGCATCCTCGGATAAATCTTAATCCGACAGAGTTACTGTCGGGTGCTGGGATTCTGTGATAATTTGTGCTATCTGTGATAGCACGTTCGTAACGAAGGCCTATAGAGCTGCAGTCATACAGAATTCAGCCGCTAGAAGCTCCTTGGATGTTGACTCCTGCATATTTCTTATATGCGAACGTCCGGAGTATGAAGGCCTCGTATCCTTGGCTACCGGATGACGTGACCTGGTCACCGTAGAATCCCTGGTCGGCGATGTTGGTTGAATATTACTGGTCATGTAGCCAAGGTGCGGTCGCGTGTGCTGCCGTGAGGATGAGGAAGCCGAAAGAGCAGTCTCTCTGGACTGTCTATATAACGGAGCGTCCAGAGTGGTGGATGTATGCCCCGACTGAGAAACCTTTTGTACCACAACATCTGTGCCTAGATGTTGTAGTACGAGAGAGGGACCTCTCTCGCTCACAGCCCGGATGGACCTGGACGAGCTAGGAACCGGACTAATAGGCTTCCTCCATACCATCCTCGTATCCGTCGTCACTGGGTGTGCACATTGTATTTTATAGTGGTCACATCACCCAAATTTCCTTCCTGGACCGCAACGGACGAACCCGGGTGCTGAGCCATTCGGGTGAATGGTCGCAACATGGGGCGAGCTAGCGGACGTCAAAACCATCGATCGAACTAGCGAACTCCAGGCAATTGACGTATCTACATGAGCACTTTGCTGCTAACTCTTCATTTGACTGTGATGACTGAAGCACACTTTACAAAGACATCACGGTAACAACACCTTGTTCATGTAATATATGAGACCTGTGGAGCCGCGGTCCTACGTAAATTATCCGCTGAAAGCTCCCGGGATGTTCATTCCTGCATTTATATAATATGCGAACGTCCAACTGGAAAGGTCTCGTATCCTTGGCTAGCATATGGAGTGACCTGGTTGACGTGTATTCCTTGGTCGGCGAAGCAGGAGCACCAGGGACGTTCAATCCTGCATTTATATAATAAGCGAACGACCCCTGGAAATCTGTGGTAACATAGCCAAGGTGCGGTTGTGTGTGTTGACGAGGATGAGGAAGCCAATATAACAGCTGCCATGTGACGGAGCGTCCCGAGCAGGAGGAGTGGACGTAAGCTCCGACTAAGCGAACAAACATACAACAACATCGTGGCGCAGATGTTGATGCAAGAAAAAGGGGGCCTCTCTCGCTCGCGGTCCGGGTGGACCTGGATGAGCTAGCTACCAGACTGACAGGCTTCCTCCGTACTATCCTCGGATCCGTCGTTGCTGGATGTGCACATCTGATGTTTTATAGAGCTCGCATCACCCAATCTGCTTCCCTGGTCCTCGACTGACGAACCCGGGTGCTAAGCCATTCGGGGAATGGTCGCGACACCAGGCGACAATGCCTTCAATCAAACCAGTGAACTCCCAGCAATTGTCGTAATACCTTGAGCACTTCCCGCTAACCCTAATATTGCAACAACGGAGACACACTTGTTGAAGACATCACGTAAACATCACTCTGAATTCTGAAAAAGAAAATTATAAAATAGAGTGACCCTGCGGAGAGAGGACTGTAATGACCCCCTCACTGCTAACAAAATACCGTGACACACGTCTCCAACGTTGTCATACCAATCAACACACACCGAGCAAGAATTAGTGTGAATACAGTGACTATAAGAAACACAATGAAAATTAGAGGAAGATATCCTCGCATTACAATTTGAACAATATATTTTCAACATGAAAAAATATACAGTCATATTACTCGCACTAACCCTTAAAACAAATATACATAATATATTATAATTCATTATAACATTTCAAAAGAAAATAATTTCCCCCAAAAAAAAATTTTGGAAAAAATGTTCAGAAGAGCCCAAGTTCCCAATGGGAACAATGAGCCCAAATGGATCCCCAAAAAAGCCTAAGTTTGGACAAAAATTTTAAAATCATTTCAAATATTAATGCAACACTTACGGACAATATTAATGTATCTAACTATGAACTGAACTAAACAGAGGACAAGTAATCACTATAAGAAGTACCCGTTGTCAACATAAACAAAAAGTGTAAACAAACCGGAAACATGAATCCAGGCACTGGTATACACGGCCCGAAATCAGTTACCAATTTAAACACTATCTGATGAAAAACAGAGACTTCCAGAGAAGAAACTGCAGAACATCAGATGGTAGATGCAGATCAAAGCACCTAAACACCCAAGGGTGAGGACGTAAACATGGGGAAAAAACAGAAAATAATTCCGTTTCCAAGCCAAAACTCCCAAGAAATTTTAGTAATAAAAATTACAAAAAATAAGCCAAAAGCATGGGAGAATAGCTAGGGGGGAATAAAGGAAAGGGAGAGAGGAAACACTGATTAAACAATGGAACATTCATAGCAAGAATGACTACAACAGGGTCATGCCTCGAAAATAGGTAACATGAAATAATTTCGTAAAATAATTATAAGTTACAGCCCTGAACATTTCTTTCCACTGTTTTTCCCTCTCCTCCTTATATTTCCTCCTTATATCCACCAATTCTCTCATAATTATGTGTCTGGCATCATTAAAACTGAGATTTACAAGCACAAATAACAGTGAGGTGTAACTATTTTCAGGGCCAAACAAAGAATGACCCTGTTACAAAGGGGACCCTTAACCCTTTCTCAATGTGACAACCATACAGAGCTGTGCTATTCACCAAATTCACCATTCAAATTTCATTATTTTGTCAATTTTTGTCTCCAGAACATAGCTTAACCCTTAAGTCCTCAAACAGCCACAAACTGCCCCTTTAATATTGCCCTGAAACAGTTATCATAAGTGTTTTCTTCCTTGAGAACTGTACAGGACAGAAGCATTTATCTTGACCGTGTAGAAACACTATAAAGTCATCTGCAATCGTGTACATTTATATATGTTAGTTATTATCATAAAGATAGACTGAGAACTAAAGGGTTAAGATTATTCACTGGAACAAGCCATCAGTACCTAGTAAGATTCAGCATGTTTCGGGCAAAGCATTAACCCTTTACTTAATGCATCGGCTGCATCCATTCGTGAATATATAAACTGAGCAGCAGAAAAAAAATTACTGTTCAATTTTTTTTTTTAAAATCCAGTCATGTGATCCTCTCATTGTGACAAGCTTAATAGAGATTGTTCCAATAAGGGGTCACGTGTGGTATGGTTGAAATTTTTTTTTAAATCTGAAAAAAATAATTTTCATATCGTCAGCTTTGGGTAAAGAGTTAACCCTTTACCTAATGAATCGGCCGCATCCGCCACGTAATATGCAAATTCGGCAGTTGAAAAAATATTAATTTTCTGAAAATTACAACAAAACTATATCATGTGACCCCTCATTGGAACTAGCTTGTTGAGCTCGTTCCAATGAGGGGTCACATGATATGGTTTTGTTGAAATATTTTGAAAATTTTGAAAAAATAATATTTAACCCTTTACCTAACATGGAAAGCAGACGACACTTGCAAAATAAATTCTTGAATAACTAATTTTTTTCATTTTTTGTCTCAAAAAAATAGGTTATTGGAACGAGCTTGACGAGATCGTTCCAATGAGGGGTCATAACCTATGTTTTTGAGACAAAAAATGAAAAACTTAAAAAATTTATAGTAATTTGTATATTTTTTATACTTACCAATGACCCAGACTTAGCTGGTGCTAACTCTAAATATCTCGGGACAAACGCAAATTTTACCCCCCAATGCCCAAAATTTGCATCTAAAACCAAAATTTACAAGTCCTATATGGTCCTCCATACTTTTACTCCACTGCGCATGCGCAGTGTCAAGGAGGTCTGGAAACTGCCGCCAAAAGTCATTCTTACAACCAGTGCCTGGTAAGCGTTATGTACGCAGCGGGGAGGCAAGAGTTCCCAACTCCTGGGAGGGCCATCCCCGTCTGGGTCATTGGTAAGTATAAAAAATATATAAATTACTATAAATTTTTCAAGATTTTTATACTGTACCAATGACCCAGACTTGGCTGAATAGGAATAGTAAAAAGGTTGGAGGGCCTAGGACATAAGGAAAATCCAATAGACTCAATTACCTATAACAAACCTATCCCCTCAATGAGAAAAGGAGAGATAGGCTAAATGTATTTTTCTTATTTGTATCAAAAAAGAAAGACACAACACCAATCTGTAACTGAGCACAGTAACATCTAGTATAACCCTTTATACTAATATTTTTTAAAGAAAAGACGATAAATACGGGAGTCTAGCGAAATGAGACTCTATATACTCATTTAAAAGTGTTAGAAGAATGTATATTAATGCCCAATTAATCAAATGATATTTACAGATACTTCACACCAATCAACACTTAAAAAATATTACACCGATGAGTAAACATAAGCTTTACCCTTTAAAATCATCTCGGAACCGACTTGGAATAACTGACTCCAAGGGAGGTATTCCCTTGCTTTACACTATAAAGCAGGTGACCCAAGGGAACAACCACCCTCTCCCCCCTTTCCCTTGCCCTGGATCAAATACTCCAGAGCAAAGAGGGTAGCAGGACAAAGTCACTGCCGGAACCGAAAGCCTATACACATAAAGTTGCCACTGTTTAGTAGACGACATTCTGAGTAATAGATCTGCAGAAAGGACTCAATATTCTCAGATACAAAATCATGAAAATGGAGGGCAAAGACCAATATGTAGCCCTCATTAGATCTGTAATATTAACATTATTTGCTTAAGCCTATGATGAAGAAGAATTCTTACTTCTTGAGCTTAAAACCAGCGCACAGACTGCTGAATGAAGATATAATCATTAGCAGAACTGATAGTAGATTGAATCCCTCTGACCATAGAATAGAATTTACCGGGTGGGTAAATGACTTGGACGAAACCAAATCCGACTTCTCCTCGTTTACTTATGAAACCGAGCCGTCGGATCAATAGAAGCAGAATCTGCACATCGCTCTGAAGCGTTAACTCGTTGCCACACCTCTGAAGAATGTCGTCCAGGTAGGCCGACGTTACCACAGACGAATGAGTTCAGAAATGAGTCATTACTGAGTTCGTTATTCGAGTGAAAGCCCAGGAACTAGATTCAGACTGAAACACATTGGTCGATGCTGAAACACAATTCCTGTGATAAAGAAGCAAAGATACTTTCTGAACGCCTGATGTACCATGACATGAAAGTATGCAACTAGAAATCTATGCATGTAGCATAGTCGTACACCTGAATACTCGCTCTGATCGATCAGATGGACTCCATATAGAAACTTGGAGTCACGGTCAGCTTGTTATCCAGCTCAGAATATGAGTGGACGGAACAAGTCGTCTGGTTTGGAACCAGAAAAGGATGGTTGTAGAAACCTGGAAATTCCTGGATTTCTACGATCTCTATCGCAATCATTCCAGAAGAGACTGGACTTCTGATGGAAGCGAGCATCTATTCTACTAACATACATAAGCCGAGTCCAAGTTGGACTCCGAGTTAACAGAGGATTTCGTTTGAGGAACAATTAATCCTTCCGAAATCACCCCTTGAATCCAAGGGACGTCCGTAATCTAATCCCAAATCATTGAGAAACTCGACAGTCTTCTGCTCACTAGTACACGATAGAGGTTAAAACCATTACCTCCTGGTCCTGCGAGGCTTGCGGAAGTAGGAGCCATGTTCTCCATGGCCCGCACCTCGCCTCGTCGACCTAGGGGCATCTGACCGGATGTCTCGGTCAGAATTACGGCCCCTATCTGAGTCGCTACCCTGACGGTCTCTAGAATAAAACCTAGAGGACCTAGGAACCTCTATAGGAACTTCCCTTGGACGTATTTGTCTGAGAAGTGCCTTTCCTACTCTTCTCTGCTGAATCCGACTATATGGAAGCGAATTAATAGCAGAGAGTCTGAAGCTTTCTTAGTTAACTGATCATAAACTGCGGAAAGCTTGCCGTCGAAGAAAACTCTCCGGAGACCGGAGCGACTCAGAGAGAGTTTTTCACCTTACTATCTACACGCGTGAATGTAGCCAGGGCCGTGTCACGTCTAACCAACTCCATATTGCCACTAAAGGACGGAGTTTTACGTGAGGTCCTTGAAAGAACTCTTAAGGAGGTTGTACATCCTAGAATTCTTTTTCCTTGAGACGTAATAATAACGTTCTGGTAAGGTGATCTGCGTACGATTATGTGTCTAAGCTGTCCCTGCTCGACGATATTGTTATTTCCAACATTGTGGTTGGAATTGACACAGACGACAGTAAAACAATACTAGTTCCTGAACTGGTCGTCTGGACGCAGAGAACTTTCAGAATGCTCTGTCCTGCCGTTTCAAAATATTCAATGAAATGATGAAAGGCAGATGTAGAGCATATTGCCGATAAGAAACCTGACCTGCCCATTTAGGTAGCAAGTTATATAAATATAGCGTCATTCAACATATCAAATGTCCGTGAAACATATCTGGACTATGTCGGAACTGAGGGATGATGTCCCTAAACCGATTAAGAATTCTATATCCAGTGGCGCTATCCGTTTCTTATCCGGCAACGCAGCATTTTGGTCTGGAGGAACAACGTCCGATGATAATGCCGGATGCACTCTACGACAATTATGTTATTCCGAAAAGGGAAAATACAACTTATCCGTATCCCCTTTCACCATCCTGTCGGACCACTTGAAATTCTTGGTCGTCCGTGCCTGAACCTGTAGCAGAACATACCAACCCAGCTTCGTCGGATAATTCCTGACCTGACAGAGTTACTGTCAGTTGCTGGAATGCTGCGATAATTTGTGCTATCTGCGATAGCATATCCGAAACAGAGGCCTGTGGAGCTGCAGTCTTATAGAATTTAGCCGCTGGAAACTCCTTGGACGATCACTTCTGCATACCTCAAATATGCGAACGTCCGGAGAATGAAGGCCTCGTATCCTTGGCTACCAGATGGCGTGACCTGGTCGCCGTAGAATCCCTGATTGGCGATGGTTGAATATCACAGGTCACATAGCCAAGGTGCGGTCGCGTGTGCTGCTGTGAGGATGAGGAAGCCGAAAGAGCAGTCTCTCTGGACTGTCTATGTAACGGAGCGTCCCAAGCGGTAGACGTATACTCCGACTGAGGAACTTTTTGTACCACAACATCTGAGCCCAGATGTTGTAATACAAGAGAGGGACCTCTTTCGCTCGCAGCCCGGATGGACCTGGGCGAGCTAGGAACCGGACTTAATAGGCTTCCTCCGTACCATCCTCATATCCCTCGTCACTGGGTGTGCACATTATATTTTATAGTGCTCGCAACACCCAAATCTCCTCCCTGGACCGCAACGGACGAACCCGGATGCTGAGCCATTCGGTGAATGGTCGAGACACCGGGCGGGCTAGCAGACACCAACGCCACCGATAGTACTAGGGAAGTCCAGGCAATTGACGTATCTACATGAGCACTTTGCCGCTAACTCTTCATTTGACTGTGACAACGGAAGCGCACTTACGAAGACATCATGGTAACATCACCTTGTTTATGTTACTCAATGAGTCCTACGTGAATTATCCGCTGGAAGCTCCTGGGACATTCATTCCTGCATTTATATAATATGCGAACGTCCCCACTGGAAAGGTCTCGTATCCTTGGCTAGCAGATGGAGTGATCTGGTTGACGCGTATTCCTTGGTTGGCGAAGAAAAGCACCATGGACGTTCAATCCTGCGAACGTCTCCTGGAAATCTGTGATCACATAGCCAAGGTGAAATTCTAAAAAAAATTGACCAAGTTCAACAACCTGTATTTTTGTGAAATATTTAAGCACATCAAAATTCTGACAATATGCACACCTCTGGTATATGTATAAACATCCAGTGAAATAAAAAAAGTCCTAGCTTTAAAAGTGTTAGAGGAGTTAGCCAGACAAACAATGTACCCTAGATGTTGATGGACAGACAGCAGATGGATGACAGACAGACGGATGGACAGGGATAAAACAATACCCCTCCCCCCCCAACTATTTGTCGAGGGGGTATAAAAAACAATTTCACCAAGTACAATTTTTTCCCCCTGTTGAGAAAACAAGTTAACCCTTTACCCAACACATATGATATCAAAATTTATTATTTAAAATTTTTTCCTGAAATTTTTCAAAAAATTTCCACAAAACCATTTATTTATTTATTGGTCTTAATGCCACATCAGCAGCTAAGGCTATGATGTTGAGGCAAGAAAATGGTGGAGAGTAAAACAAGTCGTCGTCAAGTATTGAGTAAAAAGACTGAATAAAAATAGAAAATAACTACAATAGAAATGTCAAAGACAGGAGTGATATGAACAGCAATGAGTAATGAGATAAGAGAAGTGGATAACTTATGAATTAGCCTGATGAACCGAGACTTGAAGAGTCTTATTTAACCCTTTACCCAACGTAACGGCCAAAACCGGCCAGCGCTATTCTAAAAAATCGCCAATTAATTTTCATTATTTTTTTCATTTTTTGTCTCAAAAACATAGGTTATGACCCCCTCGTTGGAACGAGCTCGTCGAGCTCGTTCCAACGAGGGGTCATAACCTATGTTTTTGAGACAAAAAATGAAAACAATTAGTTATTCAAGAATTATTTTTGCAAGTGTCGTCTGCTTTTCAGGTTAGGTAAAGGGTTAAAAGTATAAGGTCTAAAAAAATAAAAAATCTGTTTCTCAGGCCCTCCTGCATGGTCCTTTTGGCTACCGCATGCTCTCTTTTTATAACCAATTTAAACTTTAAAAAAATTAAAATTAAATGGTTTATGTCTGATATTTTACCCAAGTTAAAAAAATTGATGAATTTGTCCCTTGAGTGCAAGAAGGCTTTGCAATGCTTTAGCATTGCAAAGCCTTCTTGCACTCAAGGGATGAAATACACCACCACCCATGCTATTCTGTAGATTATGAGGCCTAAAACTTTAACCAAGAACATGAACTTTTGATGGCTAAGAAGTAATTACTGAAATAAAAAATAAAATAAAAAACCGCTCGCCCGCATGCAATTTCACAAATAATGGCCTGAGAAACAGAAGATCTACTTCGAGCAGCCTAATAAAAACAATTAAAAAATTTATGAACCTGGCCCTGAAAGTAAAGCCCAATTATGGGTTTTCATCACTCTACCAAGACTGAAAATAAGGAATCTGTTATTTGAAGAATGAGGTCCCCAGAGGGTGAATGTGCTGATGCTATTCCATACGGTGGGCCAATGTATCCTCTGGGTACCTCTTTCACTGTTGAGACCTTGATTCAGATTGAGGTTCAAAGAGGGTAAATTTAGTGATGCTACCCTGCAGTGCAGGGTAGTATCACCAAATACACCCTCTCGGGACCTCATTTTGCAGATGACCATCTGCTTATTTTCTGGCTTGCACTCTACCAGTCAAAAATTATTCAAAATTGTTTCATCTGACTTATATTATGTGGGAAAATAAGTTGAATGGATCAGGTAAACTAACACTCATTTTTAAGGTACTTACTCATTTTTGGTTCTATCTAGAACAGATTCTTCCTCCTTCTGTTCAGCCAAACGTCTTAAGATCGCCTCACGCTTACGCTGTGCCACTAGGTCCTGTTGGTCCCTGAAGAGTTCATAGGCTCGTCGACGTCTGTCAGACATCTTCTCATTGGTCATATCATTCTTACCAAACACCTCTGTATCTGGTTCTTTTGGAGGCATAGGTAGTGGTTTAAATTTCATCTAAATTGAGAATAAAAAGGATAAATATTTTATGGAGGTGGAAATGTATTTCAAGTTGTACTCTTTAATTAACTCTTTTTCATATTATTTATTTATTGGTGTTTAAGGTCACATATTTGTGCACAATCATGACCGTGACAGTTTTACGGGTGGAGGAAGCTGGAGTACCCAGAGAGCAACTGTCAGCTCCCCAACATACTAACTCCACACAACCAGGGTTAGCATTGGTTGAAGACAAGTGCACCATCGATGTGCAGTACGCCTTAGTACACAACACCACCGTGCCACCACGTGGGCAATGGAGATGAAGTGTCTTGACCAAGGACACAATGCAGTTGCCGTAGGTGGGATTCGAACCGAGGACCTCTCGGGTTGCAGCCTGCACCTCTACCTACTGAGCCACCGCGTTCCCAACTCTTTTTCAAAGAGATCATTCATATTTCCTTTCTATGAACAAAAAATGCCATTCAAGTTTTGGTATCCTTCATTTCTCTGCAAGCCTTAGCAAGTAACTACAGTTGAAACTAGAAGCCCTGTGACTGTTTTGTCCACTATTTTGAAGTAATAGTGCCCTGAGTAAGTGCACTTTGGTCCCTGTTAAACTGCACCATTAGCATAACTCAATTCCTGTAGAAAAAACAGCGTGTCCAACTCTGTACAATTCTATACCAGTAAATAGATAGAGAGTAATCGCTTGACTGGACTGGTTACATGAAATAATTCATGAGAGGTGAGGAACGTTGTACAAACACGAGTGCGCGAATGTGCATGAGTGTTTCACAATATAGTCCCTTGTCTCGAATGAATTATTTCACGTAACCAGTCCAGTCAAGTGATTACTCTGTTTATTACTTATCATTATTAATGATAATTATATTATTTAACCCTTTACCTAACGTAACAGCCCAAACCGGCCAGTGCTATTCTAAAAAATAGGCAATTAATTTTCAAATTTTCATTATTTTTTGTCTCTAAAACATAGGTTATGACCACTCATTGGAACGAGCTTGTCGAGCTCGTTCCAATGAGGTGTCATAACCTATGTTTTTGAGACAAAAAATGAAAATAATAGCTATTCAAGAATTTTTTTTGCAAGTGTCGTCTGTTTTTCATATTAGGTAAAGGGTTAAAAAAAACAAAAAAACAATGAAGTCCCCATTACACCAACGGCAAAGCGTCGTTTGCACGCACGGATACATGACCCAATTGTTGATTGCATAATTCACTTGTTAAGTTGTCGTTTATAATCAAACCCAGAAATCCCAGTAAATCACACTTTGGAAAGTAATAAGAAGTAATAGTGCACTGAGTAAGTGCACTTTGGTCCCTGTTAAACTGCACCATTAGTGTAACTCAATTCCTGTAGAAAAAACAGCGTGTCCAACTCTGTACAATTCTATACCAGTAAATAGATACCATTAACATCATTTCTTACCTCTACTAGGATATATATACAGGTAATGACGTAAATAGATATTAAAATTTGACTTCAAACACAGAATGAAGAGAGTGGATTACAACTTAATTGCAGCGCCACATATTCTCCACTTGAAAAGTATTTATAATTGTTCATAACAGCTCTTATGCTGTGTCCTGAGAAATTGTAAATAACTACTAAGTGAAAAATCTGTCCCACAGTGATTTAGTAGTAATCCACCCTCCACATGTTGTAGTCTCAATAATTTCTTTCTGTTTGATTGGTTCAATTCATGATTTCACTACCGACCATGCTAATAGTGCATTACATTTAGAAATATACAGTGCAAAAGCTCTTGTGTATTTCAGACTATTTCATTCTTCTGCAGTAATCTGCACTGTGACAGGACTTCTAGTTTCAAATGCACTCACAAGACTGATCATGCAGCTTATTTCCATAAGTTATAATAAACTTGTCCCAGGAGTTAGAAAATAAAAAAAACACAAGTTATCATGTGGAAAACAATATACTTAGGGCCTAAAACATTGACAATAGGCTTCTCAGGCCCTCCCGCATGGTCCCTTTGGCTGCCGCAAGCTCTCTTTTTATAACCAAAGCAAACTTAACAAAATTAAAATTAAATGGTTTATGTCGGATATTTTACCCAAGGTAATAAAATTGATAAATTTGTCCCTGGAGTGCAACAAAGCTTTGTAATGCTTTAGCATTGCAAAGCCTTCTTGCACTCAAGGGACGAAATACACCACCACCCATGCTATTCTGTAGATTATGAGACCTAAAACAAATCAAGAACATGAACTTTTGATGGCAAAGAAATAATTACAAAAATAAAAAATAAAATAAAAAACCGCCCGCCCACATGCAATTTTACAAAAAATGACCTGAGAAACAGAAGATCTCCTTTGTGCGACCTAATCTAAGTCAAAACTATGGAAAAATTCATTAGACTGAGCCCAAATTCACATCTGACCTGTATTTTTCTTCTGTGAGCCAACAATAAACTATTTTTGAAGCCAGAGGAATCATAACTGAAGTTATCATCTAGAATGCCAAAAAGATGTATGTATGGATGGACACTTAATGCCACTTCGCCAGTCAGCAGGGGGCATAAAAAATTAATTTGTTTTTAGAATAATAATCAAAATGTTCATTTTTTTCTCATCCATAGAACTTAGCTCATAACCACCACCCTCTCCCCTGCTGAAGAGTTTTTTTCCCATAATTCAAATAGGAACTTGCCCAATTCAATATGACATAGCATCGGCTAAAACAAGGATTGAGCTTCTGGTTTTTTTCTAAAAATTGGAAATATTTTGTCTCAGTGGAAACTCCACTCCAGAGGTGTCTTCACAATAATCTACTCTCCATGTACTGCATATATTTCCCAACAAACCTCAACAAAATGTAAGTCTATTATTAACTGGTTGAGTGCTAGAAGCCACTATCATGGCTATGTTGAAAAGTGCTGAAAGCCACTATAGTATATTTACTCTGTTCGCAGGACTTTATTTTTTGCACGACAGTAGATAAAAAATGTTTAATATAATAATTTTGTTACAATTTATTGGAGAGTGCCAACAGGCTCTCTCCAACAAATTGTAATAAAACAATACATTGATGAATAAAATCTTGTGGACTAAGGACCCCTTGTTAGTAGTATGGTATATTTGAAACAAAATACTCATATGTTACAAATCATCTTTTAAAAATAATTTTGAACTCTACCAGATAAAGATATGAACAAAACCCTTGTAGCATGCAAATGTTTGTACAATTAACCAGGTTACCCTTCTATGTATCGGCGCAATATCTTCATTCAGCCGACAGCTATAGCTGCATGCCTTTTTCTCCGCAAATGGGCGGATAATCTTTGGACTGAGTGCAGTAAACATCGGCAACATGCATGCTTGCTCTGATGGATAAAGAGGCTGAAGCTCTTGATGCATCCCCATTCGTATTGGTGGAGTGCGTAATAAACCGTCGCATCTTCTAAACATATTTCTAATTCGAATCTAGTAAAGCAGAAATTAGTAAAAGCAGAGAAGGCAGTTATATGACAGGATGGGGTGCATAAAATAAATATGAGTAATTCTCTTCCACCGACAGAAGACTGCTGAGTAACATGTTTACAGTTGCTATAACCCTTGACCTAACAAATCTGTCTGCATAATTTACAAACTGAACTGTTTAGGCCAATAAAAAAATTTCTTGTTTCTCAGCCAATTTTTCCTAAATTTTATGATGAGGGAGGGAGGCCTTTTTTTTTTGATTATTCACAGAACAGTTCTGAAAAGAGTTGAAATTTAACTTCTTACACTATTATGTGGCAAACTAATGCTTTTCAGCAGTGAAAATTTCCCATAATGTATTTTAAAATTTAACCAACTATGTCTTGTTTGACAGAGCTCTGCGAGCTCTGTCAAACAAGGTATAGTTGATTAAATATTTGTTCAAGTGCAAAATAGTGTCATAGAAGAGATTTCCAGGTAAAAAAAAGTTGATGAGGCAAATTTTCTATGATGAGGGAAGTGCCTGAGAAACAAGATTTTTTTTTTCAATAGCCTTAAAAAAATACTTTTTTCCAACAATTTAAAAAAAACATATCATGTGACCCTTATTAGAATGAGCTTGACACGCCCATTTCAATGAGGGGTTCACACGATGTGTTTTTGTTTAAGTTTTTTTGAAAATTTGGAAGAAAATTATTTAACCCTTTACCCAACGCAGACGATATCAAAATTTATTATTTTAAATATCATTTTTTCAAATTTTTCAAAAACTTTTGACCCCTCGTTGGAACGAGCTCAACGAGCTCAATCCAACGAGGGGTCATATGATATGGTTTTGTGAAAATTTTTTGAAAAATAATATTTTTTTAACTGCCGTATTTGCATAATACACGGGCGGATGCGGCCGATTCGTTGGGTAAAGGGTTAAACTAACAAATTTTTGATATCGTGAGCATTGGGTAAAAGAGTTCAAGAACAAAATTAATGTTTATCAGTACAATTAGTGCAAATAAAAGCAGCATTTCCTCTCAAGTAATAACTTAAACATTTTGTGAAGAGACATATGACACATGCACAGACCTCTGATCCAAGGGAGAAAACAAATGCTTGACAGGCACCGACAAGGTTTTTATTGGATGAGAAAAATTTTGAAATTCGTCACCCTGCAGCTTAATTTCCTCTCACTTAGGACAGTCCATTGTGTGTTCTTCAATGGAATGAACTGATGCCTTTTTTAAGGTATGCTTATCGAACTGCTGAGATAAAAAAAAATGTTAAACAGATGCTCTGAAGCTCAAAGAAAACCCATGCATCGGCAGACCTTTCGATCAGTCAGGACCTCTTGGCTTGAAGCCTGCACCTCTACCTATTGGAAAAGGGTTCTGGGCCCATACCATTGGGAAAATTTGCATCAAAGAGGGTCCAATTGGGAATTTGTTTTGAAGGGGAAGAAACATACAAAGACCAAGAAATTTTACATTCGAATTGAACAGAGAACATTGAGGCCGATACCTCAGTTACTGAATGTATACTATAGGTTAGTTTAATAACAAACAGTCACATGGAATCCCAGTCTCTGTAGTCTCTATTAACCCTTTACCCAATGCAGACGATATCAAAATTTATTATTTTAAATATCATTTTTTAAAATTTTTCAAAAAATTTTATCAAAATCATATCATGTGCCCCCTCGTTGGCATGATCTCGATGAGCTTGTTCCAATGAGGGGTCACATGATATGGTTTTGCGGAAATCTTTTGAAAAATATTTTTTCAACAGCTGAATTTTCATATTATGCGGGCGATTCGTTGGGTAAAGGCTTAAACTGTACTTATACCATTAAAGAAAAAAATTGCCATTCACCTTGGAATTCAGACATTTTGTAAGCTTTGTTACATTAGCAATTTATATTTAAAGCACAATTGGTGTCCTGAACCGGTGGTCATAAGGCCTCAGAAAACCAATGGTTTTCTGAGGCCTTATGACTACTCAGTTCAGGACACCAATTGTGGATTAAAGTTTTGTTTTTGTGGGGAATGAGATTAGGATATTTGAGGTTGGGAACTGGGAAAAGTCATGCCTAAATGCCATTGGGAAAGGCTCCCATATTTGGCCTGTATAGATACCTAAAATATCCCCTGAATAGTAACGGAATGTCATCAAAGATACGATCAAATCAAGTCTCCAATGAGAAAAATTTCTTGTGATGATTGAAAGAAAATAAATGTTTGTGATATTTTAGTTTCAATTGGATGGAATATATAATTTGGTTTGAAACGTGAATCATTCAAGTTGAGCCGAAATATTCCATCTGAATGAATCTAAAAATAGATGATGGACCCTTTGAGGGTTAGACTTATGCCAGGTGATAACAGCATCCAATTCCTTCAGGAATTTAATTGGTGACTTGCACACATGTTTGAATACCAGTACGAATGGTTCTGGGCAGCTAGGTAAAAGTGATTTGGTGAAGGGGGCTATCAAGAGGATACATGCCTGTCTGTGAAAATCATGTCTCCCATTGAATGCAGAGGTCAATTGCTGGATACTTGCTTGTGTGACAAATGCCCATTAACAGAACACAAGTGAATGCTCGAGTGAAAATTATATTATGTTTTAGTCATAATCCACTTTCCACTGTACTGTAGGCAAGTACAGTATATACCATTGGTCAGTTTCAGATATTATGATTGGCAGGAAGTCAGATAAGAAGAGTCATCTATTTCTGAATATTATAACTGTGTGCTCTTTGGAAACAGCTATTTGCAGTTTCTGTGTAGAAGAGTACTCCCTTTGGAAATCTAATGGTATTATTTATTTATTTATTTATTGGTGTTTAAGGTCACATACTTATGCACAATGGCTAATCGTGACCGTGACAGTTTTACGGGTGGAGGAAGCCGGAGTACCCGGAGAGAACCACCGAGCAACGACGAGCAGCTGTCAGCTCTCCAACATCGTAACTCTGAACTCTGCACCGCAGCACAGGCAGGGTTAGATTGGTTGAAGACATGCGCACCATCGACGTTCAGTACACCTCAGCACACAGCGTCATCGTGCCCCCATGTAGGCAATCGGGGGGAAGTGTCTTGCCCAAGGACACAACGCGGTTGCCGCAGGTGGGATTCGAACCGAGGACCTCTCGGCTTGCAGCCTGCACCTCTACCAACTGAGCCACCGCGCCCCCCCTAATGGTATTAAGTGCTACTACAAACATATCAGCCAACATGATTGAGCAAAAGTACTACTCAATCTGATTTTTCAAATTATTGGAAAGGGAATAATGCAAGATAGTTATTACTAGTACTGAAATGGTTAACCCTTTACCCAACAAATCGCCCGCAAGCGCCTGCATAATATGCAAATTCAGCAGTTGAAAAAATATTATTTTTCAAAACGTTTCAACAAAACCATATCATGTGACCCCTCGTTGGAACGAGCTCGTTCCAATGAGGGGTCACATGATATGGTTTTGTTGACATTTTTTGAAAAATTAAAAAAAATGATATTTAAAATAAATTTTGATATCATCTTTGTTGGGTAAAGGGTTAACCAGATAACCAGTTTGAAACCAGTTACCTACCTGACCGATTAGAAAATCCATCAACCGGTTATCCAAAATATTGATAGTGATCGTCATTCCACGGTTAAAAATGTAGTAAACCTGCAGCTTCTCCTTTGGGATAAATTACACCTCGAAGCTGTGTGGTATATGTTGAGAAATAATTGCCTCTGGTGTTTAAGACTTTAATGATCGGCAATTTCCGTGGGTATGGAGTAATCGCAGAAACTATTCTGCAGTATGTATACAAATGACTGTTGTTGAGTACTCGACAATGTTCGTTTACATACACACCATGGAATAGTTTCTGCGAATTCAGCTTTCCAAACCCAACAGCTTTATCCCATATTCGGCCACAAATAACCAAATATTATTCAGTTATAGCTCTTTGTTAGTCGGTTGTGAAAATGAGCCATCTGTTTCAGCCCCAGTTATTACAGCGAAGCCCACTCAACTGAATATCTCTTAATCGAATTACTGTTAATTGAATATAACTTCCAAACACTAAACCATTTACCATACCCTCAATACAAATTTAACCTTTTAATTGCACAATGAGTCATAGAGTGATCTCTTGATAATTGCATAACAATCTCAATAACCCTTTACCCAACATAATGGCCAAAACTAGCTAGCGCTATTCACAAAAATCATTCAATTTTCATTATTTTTTCTTTTTTTTTTCTCAACAACATACCTTATGACCCATCACTGGAACAAGCTCATTGCGCTTGTTCCAATGAAGGATCATAAACTATGTCTTTGACACAAAAAAAGAAAAAAATTGAGATATTCAAGAATTTCGTTTGCACGTCATCTGTCTTTTGTGTTGGGTAAAGGATTAATAGCAGCAGACATGAACGATTTTTCATTTCTTCCATACAGGGAAAGATGATTATTTGGTGTGGGTAATATGTTTGCAGCATGATGTCATATGATTTGCATTTCACTTTTGTGCCAAAAATAAAAACACAACATGTACAACACATAAACTGGTCATGTATCAAAAAGTGCAAATAAAAAAAGAGAATGACATGCTTAAGTGAATTAGACAAAATGCATTGCATGATATAATGAAGAGAAAACCCCTAAAATGTATCCTAATATCAAGAAGACAAACTGTCACTGTCTGGCCAATGATGCCTGAACCCCAGACTCTAACTGCCTATTTTTTAAAATGTTAACATTCACTGAATTAATTGCTCGGAAATAAAAACTCTCAGGAAATGATGTTGACTTGGGCAGATAGAAAAAGGACATCAATATACAGTGGAGCCCACTTAATTGGATATCTCTTATTTGTATATCCCTGTTAATCAAATATAATTTTCAAACACAAAACCATTTACCATACCTTCAGTACAAATTTGATCTGTTAATTGCATATGGGTTGTGGAGTAAACTCCTGTTAATTGTAAATAAATTTTTGTAATATGTCGAAAAAATTACTGTGACCCTCACCAAATTCCCCTTATTTATCAACCTTTTTGGCCTCACTACATCCAATACAGGCATTTATTCTATTATATCTTGTTTGACAGACCTCTATGAGCTCTGCCAAACAAGATATAATGGAATAAATGCTCAGTTTACCTCCAGAACACAGGAAACTGACCAAATCCCTGTTAATTGTATACTCCTGTTAACTGAATAATTTTAACTGGCAAAATGGATATTCAATTAAGAGGATTCTACTGTATTATATAAACTTTTCAATTCAATAAATTCTAAGATTTCAGCTTCCATGATAATCATGTGATCTTCACATTTGTCGTTCAGACCTGGTGATCCTACACAACACACCTTACCTTTGTCCTTGTGTGAAGTTTTGTGAAAATCCATTCAGCTATTATAGAGTAATGACTCGGATGGATGGACAGATGGACAGACAACTGAATTTAACCATTTACCTAATGAATTGGATGCATACAATATACATATTGTGCAATTTAGAAAAAAATATTTTTGAAAAAATTTCAGCAAAACCATATCACGTGACCCTCAATGGAATGAGCTCATCAACCTTGTTCAAATGAGTGGTCACATGATCTGGTTTTGTTGAAATTTATTGAAAAATTTATAAAAAACAATAATTAAAGGAATCAATTTTGATATCGTCTGATTGGGTGAAAGGTTTAGGTATTCCCTGTGGGGGATATAAAAAGTTACGAAATATCTCATTCACGTATCACTACATCTATAGACCCTCTAAAATCAATAAAATTAACACATAACAAGAACTACCATGTGGGCCAAGACTTGTACTAGTACACCCATTAAAGAAAAATATTCCAGGACTTTCTTGGGAATGTTAAGCACTGTCCTGAACCCTCACCTAAAACAATTTTAATCGCCCCTGATGTTTGTTTATGTTAAGAGTTGGGAGGTTTTGATTTTTCAGATTTGGTTTCAGTTTCGGTTTGGTTTCAGGAAAAAACCTTGGTTTTGGTTCCGTTTTTCTCTGTGTTGAGAACATATATTAAATTCAGGCTCCTTAACTTGGAAAAAACCTATGACACCACTCCCACAAAAAGCCCTGTCTGTGAGTATATGCAAAGTATATGCATCGGGTTCAGCCTTACTTTGCTTTATTAAAATAGTTTATAAATTAATACATGTTCAATTCTTTCTGGGTCAAGCCAAATTCAAGTGAGCAAGAATACAATTTTTTTAAAGGCTATTGTAAGATGGAAACCTTGTTTCTTGTCAATTCCTTAACCCTTTACCTAACAAAACACCAAAACCAGCCAGAGCAGTTTACATAAAATCATCATAAAATTTTCATTATTTTCTTCAATATTTGTCTCAAAAACATAGATTATAGCCCCTCATTGGAACGAGCTTGTTGAGCTCGTTCCAATGAGGGACCATAAGCTATGTTTATTAGACAAAGAATGAAAATATGCAGTTATTCAAGAATTTTGTTTGCAAGTGCTGTCTTTCGTGTTAGGAAAAGGGTTAATCACTGCAATTCTGCCTCATAATTTTTTGTCACCCTCTTTATCTTGAATGGATCAACAGTTTTGTTACTTCAGCTAATAAAAGTATTTATTACCTTTCCTCCAGTTCCATATTTACAAATCTGTATGGAACACATTCCATATGGTTTTCTCTCGACAGACTATTTTGCCAAATGACGTCATGGATCCATCAGAAGAACTAAACTCTGCTAAATTTTCATGATCAAACAATCAAAATGTCGCATTCTGACCTAGTTCAATTCAGAAGCTGTGGTGACAGCTGATAAATCAATGTCAACTAGAAAAGGTTTTTGTTCAAATCCATCAAAATTAACGAAATTAAACTTATTCTATAAATGGGAGTGATTTTATAACACCCAAGTTCTGACTTTGAAGTAAATATCTCTCAAGACAAGGGTAGCTAATTCTTAAAAATGCAAATAAATAACCTTTTTGGACACAATTTTCATTTATATTTTTCTGTTACGTATCAATCTGTCACTTTGCCAATCACACCAGAGTTTTGTTTTGGTTTTTACTTCAAGCAGACAGGCAATAAATAACAAAAGAGTTGTCATAAACACAGAATGCCATGATGTGTGACTGCATTCGTCAATACGGCACACATGCCATTGTGGAAGAATAGAACTCAAGGCTGCACCTCTCATTGTATCCTCCGCACTGGGAGAGCACTGGCTAAGCGAGACTGGTTCTCGTTAGATCAGGGAGAGCACTGGCGAAGTGAGACCGGTTCTCGTTAGATCACCGAAGTTAAGCAACGTTGAGCCCTGTTAATCCTTGGATGGGTGACCATTCGGCGATTAATTCGGGTGCTTCCTGTAGTAGTGGCTGGTGTACGATCGGCGAAGTTTGTGTGTGTGGTTCTACGACTTTGCATCACATGCCAGCTGTGGACGTTGGGAATGTTCACCAGTACTACGCAATCCCCACCGTACCTAGGTGTAAAATAGGGACCTGTTGAGGTGCTTGCCTTGTGTGCCCATTTGTGGAGCACCGGCAGTATGCTCCGTTGAGTTGAGCTGAGAATGTCATAGAATGAATAAAGGGTGTGAACACCTGTGATACGGGGTAATAATGTAAGTCAGAGAGCACTGCGGTGGATTCTAGATGTTAACATTGCATTATTATCATTGCATTATGCATGCTCTATTGACAAATGCATTCACACATCGTGATGTTTTGTGTATTACTTATACATATCTCCTGACCAAGGCTAATTATTTTAAATCATTAGTAAATAAAAAATATGATGAAAACTTGAACATGCAAACAATATGTGATTTTTTTGAGTGAAAATTTTAACACCCATCACAATGGTATTAACAAGACAAACTGACCGCCTGGCCACTAACCTCATAAAGTGATGGCCGGGACAAGCTTGTTCCAATGAGGGGTCATAAACTAAATTTTTGAGGCACAAATTAAAACAAGACAGACTTTGATCGCCTAGCCACTGATGCCCCAGAACCCATGCCCTAAGTTCCTGTTTTCTAAAATAAAGAGTTAACATTTGTTGAATTAGCTGCTACAAAACTAAACAACCCTCAGAGGCAGACATGTAAATGACATGGAAATATTTTGCAAAAATTAGTATTTAAAGAAAAAATTGAAAATTTTTAGTTTTTATAATCATGTGACCTTGACCATTGTCAATCAGACTTGGTGGTGCTGCACAGCACGCCATCCCTTTGACCCCCCATCCTTTGTGTAGTTTCGTGAAAACCGACCCAGCCCTTATAGTATTGTGACAAAGACAATAATCCATGATTTGAGTTTTCATAATCCTGTGATCTTGGCATTCGACATTCTGAACAGGTGTTGTGAAAATCCACCTAGCTATTATAGATTTATGATTAAGAGACAATTTTCTGGATGGACACTGGACAAACAAAATTCAGACAGATGGACAGAAGAACAGCCAAAGGACAGACAACAGGTTTTAAGATGCCTTCATTTGAGTGCATAAAAACCAATCCATTTGATGAAATTATCTTGCTGCTGTAGGCCTAAAAATTCAACTAATTAAATCTTGTTTGATAGAGTTTATTGAGTCACACAAGATAAAGTTAGTTAAATTATATACTGTATTATGGAAAATGTTTGCGGTTGAAAATGTTGGTTTTTTCGAATCAGGAGTGCAGAGAGATGAATTTCTATTTTCAGTACTGTTAACCCTTTACCCAACGCAGACGATATCAAAATTTATTTTTTTAAATACCATTTTTTAAAATTTTTCAAAAAATTTCAACAAAACCATATCATGTGACCCCTCGTTGGAACGAGCCCGACGAGCTCGTTCCAACGAGGGGTCACATGATATGGTTTTGTTGAAATTTTTTGAAAAATAATATTTTTTCAAATGCTGAATTTGCATATTACGCGGGCGGATGCGGGCGATTCGTTGGGTAAAGGGTTAATGAAATAAAGACAAAAAGAAAAAAAGGAAAGAAAATGCCTGCTTCCTTCCATCATAAAATTAAGGACAAATTGTCTGAGAAGAAAAACCCTTTATTTTTAACCCTTCAGGCCTAAAAAAGTTAAAGATATTTTTCTCGGGCCCTCCTGCTCTCTTTTTATGTAATAATAATTAAATGGTTTATGTCTGATATTTTACCCAAGTTAATAAAATTGATAAATTTGTCCCTTGAGTGCAACAAAGCTTTACAATGCTTTAGTACTGCAAAGACTTCTTGCACTCAAGGGACGAAATGCACCACCACCCATGCTTTGCTGTAGATTATGAGACCAAAAACATAAAACAAACCAAGAACATGAAAATAAAAAATAAAATAAAACTAGAGGTACTGTGAGCAAGCTCAAAGTGATATCCCCTGCGCCTGAAATGTATAAGTTAGATTATCTCCCCTTGGAAATGTCAGAACGGAATTATATTGCTTCATGCACATCTTCATATGGAGTTCTTCCATTGTGTAAAGTTTCAAGAAAATTCTTCAAACGGTTTAGGAGGAGTTGCGCTAATAAGGATGGACAGACAGACGGACGTTCTAACAAATGACTACTTATGTGGCTATTTTATGGACATATTAGGTGGCTAACCTAAAACACATGTCCAACATAATAAAACAAGTTTTTGGGGGTAAAATTTTTGGGGGGTTCAGCTAACCCTACCCTAACCGTACCCACCCCTAACCTTAAGCTAACCCTAACACTAACCATAACCCTAGACACATAACTCTAACACCCCTTCACTGACCCCCACTCTACCCCACTCCTAAACCCCACCCTGGAATGCCCTAACGCTACTCTACATTTATCCCCCCCCCCCCCACCCCACCATCCACCCCTCCCCCCCCCACACACACAATAAGAGATTCTGTTACGTAACAGACTTTAACCACATTTGTATCCTGTTTTACTAACTCGTCGCCACATAAGTAGTCATTTGTGTGTGTGGACAGACATACGGACGGACGGATGGACAGGGTGATTGCTATATACCCTCCAAACTTTGTTTGCAGGGGGTATAAAAACTGCATGCTCACATTTAATTGTACAAAAATGGCCCGATAAACAGAAGATCTACTTTGTGGGGCCTTACCTAACATAGTGGCCAAAATCGGCCAGAAAATTAACCAGGATAAGCCAGCCTACCACAGCCTAAAATATAGCAGAAGTTTCTCAATAAAACCATACAAATGTGGATATCATTAGAACCAGCTCGTTGAGCTGGTTCTAGTGATATCCATATTTGTATGATTTTATTGAAAACTTGTGAAATTTGTTCTCGAAAAATGTTAATTCTTTAAAAATAATAGGGAAAGGGTTAATAGGTATAACTATCATGTCTCTTTCTTGATTGTCCTGAGTAAATCACTAAAATTAAGATTTTCATTCCACTTCCAGAGTTTTGGGTGACACCGTATCTAGGGCTGTCGCGACTATCATTTTTTGTAATCGACTAATCGTGACCAGTAATTGACGGTTAGTCAATTAATAGTCGCTTCCCATGATTTTTTAGCAAATCATTCTTCTGTTCGTAAAACTCTGAAAATGACAATGGCACCAGTGTGTTCAGACGAAGTGGGGTTGTGGGAACAACAAATCGGTCCCGACTGAAGCTACATATAGTCCAATCTTGGACCCACAGTCCGTAATATAATTTTTGGGGTTGGTACGTCCTGTAGGACGTACCAACCCCCAAAATAATATTACTGACTGCGGGTCCAAGTTTGAACTAGATTGAAGCCGATAAATTAAAATGAATTTACCAAAGAACGTTCTTGCATATGTTTCCTTTCTGCAATAAGTTTCTCGAAATTTTGAACATTGAGATCTATGGATTCCTTCGTCAGTTGTTAAAATTGGATCTTAGTCTGAAGTTCCGAACTTTGAGAAGTGATCTGACGTTCTGACTTTCGTCATAATTTTGTCACTTCCGCGCTTTGGGTTTTCCAATGGGTGCATTCGTGTGTACAAGACTGGAGAAATTCAGAAGAATCTATTCTTCTCGAGTAACTGTGAGTGTTCTTTCTTACACAGTCAGTGACAGTCGTACAGTCTTCCGGATATGAATGTTAACTATGGTTAGATATTTAAAGTTATTCACCTTCATTGATCATTCACCTCACAAAACAATGCAATTTAGCCCCGACGTTTAGTAGAGGTGTACCACCTTGAAAATGAACGACGATCGACTAAAAATAAAAAACGTTGACTACTTCAATAGTCGACGGTTAGTCGCCTAATCGAATAATCGCGACAGCCCTAACTGTTTCATGAATGACAAAATCTCAAACACAACTGTGATACAACTGGTATAACATTCATTGTCCGATTTTGTGAGAACCATACTGTAGATAATACAATAATGAAAGGGCCCAGAGAGCACATTCCAACAATGTATAACAGAATATTTCATTCACAAATGCAAATATTCACCCAGAATATTTTCCCTTCAGACCATAAGTGTATAACTGTTCAAGTGCAATTGAGAAAAGCAGTGTATGACAGTTGAAAACAAGATGGTAGAACATAAGGATAGAAACATTTGTATTTCTCCAAAACATACTTGAGCATCAAGGGCATTCTTGTACATATCCTGTTGATCTCTTTTGTCTTGTAAATACTGTTCTCTTTGTGAAGCAAGGCTGAAAGATTAAAACAATTAAAATTTCATAAGTGTGTAGCTCTTCATACAAAACTTAATGTCGCAATCCTGCATACCCTGATAAAGCAACAGATAAATGATTTCAATTCTTAACCCTTTACCTAACATGAAAAGCAGACGACACTTGCAAACAAAATTCTTGAGTAACTATTTTTTTTCTATTTTTTGTCTCAAAAACATAGGTTATGACCCCTCTTTGGAACGAGCTTAATGAGCTCGTTCCAAAGAGGGGTCACAACCTATGTTTTTGAGAAAAAAAGGAAAAAAAATAATGAAAATTAATTGGCGATTTTTGTGAAGAGCGCTGGCCGGTTTTGGCCGTTACTTTGGGTAAAGGGTTAAAAGAGTACCTTAGTTCAGTATGATTTTGTTTATAATTGTTTTGTTACAATTTGTTGGGAAATTCCAATAGGCACTCTGCAATAACTTGCAACCAAACATTGTGTATAAAAAATATTTTCTTCTAATTCTGAGCAAACAGCAAGCTAATGCATAGAGTGCAAAGCTTCTAAGGTGGCTTCCAGCACTTTTCAATAGAGCCATGATAGTGGGTTCTTGCACTCAACCAGTTAACCCTTTACCCAATGCAGACGATATCAAAATTTATTATCTTAAATATCATTTTTTTTTTAATTGTTCAAAAAATTTCAACAAAACCACATCATGTGACCCCTCACTGAAACAGGCTTGATGAGCTCGTTCCAAAGAGGGGTCACATATGGTGTTGTTGAAATTTTTTGAAAAATAATATTTTTTCACTGCTGAATTTGCATATTACGTGGGCAGATGTGGCTGATTCATTGGGTAAAGGGTTAATTAAAACGAAAGGTCCCTGCTTCATAAACCAGAAGATTAACTGAATGAGTGGCAGAAGCCCATATTTGAGTTTTATTCTATATGTATCACAGAACTAAATATTGAAATTAGAGTGAATCACCTTAAAATGTTGCGGAAATGACACAATCTCTAAAAATAAACAGCCTTGGGAAAATCCATTGTTTCAATAAAAGTTTGAAGCATTCTATTGACATCTTGCATTATTGTTGAACATTCCTGATATAAAAGAGGGTGATTTGATGACTTTTGGACCTAAAAAATACAATTTACTTTTTGTGTGTTTTTGTACGGAATTCCCTGAAAAATATGTGCATGTGACCGGTACTTCCCTTTGTGTCAGTTTTTCTCTCTTATTTGTTGCATGACCCCCTGTTTTCAGATCAGAAAAAGTTGTCTGAAGGGCTATACTTGACAGAGATATTTGAATGCCAAAATTAAAGTGATACGATCATATTTTTTTCCACCTGAACGTTATAATGGTCGCCTATGGGAAAATATTTAGTTCTGTGATACCTGTAAAGCAGGTACCAAAACTGGAATGCTTCATATTTTGTATATGTGCTGCATAATATCTTTGAAGTGAAATCTTTTTCTGTCTCTAGGGATTTGCCTTGGTGCAAACAGTGTTGGGATAGTGCAAAATAATATATAGCTACAATATAAAAGCTTTGCAGCCATGGGATTCAAAGCAACTGAGCTAAACATAAACTCTTACAAATTGGACACTAACACCAATGTGTCTGCGGTCACAGCGTGTGCTCGACCTACTTCATAGCAGGTGAGCTAATAACCCTCAAAGGCTTGACTTGAACGTTACTTGTTATGAATGAGTGATTGTGAAGACTTTCTATTACACCACACCACACCTTGCAAGCCTGAAAATAAGCAATCTGTCATTTGCAAAATGAGGTCCCCAGAGGGTGAATTTGTTGATGCTATACCATGCAGTTGGCCATTTTATCCTCTGGATTCCTCTTTTTGTTTAGGTTTGAGACCTTGATTCAGATTGAGGTTCACAGAGGGTAAATTTAGTGATGCTACCCTGCTGTGCAGGGTAGCATCACCAAATTCACCCTCTGGAGACCTCATTTTGCAGATGACAGTCTGCTTATTTTCTGGCTTGACACCTTGTGACTCTAATTACCTGGCAGTCATTTCCAGTCAAGGTAATTTAACTATTGCCCATAGTATCTCTTCTTGATTGTAAGTTCTCAAAATTTGTCAGTCAGAAAAATATCTTTGACAGTGAACCCTTTACCGAACCCACATGATATCAGAATTCCTTATTTTAAATATCACTTTTTCAAATTTTTCTAAAAATTTGAACAAAACCATATCATGTGACCACCTCATTGGAACGAGCTCATTCCAATGAGGGGTCACATCATATGGTTTTGTTGAAACTTTTGGAAGAATAATATTTTTCAACTGCTGAATTTGCATATTATATGGGTGGATGAGGCAGATTCTGTCCGTAAAGGGTTAACAGATTCCTCTGGATGGTACTGAAGAAAACTCTATGGTAACAGGGTTTCCCATCATAATAAAATATTTATAAAACTATTTATACCAGGACTGCTGTGCATATTCAATGTTACGTGATACAATACAGACAATTGGGAACTAGAGGTACTGTGAGCAAACTCACAAAGTGATACCCCCCCCCCCCCCCCCCCCAAAGCCTGAAATGTATAAGTTACATTATCTCTCCTTGGAAATGTCAGAACGGAATTATATTGCTTCATGCACATCTTCATATGGAGTTCTTCCATTGTGTAAAGTTTCATGACAATTCTTCAGACGGTTTAGGAGGAGTTGCGCTTATAAGGATGGACAGACGGTATAAGTTAGATTATCTCCCCTTGGAAATGTCAGAACGGAATTATATTGCTTCATGCACATCTGCATATGGAGTTCTTCCATTGTGTAAAGTTTCATGAAAATTCTTCAAACAGTTTAGGAGGAGCTGCGCTTACAAGGATGGACAGACAGTATAAGTTAGATTATCTCCCCTTGAAAATGTCCGAATGGAATTATATTGCTTCATGCACATCTGCACATGGAGTTCTTCCATTGTGTAAAGTTTCATGAAAATTCTTCAAACGGTTTAGGAGGAGTTGCGCTTACAAGGATGGACAGACGGACAGACGGACGGACAGGGTGATTCCTATATACCCCCCCAAACTTTGTTTGCGGGGGTATAAATAATCTTGATAACCACACGTTATCTGGATTTCGTGTTAGAACGTCAGGTAAGAAGAGGTGTGAGTGATGTTATGACATGAATGAAATGCTTCGACACAAAACAGTGTCAAGCAGGACCATTAACCCTTTACCCAACGAATCGGCAGCATCTGCCTGCGTAATATGCAAATTCAGCAGTTGAAAAAATATTATTTTTCAAAAAATTTCAACAAAACCATATCATGTGACCCCTCGTTGGAACGAGCTCATCGAGCTCGTTCCAACGAGGGGTCACGTGATATGGTTTTGTTGAAATTTTTTGAAAAATCTGAAAAAATTATATTTAAAATAATAAATTTTGATATCGTCTGCATTGGGTAAAGGGTTAAGACCACAGAAGGTGATATTTTTCTTTTAAAAAATCAGCTTTATTCACTTAACCCTTCACCTAACACGAAAAGCAGACGACACTTGTAAATAAAATTCTTGAAGCACTAATTTTTTTTATTTTTTGCGTAAAAAACATAGCTTATGACCCCTCATTGGAACGAGCTCGTTGAGCTCATTCCAATGATGTGTCATAAGCTATGTTTTTTTGACAAAAAAATAAAAAAGTAATAAAAATTTAATGGGGAATTTTGTGAATAGCGCTGGCCGGTTTTCGTCATTACATTGGGTAAAGGGTTAATATTCAAGTTTAATCATGATGTAAATACAGAACACAACTCATGTAGTGTACGGGGCAGGAATCAACAACCATTGAGGATTTTTTTCTGTATTTCATGCGTGCATTTGGCGCATGTTAAATACAGCAAAACTCCAACTTGGTCATTGATTCCAGTGCCCCATACTCCACTCTTGTGTTGTTTGAGAAGACAGTTATGCTTCTAAACCTTTTCCCAGGAAATCATTATTTAGTCACTCCTGTGATTTTTAAACAGGCAAAATCCTGTCCACCAGATACACGTATGTGATGAGTTGAATAAATGACTTACTCCTCTGCGAGCTGAACTTGTTCCAGTCTTTCTAAAAAGTCATCATCTGCCTTACGTTTCACTTTCAACTGTTCCTTGGAGTCAACCTAAATAATAGAAAAACAAATAATTATTTCACACCGCATCAAAAGAGTACCCCATGCAGGTGAGGCAAAACAAAATAAGAAGGTGGAGGTGGGAAAGGGAGGAGGTGGTTGAGCTGTGTTTGGTAGTGCCAAAGAAGCTGACTGATGGAAACAATGAGGGCCTTCACCTAACACGAGAAGCAGACAATACCCTAAAAAAAATCTTGACAAATTAAAATTCTCCTTAATATTTACCCCTAAAACATAGCATGAGCCTTCACTGGAATGAGCTCAATTCTCATCTTGTTCTAATGAGGGGTCACAATCAATGTTTTTTAGGCTAAAATTGAAATAATAATCCAATTTGAATTTGATTTTTGTTAACTCTTTATCCAGCGAAGATGATATCAAAATTCATTGTTATAAATATTATTTTTGAACCCTTTACCCAACGAATCGCCCGCATCCGCCCGCGTAATTTGCAAATTCAGCAGTTGAAAAAATATTATTTTTCAAAAAATTTCAACAAAACCATATCATGTGACCCCTCGATGGAACGAGCTCATCGAGCTCGTTCCAATGAGGGGGTCACATGATATGGTTTTGTTAAATTTCTTTTGAAATATTTTAAAAAATGATATTTAAAATAATAAATTTTGATATCGTCTGCGTTGGGTAAAGGGTTAAAAGGTTTTAACATAAATTAGATCTGAGTCTTCCATGGAAGACATGTGTCGCCTGGAGTTTCAGACAGAATTCTAAGTGGAAAAGGGGCATAACCCTGGAAAAAATACAGCAGATCAAAAAATAAAATAGGATGTGCACAATGCCATTATGTGATAAAGAATCACTGAAAGTTTCATCAAAATCCATTCATAGGTTAAAGAGGAGTGGCGGATAAGAGAAAGTGTGACGCGGACGACGATGCAGACGACGGGGCATAACTCTGGAAAAAATACAGCAGATCAAAAATAAAATAGGAGGTGCACAATGCCATTATGTGATAAAGAATCACTGAAAGTTTCATCAAAATCCATTCATAGGTTAAAGAGGAGTGGCGGATAAGAGAAAGTGTGACGCGGACGACGCCGCGGACGACAAAAGTAATCCCTTTATGTCGCTCCCCACTTCGTGGGGCGGCGACACAAAAACCATATCATGTGAGCCCTCATTGAAACAAGCTAAACAAGCTTGCTCCAATGAGGGGGAGTCACATGATAATGGTTTAATTTTTAGGAAAAATAAATTGTTTCAACTGCTGAATTTGTATATTACATGGGCAGATGTGGCCGATTCATTAGGTAAAGTGTTAATAGCACTAACCAGTTACATTTGTTAAGTTAAAAAGGGTTATGCTATTTATTATTATTTATTTATTTATGATGTTTAAGGTCACATATTTATGCACAGTGGCTAATCATGACCGTGACAGTTTTACGGGTGGAGGAAGCCGGAGTACCCGGAGAGAACCACTGAGCAACGACGAGCAGCTGCCAGCTCCCCAACATCGTAACTCCGCACTGCAGCACAGGCAGGGTTAGATTGGTTGAAGACATGCGTACCATCGACGTGCAGTACGCCTTAGTACACGGCATCATCGTGCCCCCATATGGGCAATGGAGGTGAAGTGTCTTGCCCAAGGACACAACGCGGTTGCTGCAGGTGGGATTCGAACCGAGGACCTCTCGGCTTGCAGCCTGCACCTCTACCCACTGAGCCACTGCGCCCTAAAGGGTAATAACACTTTGGCCAGCCGCTGATTTGTCGCGGTTCTCGGACGAGAAGGCCGTGGTTACCCCTGTACTCCCAACTGCCTCCCTATTCCCACGCTTCTCCTCTCCTCCCAACACTCGGAGACGAACTGCTTGATGATATCCCTTGTCCCATTCTTCCCAGTCTCTCCGATTAGCATATTAACCCTCTCCTTTGAGTCTCCCCATAACCACATGTCCTTCATTCTCCCATCCCACTTCCCCATTATACTCCCAGTGAATCTCATTCTTTTAGGCTGATACTTTGGGCATTCTAGAAGAAAGTGTTCCAGGGTCTCCACCATGTCCAAGTTACACATCTGGCACTCCCTTTCACCGTCTTTCCCAATTTTACCTCTCAGCTCCAGGGATCGCGACCTCAGCTTGAACAACAGTGACCCCCCCAAAGGTGCCATCAAGGTACTCTTCAAAACCTGGCTTCTCTTTATCACGCAGGCCACCCAAAGACCTCTTTGATTTGACCCCCTCTCGCCAATTACGGTTACAATCCACCATGACCCTTTCTCTGAGGATTTTTTACCCTGGTTTGCCCCCAACGTCCAGGTCCGAGATCTCCAATGAGTAGTTCTCTATTAGCTCCCTCACTTGGACCATCCACCCCGTTTTGATATTTGAGTTGAAAATTCTCAGGAACATTGCTTTACACCATCGGCTGTCGGGGAGATTTACCAAATAATTAAGATAACCAAGCTTCAACAGGTCTATCCTGTCCTTGATCCTCATCCACCCAAACTCACCCCTGATTGCTTCTAGTGCTGCGGCATTACTCGACCCCGTTATCCATCGGCCTGCATCGTTCTGCATGATTTCCAAGCTCTTTTCGGCCGTCTGGTATAGGGGTACCACTTCCGTACCGTATGTTATACTTGGCAGCCCCACCATTTCCAAAATGGTTTTCCCCACGAAAACCTTCTTGAAACTGTTTCTCCCTATAAGTTTCATTTGGTTAAGGATTCGCTTCCCCTTTAGAATCAATTTATTTGTGTGGTTCCGGTAGATGCCTCTTCCTGTAATGTTTATATTTACCCCCAAATACTTGTAATCACCTGTCTCTCCCACACTGAGAAGTTTGCTGCTCCCTTCCGGAATGCAGAACTCACCCACTCTCCACCTTCGAGTGGGGTCCACTTTGCGGCCCACAGGTATAACTTTGCTCTTGCTTTCATTAAGTTCGAGTCTCCATTTGCTCCCATATTTCCCAACAATTCCCAGCATTTTCGTTAGCCCCTCTTCGCTTTTTGAAACTAGAACCATATCGTCTGCAAAAAATATCCCTGGGATCTTCAAGTCCCCAACTGCTACCCCCTCCTCGCTACGCAGGAGTTCATCTCCTAAACCTTTGATGTACAATGCAAACTGGATCGGCAAAAGGATACACCCCTGTTTTAGGCCTATCTCCATAGGCACACGTTTCGTTGTAATGTTTCCCAGGCTAAGTTCACTCTGTACATCTTTATATAATGCTTTCATAATTCCAACAAACGCGCCTCCTAAGCCCATAGCCTCCAGCTTGTGCCACATACCTTCCCTCCATACTCTATCGTATGCCTTTTTGATATCCAAAAAGGCCATAAACATCTTTTTCTTTTTTGCTTTCGCGGATTCTATCATTTGGGATAGTGTGAAAAGATGATCAGTAACTCTCCTTCCCTTCCTGAAGCCATTCTGGATTTCTCCCCACAAAACCTTCTCCTCAATCACCTCCTCTAGTCTCCCATACAGGACTTTACAGAAAACCTTTCCAATGTTGCTACTGACAGAGATCCCTCGATAGTTATCCAAAACGTCTTTTTCCCCCTTTTTGTGAATAAATGTCACTTTACTTTCTCTCCACTCCTTTGGGACCTCTTGATTTTCTATGGCTAGATTGAATAGGGCAGTTAGGCTTTTCACGAGTTCCTCTCCCCCTTTATTGATAAACTCGTTAGGAATTTCATCCACTCCTCTCGCTTTTCCATCCCTTAATTTTGATATCACCTTTCGCACCTCCTCCGTTTTAATTTCGCTGTACACGAAGCTCGAAAGGTTTTCCTCGACCTGATTCGGACACTCTGGTGGGCTCCCCATGCCCCATCGCTTATCGTTTACCTTTTCCCAGTGCTTGACTAGTTCTGATGCGACTTGATCTTGCTCGTCTGTAACTCTGCCATCTACTTTAATACTCTGTGGGTTACTTCCTTTGTTACGTTTATTCACCCATTTCCAAAATACGTTTGAACTCGACCCCCCTGTCGTTCTTATCGTCCTAATAAGACTGCTATTTCGTATTCTCCGATTATCGTCTTTAATCTTATTTACTTTATTTCGTGCTTGATGGTATTCTTCCTTAGCACCTGTGGCCTCATTGCTTTCCGCCCCCTTAAGTTTTCTACTTCTCCTGTATGCAGCACATTTAGCTTCTCTTCCCTTTATGGCCCTTTTCAGTTCTTCGTTCACTCTGTACCCAAGTTCCCGTGTTGGCACCCTGACCTTTCCTACACTTTCCTTTCCTGCCTCCACCAGGCTCGCAACTATGATGTCGGCCATCTTCTGGACACTGCCCCTCCTGGGTACAGTTGCAAGCTTTGGTTTCAGTTTTTCATTGAACTTCGCCCAGTCAGCATCTTTTTTGAGTTCCCAAATCTCCTTAGAGCTTCCTTTGCTTTTTACTAGAGTTTTGGCCCTGATCGTCACTGTAATCAAATTGTGATCACTATCCACCTCCATTTTACCCTCATCATCCACTTCTACCCCTATCACCTCCCTCCATAAATTAATATCTGTGAGGATATAGTCGATTATTGATTTTCTGTCGTTCCTCTCCCAGGTCCATTTCCCCTTACACCTCGCGTCCCTGTTCAGAATCTTCAGACCGAGCTAGTTTATGAAGTTCAACAGCTTCCTTCCATTCCTGTTGACTTTATTGTCCCCACCCTCTATGCCTTCTTCATCATTACCTATGTGGCCATTAAAGTCACCCATCAGAATTATACCGAGCCCCTTGTTTTGTAATTCGGTGATATTGGACCTCAGTGTTGAGTATATCGAATCATTCCATTCGGATTTGCTTCCCTCCACCGCACAATACACAACCCCAAGGGCAATACTTTTGTTTTTCAGACTGATCCTTACCCATCCAATTTCTTTCGATACCTCAGCCGGGGTGCTGATGTTTTCCAGGTCAGTGATCAGCGATGGTTTTAAATCCTCTTTAATGTACATGCCTACCCCTCCCCCTTTTTTCTGGCCTTCCGTTCGCCCTACACCTATCCATACGTACACCCTCACTTGATCTACCCGTTCCTCGTGTCTTACCCACGTTTCGTTTAAGCCCATGACGTCAAACTCCTCTGCCTTAATCAATGTAGCAATTTCACTTACTTTCCAGTGGAGACCCTGGATGTTGCTATAACCCACTTTCAGACTGTCAAGGTTCATTGGCTTCCGCCTACTGGTCCCTTTATTATCTAGTCCCTGTATGTTTGTATATCCCACTTTGTGTACCTGTTCTTTACTTGGGAAGCAATTCCTATTGATTTGGATTTTTGGTCCCTTTTCCTTATCCCCCTTGTCCCATTTTTTACACCTATGGTTCGTGACACATTTTCTGTGATTATTCCCCCCTTCACTGACCCCCCCCTCCCCTCCCTATACCAAAAAAGGCTCTACCACCTGCAACATATTTCTTCCTAAAACCTCTGTATCCCTTGGGCTAAGATGGAGACCATCCCTTCCATATAGGTCATTTCTGCCCCAAAACGATCCCCAATTGTCTACAAAGGGTATCCCAAGTTCCTTACAATACTCCCCCAATTCCTCGTTGGTCCCAATGATCCGCAAATTACGCTCGCCCCCACCACCTAGTACTGGGAGAAGCCCCGAAACCACTACCTGTGCATTCTTGGTATTCAGTTATTAAGTCCTTGTAAGTCTCAATAAGCTGAACTGATTTTCTCTCCCTGATGTTGTTGGTCCCCACGTGTACAACAACCACTGGGTCTGGGCCTGACCCCTTTACTAATCCATCCACTCTGTCCCTTAGGTCCTCCACCCTAGCCCCCAGAAAGCACAAATTGGTCCTGTTGACACTGTCGGGCCCACACACCACCCTATCCAACCCCCGCACTATACTACTTTTATGCTCATGAGAAGATAGTCCTGGTTAGGTTTGTAGTCATTACCAGGGACCAGCCTACAAGGCGAAGTAGGCGATATCTTCGTCCTTAACACCAAGTCTTCGCCCAATTTCTTTCTCTGGGCGAAGTCGCCTTGCAGTTTTGAAAAGTCGCTGAGAAAAGTTATTTCCGGCGATTCCGTTGCTAACTTCGCTTGGAAAAAATAGAAGAAAATAAGTGCAGTGAAAGCAAATAATTGGGCAGGTTAAAGAATTATTAAATATATTGATTTTACTTCCCATAAAACCCCAAAATAATACCAACCATGGCACGATTTCGTCGTGACAATTCAAGTTTTCACTAGAGTGAAGTTAGATGACAAGACGAAAATTGCTCAAGTTCTTTTTTAATGTTTCATTTCAAACGAGATTTCCACCATCAAACTTCGCTGTACAGGGTTTTTATTTTAAAAAAAAACATTTTTGGTAATGATAAAAATGTTTATTTTTTAGTTTGCACTTGTGAGTTTAAAGCATGTGATTTTTAAAAATTATTGTTGGGTGTGTTCCATTTGTGGCAGTCACAATAAGGGTCCTACTAAATTACCAAAAAGTAGTAAGTTACAGAAATAAATGGCGTAAAAAGCAAACTGACAAATTCAATTATCTTCCTTGATAACAGAACATTTGCCTGGAAGAAATGATTCTCTGAACTGAATTGAAATGATATTTGGTTGGCAAAAAAAATTCACTAAACTGAATTTAACTCCCCCCACTAATAGCTTTTAAACTGAATTGAACCCTAACCTAAACAACTTTTTGTGAAATAATATTTGGTTAGCAAAAACAATTTGCTAAACTGAATGTAACCCTTCACCTACACAGCTTTTTGAGAAAAATTTGGTTGGCAAATATAATTTGCTAAATTGAATTTAACCCTTTACCAAACACAGTTTTTTTTAGAATATTTGGTTGACAAAAAAAATAATTTGCTAAACGGAATTTAACCCTTTACCTAAGGCAGCTTTCTGAGAAATAACATTTGGTTGGCAAAAGTAAATTTGATAAACTGAATTTAACCCTTTACCTAACACAGGTTCTTGAGAATATTTGGTTGTCAAAAGTAATTTAATAAACTGAATTTAACCCTTTACTTGACATAGCTTTTTGAGAAATAATATTTTTTGCTCACTTCTCCCTATTTTCACCTCACTTCTCCTTAAAACCTTGGGAGGGAGAAGTGACTTCTCCCTAAATTTAGCCTCTAGGCTGGTCTCTGGTCATTACCCATTACAACTAGTGACAGATGGAGAGGGCAAGACTTATACTAGGTTACAATACAGTGTTTTTGTGCAAACAGCGCCGCTAGTGGTTGACACCCAACCTTTAATGGAGGATAAAAGTTCCTGGAATTATCCGATTGGTGGAAAATGAACCGAGCTTGTAAGTGTGAATAAAATTTTTAAAGTGCATGTTTTGGAAAAGATATAAAATATTGGTGACTATTGTCTTCTGAAATGTGTAAGAGAAGATTAAAATTGAGTGGGAGTAGGAAAAATATGTCTATTTCATTCAGTGCGAAACTGGACAGGAGTATAGGAAGCTCCAAATTTAAAGACAAAATTCACGTGGCGACCTATATTTTTTTTCAGTATCTTTTTTTCATGAGATGATAAACTAAATGGATAGATGGTTGTTTTTGCCCAAATCAGCTTGATGAGATGGGGAGAGGAGGAAAGATTAGTACTGTCGTCAATGGAAAAAAAAACACTGTATTGTAACCACTAGTCAGGTTTCCAGCTGCAAATCTTTTTCAGCACTTAAGCTAATTTGATTAGAACATGTTTTGCCAAATTCATATTTGGTAAGCCAAATACAATTTGGCAAATTAACAAGTAATGAATTTTATTAACATTGTCAAAGACCAAACTACAAACATGAAGTAAATAAAGATTTACAAACAAGCTTTTAAAATTAAAAATAATTTTTTGGAATTCACTTTAAAAACATTTCCACAATCCAATATCAGTATTTTCATGTAGTGTGTGATATGGCAGCCTGTCAACCAGTGTATGTTAGCTTACTAAGGCCCCACAAAGTAGATTTTCTGTTTCTCTCTTAGTAAAATTTTATTTTTGTACTTATTTCTTTGCCATCAAAAGTTCATGTTCTTGGTTTGTGTTAGGCGTCATAATCTACACAATAGCATGGGTGGTGGGGTATTTTGTCCCTGGAGTGCAAGAAGGCTTTGCAATGCTAAAGCATTGCAAAGCCTTGTTGCACTAAAGGGACAAATTTTTAACTTATTAACTTGGTTAAAATATCAGACATAAACGGGGCGCGGTGGCTCAGTAGGTAGAGGTGCAGGCTGCAAGGTGAGAGGTCCTCGGTTCAAATCCCACCTGCGGCAACCGCATTGTGTCCTTGGGCAAGACACTTCACCTCCATTGCCCATGTGGGGGCACGGTGATGCTGTGTACTAAAAGCGTACTGCACGTCGATAGTGCACCTGTCTTCAACCAATGCTAACCCTGCTTGTGTGGAGTTAGTATACTGGGGAGCTGACAGTTGCTTGCCATTGCTCGGAGGTTCTCTCCGGGTACTCCGGCTTCCTCCACCCGTAAAACTGTCGTGGTCATGATTAGCCATTGTGCAGAAATATATATGACCTTAAAAACCAATAAATAAATAAATAAATATCAGACATAAACCATTTAATTTTTATTTTTCAAAGTTTGCATTGGTTATAAAAAAAAGAGCATGCGTCAGCTAAAAGGACCATGTGGGAGGGCCTGAGAAACATATTTTAAATTTTTTTAGGCCTAACTAACTTTGTACAAAGCACAGGGTTGTCAGTTATACAATTCATTCCGGTTATAAATAATATATCATCTCTATGCATTGTACAGACCTAATGAGTATTCATTTTCATGTAGTGTATGATATGGCAGTTACCAACTCTTTATAACTAGAAAATGTGACTAACCCTGTGCATCACACGTTCAGGTTACACAAATTGTTTGTTTAAGACAAAGTATAAATATAGTATATCAACTCTTCACCCAACATAAAGGCCAAAACCAGCCAGTACTTTTCTTAAAAAGTATTCAAATTCAATATATGATCACTCATTAGAATAGACTGCGGAAAGTTTTTATTTTAGCGAATTCCAAAAATGAACACATATTCTATTTTCAATTAATAGTTTGTTTTCTATTTCTGGATCTGTCTATCTGACCATAACTATGTTTTTCATAATTAATGAAACAAGAGCTGGACTGTCATCCGGTGCATACCCCTACATGGTGGGCACACCTATGACCAACAAATATTATAGAAAATAATGAGTTATGAATATTCTCGGACAGACACACACACAGACTGATGCAAGGATGGATGGATGGATGGATGGATGAATGGATGGACGGACGGACGGACGGACGGACGGACGGACGGACGGACGGACGGACGGACGGACGGATGGATGGACGGACGGACGGACGGACGGACGGACAGACGGAACGGATGGACGGACGGATGGACATTGGTAGTTAAGTGGCTATTTTTATGGGACTACAATAAAATGCATGTCCATTATATTAAAACAAGGCATTTTGGGGAAAATTTTTGGGGTGGTAGCAAACCCTGACCCTAACCCCCCCCCCCCACCCCACCCCCAATTCTAAACCCCACCCTAGACTAATGAAAATTCAATATATTCCTAGTCTATTTTAACTAAATGCATGTTCATTGTATTAAAACAACTTTTGGGGTGAAAACTTTTTGGGGTGGTAGCAAACCCTAACCCTACCCTTTACTGACCCTAACCCCACCCCACCCCAACTCTAAACCCCACCCTAGAATAATAACATTTAACTATGTGACTAGTCACATAAATTGCAGTAGTCACCTAACCCCCATTTCTACCAACAAATAGCCACCTAAACCCCATATGTCTGCCCGGACGGACGCACAGACGGATGCATGCAACCAGTATACCCCACCCCCCATTTTCTTCGAAAGCGGGGGTATAACAATTTCCAACAATTTCTAAGTCAAAAGGTATGGTAAACTGTTTGGTGTTTGGAAGTTTTATGCAATGAGGCAGAAGCCTTTGTCATAGGCAAACTGCAGGCTATATTTCACTGAAATCTGATAACCCATACCTGAGATACAGGCTGAATGGACAAACAATGTCTATTTCCTACAATTTCTAAGTCAAAAAAGGTGTCTAACTCTAAAAAGGAGAATGTGAGAAATATTGTTGAATCCTTTTTTTAAAGCCAATACCATAAGCAGTGTTCACGGCAAATTTCATTGCAATAGAACATTCGATACCCGAGATACAGGCTGAACAGACAAAATTTGGCGCGGACGAACACAATTTCTCAGTGAACAAGTAACAAAAACAAGTAATAAAAAAAAAAATAACTAGTGTGGGCATACCTATGACCAACAAATATTATAGAAAATAATAATTTACTTAAGTTATGAAAGTTATGAATATTCTCGGATGGACTCACATTCGGACGCACAGACGAACGGATGCACGGACGCATGTAATCCAGTATACCCCCATTTTCTTCGAAAGTGGGGGTATAATAATTATCGGGCATTGGTATACCTGATATTCCAATGAGAGGTCATACATAAGCTATGTTTTTGCTGCAAAAACTTTTTTCAGTTATTCATGTCAATTTTCTGCAAGGGTCATCTTGCAGACAGTTTAAGTTTAGGGATCAAAAACACCTGAGTGATCCAATACAACCATTAGTCCCAATTAGAAGATTCCTATCATTACCTCTCTTGGCTACAGGGAAGTGAAAGGTAAGAGTAACTTCCAGAGTCCTGGCTAGGACCAGTTCAAACATCATGGGAGTTAGGCATTTGGAGAGTTCTCTATTGGGAGAATTTCTCAAGATCCTTCTTTTTTAACAATGCAGTTTGTGCAAGTGAAAAGTCTGTCAGCTGGAGTACCAGCAATCTGTATGACTGTTTGAAGAATGTTCAAGGATTCTTGAAACTTAAAAGGCCTTGAAATTTTTTTTTGTTAATTCAAGGACTTTTATGAATGATGAGAACCTTTAGCTACTACGAAAAGTATTTTGCCTTTAAACTGCTTAACCCTGTGAACAATGATGCCAAAATATAAAAAAGATACCCCCGCTTATTTAACAAATGCAAGCCGGACTATAGGTGAAAAGAAAGCTGCTACTGCAATTCACTTCCACTGATAAAACTGCCAAAGCACCAACCTTTTTTGAAAGTAAGATACGATTCTACTTTATTTGATAACAAATCTTTAGAGTAGCAATGCTAGGGCAGTGGCTTCACACCTTATCTGCGACAGGCACATCTGTGGGCAAAATATTTCTAAGTTTGTAATGCGCAATTTTCCGGCATTAAAATTCCTCATAACACCTGCATTGATCATTGGGTAGACATCAGGGCTGTCACGATTTTTTAATTTAGGAATTGATTAATCATTGCAAATAATCGATAATAATTGATTAATCATACCTAGATTAGCCTCCACCTCCCTCTCACTGAAGTCGTTATAAGTTATAACTGGAGTTTCAAGTCAGGTGACATACCTTAAGTATATAACGAGGGTGATCCTCTTTTAGGTACATTCAAAGCTTTGATGTTCTGAACTTTTGAACCGTCAGTGTAATAATCAAGACCAGTCGGCAGTTGCGAACTTCGCAAGTTTGCAAGTGCCGACTGGTCTTGATTATTACACTGATGGTTCAAAAGTTCAGAATATCACAGCTTTGAATGTACCTAAAAGACGAATGCTTCTACCAGCTTCTTGAGCTTTAACGCCGACGTTCTTGACCTTTTTACCTTTAGAAACAGTAGGATTTTCATCATTTTTTTTTTTTTAATTATTGAACGTTTAAAACGGGGTAAAATTTACCGATTCTTTGACAAGGAAAAACACTAATCGATTTCGGCTCGACCGATCGAATATCGATTAATCGATTAATCTTGACAGCCCTAGTAGACATTGATAGGATACACTAATACGACACACTTGCATATCAAATATGAAGTCATTCCACCAAGTTCTGTCAAGTTATTTATGATTGAATTTTGGGATGACAAATACCAAGTCGATAAAGGGCCATAACTATGAAAATAATACTTCCAACAATACCATCAGCATTGTATTGTGGGTAGACATAACTAGGATACACTTGCATACCAAATATAAAGTCATTCTACTACATACTGCACAAGTTATCCATAATTGAATTTTGGGACAGACAAAATCAAAGTCTATAAAATGCAATAACTCCTACGATAATACACTGCATAACATCTGCCTTGTACTGTGGGTAAACAAACTAGACATCAATAGTATAGACTTGCACACTAAATACGAAGTCATTCCACTGAGCACTCTACAAGTTATTCGTGAATTAATTTCGAGGCAGACAAATTCTAAGACCATAAAGGGCAATGACTCTGGCAATAAAATCTTGCACAACACCTGCATTTCACTATGGATATACAGAAATAGGATACACTTGCATACCATATATCAAGTCACTCAACCAAGTACTTTACAAGTTATTCATGACTGAATTTTGGGATGGATGGATGAACAGATGGACAAGGGGAATCCTATATAAAAAATTAAAAATTTAAGCAACAAATCTTTCCCAAAATACAATTAGGAACTTAACCAATTCAACCTAGTTTGACAGAGATCGGTCATGGTTCATATATTTTGGAAAAAAAAACTGAAATGGTTTTTCCCAAGACAAAAACACAGTTTTTCAAGAGCTCAAACATTTTTTGCCAACTAAACTCGACCCAACCCAAAATTATTTGACCTTTTTTTTCAAACAAGCATGATATGTGGCTATCCGAAAGACGTAGTTTAATAGAAATGAAAGTGTCAATGACAGTGTAGCTCAATTTGATCAAGAATGGACTGAACTAAATAGAAAGTTCCAGTAATGCCATGTCATTCACTCAAGTTTCTACATAAAGCAAATCATCCCAATACAGTAAAACCTGTCTTGAGAGACCACTGTCTTGAGAGACCACCTGTTTTGAGAGACCACATCTGCCAGGCATAGATTGGTTTTACTCTATAATGGACCTGGTATGGGAGACCACCTGTCTTGAGAGACCACTGTGACGAAACGAAATGATTTCGCGCGCCAAAGGCGCGCAGGGACGATATGGGGAACAAGCCCCTTTCGACCCTCAGTGGCTGTATATGATGGCTGTCACATGTCTAGGCGTGTTGAAGGAGGAAAAGGTAGGAAGGAGGTGGCTTATCCCCGTCTGTGTTTCTTTCAGCTCTTTTTCTTGGGAGGTGGTTGAGATGGTGATGGTTGAGATGGTGATTTAGGTGGCGGTGTTGGATCCAGATATCGAGTTCGCTCTAATGTTTTTCTTCCCTCCTCTAATGATTTCTTGGCCATCTCTATCATGATGGCGAGTGAGGACTGAGGTGGCTGTTCTGCTGTGGCTCCCGGGCTTTCCGGTAGTGAAGGAAGAGGGAAGTGAGGGGTGGGAGGCGGTGAAAAAGCAACTTCCAGTTCCTCCTCAGTCTCTACTGGACGTTCCTCATCCAACTGTACCGGCTCAGGAGCCGGCAGTTGATTGGGTGTACCAGTGGGACTGGGAGGGGAACTGGCGGCTGCCTCCAGAGCCTCCACCCCCTCACTCAACTCTTTCTTCCTATTCCGGAAGGCCTCCAAGCACCGGGCGTCCCTGCGCTTGGTCGATGGACTCTTCTTTTTCTTCTTCCTCTCCTCAGGGCCTCCGTGCCTCTTCGGGTGAGGACCAGTGGGAGAGGGGATCCTCTCTCCAAAGGTACTACCTCTCCCCGAAGAGGGTGGTGTCTTGGTTGTTTCAATCTCGAACTCCAAGTTCAGGTGGACTCTCTTGCCTGTCTCCTGGACAGTCCAGGTGACAGGGCAAGAGATGCCCAGAGCTGATATGGTCTTGATTAATCTTTCTGGTAGCTCCAGCTTTTCCATGATTCTTCAATCGGGCCTTCACACTCTGGATTCAGAAGTGTGAATCCACTGTGACCTGGTACCAACTTGTATTTTTATGCCATAATAGACCTGTCTTGAGAGACCGCCCCTTTGAAGACTGAAACCATGACAAAAACTTTTTACCTGTTCTGGAATTGGAAAATCCATTGTGGTTACACTAACATAATTAAAAGTATTAAAAGCTCTTAACTGGGTTTCAATTGCTAACTCATTAAAGATTGAGATATTTTTATAAGACCCCTGTGAAAAGATTAGGATTATTGCTGAATAAACAATTTCATACAAACCTGAAATGTGACATATAGGAATAAAAATAAATTTATGTTGAAAATCTTTTTGTAACAAATTGAAAAGGACTGTTATAAAAATTATAAAAATAAATTAGTGTTGAAAATCAATGAAGATTTTCAACACTAATTTATTTTTATAATTAACAGTCCATTTCAATTTGTTACAAAAACTTCATAAAAAACAACAACTACAAAGTAATTACAAAAATCCATTCTTCTCCATTTCTGAATTTTGTGGTTGGTTATTCACTGACTTGAGAAAACCTGAAACCTGTTATGAGAGACTACCTGTCTTGAGAGACTACTTTTGTGTGGCCCAAAGGGCGGTCTCTCAAGACAGGTTCTACTGTAGCTCATACAAATTTCAACAAAATTCCAAAAAATTTGATAGCTCCCATCTGGACATTATACTAAAGCTACATATGAAATCTGAAAAAAGATCGAATGAGGGGTGCGGCCTGTAGGGTGTGCAAAAGGAATTGTTTACAATTTATATGCCAAATCCAAGATGGCTGCTAAAATGAAAAAAAATTAGTTTATATTCAATAATTTTGTTTACAAGTGTGGTCTTCATTTCATGTTAGGAAAAGGATTAAGAGTACACATCACACATACCTGTTTTCCAAGTTCTTTAGAATATTCATCTTGTTTGTAAAATCTTGGTGGAGTTAAAGGCCTCTTTTGAAATACATATGATGGCTACAACAGAAAACATTAAGTGCTTAAAATCATGAATTTTGATTACAAAGTCGAAATGTTGTGTGATGATTTTCTTCAAAACAATCTGAAGAACTGATTTTCATTTTCCTGTCAACCCTTTATCTGACAAAGCAACAATATTGGTACTATCCTGGTATTCACAAAAATAATTGCCATTCAAATTTTATTATTTTGCCACCCAAAACTAGTTTATGAGCTCCTCATTTGAACCAGCTCTCAATGTTGTTCCAATGAGTTTGTGTGTGTGTGTGGAATCAAAGTGAGTGTGTGTGGGGGGGGGGGGGGGGGGGGGAGGGTGTGTATGCAGTGTTCACCAGTACAAAATTTAGAGCTGAGAGGTTTTGATTTTTCAAATTCGGTTCTGTTTCAGGAGAAAACCTCAGTTTTGGTTCAGCTAACCCTTTACCCAACGTAATGGCCAAAACCGGCCAGCACTATTCACAATAAATGTGTCAATGACACCTTAGCTTAACTGGAATTTATGTTGTGTTTGATGAAAAGGATATTTATTTATTTATTTATTGGTGTTTAAGGTCACATATTTATGCACAATGGCTAATCGTGACCGTGACAGTTTTACGGGTGGAGGAAGCCGGAGTACCCGGAGAGAACCACCGAGCAGCTGTCAGCTCTCCAACATCGTAACTCTGAACTCTGCACCACAGCACAGGCAGGGTTAGATTGGTTGAAGACATGCGCACCATCGACGTGCAGTACGCCTCAGTACACAGCGTCATCGTGCCCCCATGTAGGCAATCGGGGTGAAGTGTCTTGCCCAAGGACACAACGCGGTTGCCGCAGGTGGGATTCGAACGATGAATGATGAAAAGGATAATGTTCAATGTTTATAAAAGGATTATGAAATAAGACAAGAATTGTGATAATTGGGAATATGTTCATTTCTGTTTCCTTTATGGTATATGTTCAATAAAAATAATTTGAGGTGTAGACTGTACTAAAGAATTGAGGGGTGGGTTAATGTGACCATCACAGTTAATGTATGTGGCCCTCACAGTTAATGTATGTCAACCAAAGCTACCAGAGTTACAGTGAAATTTTTCCAAAATGAGTCATCCTGTCAAGTTACAATGAAATCAATGAATGTTTGCTGCAAAAACCGGAAATGAACCAGAAAACCCCCCCAAAATGCCTGGATGTAACAAAAATCCAACATTTGCAATAATGTTAAAAAAATGTTTGAAGTGTGTTCATCTGGTCATGTCAGGTAAGGGTCTCCTGACAAACCAAATTGTTGGTTAAGATATTTAGATAACTGAAATATTCTGTTGTGTAGGATTTTGTTAACACTTCACTAAAAAGAAGCCGATGGTTGCCCAATCAAAATTTTTTTCATGAAAACTAAAACTCTTTTAGAGTTTGGCGGGTACCAAAATTTCAAGTTTGGTTTCGGTATCGGTATTTTAGAATGATTTACCATAGTATTGGTACGGTGTTCTGTGTCCACGACATACATGTACTCACACCAATTCTAATATCGAATGGTACTTTTGGTAAACTGCCCAGCTATAGGTTACCGTTTTACAGCAGACAAAGCAGCTGAATTGTCAAAATTTTCAAAGCAACAAAGGCACTTGCTATTGGTCATCTGATGTAACAAATCAGAGAAAATACACCATGTGTATTTTTCTCTCAGTTTCTTTGTTACATCAAATGAGCAGTGGTGACTGCCTATAGAAATACATAGTCCATGGGCTGTTCTTGTAATGAATTTTGCATAATGTTCTGTTATTTGTCCTTTCATATTCTAACAAACGTCAGGAAAATTTTTCAATAAGGCCTAAAAAAATTAAAAATCTGTTTCTCAGGCCCTCCCACATGGTCCTTTTGGCTGTTGCATGCTCTCTTTTTATAACCTATCCAAAACTTAAAAAAATCAAAAGCGAATGGCTTATGTCTGATATTTTTCCCAAGTTACTGTCCCTTGAGTACAAGAAGGCTTTGCAATGCTTTAGCATTGCAAAGCCTTCTTGCACTCAAGCGACGTAATACACCACCCATGCTATTCTGTAGATTATGGGGCCTAAAGCATAAAACAAACCAAGAATATGAACTTTTTAATGGCAAAGAAATAATTACAAAAAAAAAAATAAAATAAAAAACCGATCGCATGCATGCAATTTAACTAAAATGGCCTGAGAAACAGAGGATCTACTTTGTGAGGCCTAACGAAATTGCAGTATTTTGAGATTCCCTTGGTACAGTAATCAACATTGGCTCAATACTGATACCGAATGTTAGATATGGTATATTGCCCATCCCTAAACCCTTCGGGTCCAAAAATCTAAAACAATATTAGATAACTCCTCATTGAAATACCCTTGTCAAGCTCAATGTAGGGAGGGGACAGTAATTTTGGAAGCAACACATATGAATAAATCAGACAGCTCATGAAGCATTGTCAAACAAACTATGATGAACTAGCAGGCACACCCATCCAAGGATGGAAAAGACCCTTCCCAATAGGAGGTGGTCCCTCAAATATTTTTCTTGAAATGTCAAATACTGAAAGGCACAACTAGACATGAAAAGAAAGAAACCCACCAAGTCCAACTTTAAAACAACAATCTTCTGAAAAAAAGAAAATCCTCAAATCCAAAGTGCCAGGAGGCACAACTTGACATAAAAAGCATACCAAGTTTAGAGTATGGCCAGATCGATGGATGGATGGACAGACAGATGGATGGCTGGATGGATGAATGGTCAGGCATATCCCAGGCAATATCTCACTGCATTATAAGCAAGAAGGAGTTAAATAGTGATTTGGCAGCATTTTAGAGTGTGGACAGATGGATGGATAGACAGACATGACCCTGGCTATATTTCGCAGCACTGTAATCACAGGTGCCCAAGATGAAATGATTGTCAAGGATATATGAACTACACATCATATACACATCTTTCCTTATTCACCTGAAAAAGTTTTCGCATTAAAAGGTTCATCAAGAAGAGTAAATAAAAATGGTACTCACATGAAAATAGACATCCCTTGCCTTCTTTTTGCTGTTGATAGCCTCAGAAACCCCAAGATTGAAAGCAGCCATTTTCTGAAGGTCATTTCTTTTTCCCAAGTTGTTCTCCTAAAAAGAAAGTTAATTTAATACTGTCATTACACAGTTTCACACCAAAAGTGGAGTAGGTGGAACAAAACACTTTGCCATATATATTTAAATTATAAACCGTGGCTTTTGATACAGATGCAAATGAATTGTTTGTTGTAAAAACCAAGGGCCGAACTCTGGTCAGAAATAAAAAAAAATCAAGGGCCAAACTCTGGTCAGAAATCATATGCAGAAAAGTAAATAGGCTATTAAAAGAATTTCCTGTTTCTCAGTACACTGGAGCCCACTTAATTGGATATCTCTTAATTGTATATCCCTGTTAATTGAATATAATTTTCAAACACAAAACCATTTACCATACCTTCAGTACAAATTTGATATGTTAATTGCATATGGGTTGTAGAGTAAACTCCTGTTAATTGTATTGAAATTTTTGTAATATGTCGAAAAAAATTGCTGTGACACGCACCAAATTCCCCTTATTTATCAACCTTTTTGGCCTCTTAAATCCAATACAGACATTTATTCTATTATATCTTGTTTGACAGAGCTCAAAGAGCTCTGTCAAACAAGATATAATAGAATAAATGCTCAGTTTACCCCCAGAACACAGGAAACTGACCAAATCCCTGTTAATTGTATACTCCTGTTAATTGAATAATTTTCACTGACAAAATGGATATTCAATTAAGAGGATTCCACTGTACCTCCTCATCATTGAAAATCTGCCTCATCACTCTTTTTTTTATTTTACCTGGAAATCTCTACAATGATACTATTTTGCATTTGTAGGACAAAGTAGAGGTGCGACTGTCGCAGATGGGCCACACCTCCAGCTGCCATTATTCTAAGATGAAAAGGGGCATAACTCCAGCAAAAAAAAGTGTGATCAAAACTATAATTGCAGGTGCACAAGGTCCCATGGTAGAGAACATCCATACCAAGTTTCAGCAGAATCAACCTGTAAACATCTGAGAAAATCCCCGGACAAAATTCATGCATTCTATGATGAAAAGGGGAATGACTCTGGAAAAAAGTCCAATCAAACCTATAGCTGCAGGTGCACAGGTTCCTGTGGTAGTGAACATCCATACCAACTTTCAAAGGAGTCAACCCATGAATTTCTGAGAAAATCTTCGGACAAAATTTGCGCATTCTAAGATGAAAAGGGGCATAACTCTGGCAAAAAAGGTCCGATCAAAATTATAATCACAGGAGCACAGCTTCCCATAGCAGTAAATATCCAAACCAAATTTCGAAGGAATCAACCCATAAACAGCTGAGAAAACCTCTGGACAAAATTCACGCTTCTAAGACAGATAAAATTCACGCTTGTAAGACAGATAAAATTCACGCATTCTTAGACAAAAAGGGGCATAATGCTGGCAAAAAGGTCCGATCAAACCTATAATTGCAGGTGCAAAAGTTCCCATGGTAGTTAACATTCATACCAAGTTTCAAAGGAATCGATCGTGCACAGGTTCCCATAGTAGTAAACATCCATACCAAGTTTCAAAGGAATTGACCCATAAATATCTGAGAAAATCTCTGGACAAAACTGATGTAAAAGATGAAAAGGGGTATAACTCTGGCAAAAAAGGTCCGATCAAAACTACAATTTTAGGTGCACAGGTTCCCATGGTAGTAAACCTCTATACCAAGTTTCAAAGGAATCGATCCATAAATGTCAGAAAATCTCCGGATTAAATTCTAGGCAATTCAGGCATTCTAAAACTAAAGGGGGCATAACTCTGTCAAAAAAAGAGTCTGATTGAAACTATAATCGCAGGTGCACAGGATCCCATGATAGTAAATATCGAAACCAAGTTTCAAAAGAATCAACCCATAAACATCCCAGAAAATCTCCGGACAATATTCGTCATTCTCAGATGAAAAAGGGAATAACTCTGGCCTGAAAGGTCCCATCAAAACTACAATCGCAGGTGCACAGGTTCCCATGGTAGTAAACATCCATAAGAAGTTTCAAAGGAATTGACCCATAAACATATGAGAAATTTTCAGGTCAAAATTCTAGGCCTGCTATTTAAAGTTGAAAAGGGGCATAATTTAAAAAAAAATAAACCGACCAGAATGATAATCGCAGATGCGCAGGTTCCCATGGTAGTGAACATTCATACCATGTTTCGAGCAGATTGGTCTGTGAATGTCCAAGAAAATCTCCGGACAACATTATGTCTACGAACAGACAGATGGATGGACGGACGGACAGACAAGGTGATTCCAATATACCCCTCCCCCTGAACTCTGTCAAACAAGATATAGTTGGTTAAATAACTAAATGCAGTACAAGAAATTTTCAGTGCTGAATACATTGTTTTATCCACAGAATAGTGTAAGGAGTTATAGTAATAATTTGAACAATTTTCAGGTTTGTTTTGTGGATTAAACCTTTACCCAACATGAAAAGAAGACAACACTTGTAAAAAGAAATTCTCGAATAACTAATTTTTTTCATTTTTTGTCTCAAAAATATAGGTTATGACCCTTCATTGGAACGAGCTTGATGAGCTCGTTCCAAAGAGGGGTCATAAGCTATGTTTTTGAGACAAAAAATGAAAATTAATTGGCGATTTTTGTGAATAGCGCAGGCCAATTTTGACCATTACGTTGAGTGAAGGGTTAACATAACTAGAGGGGGTATCAGTACCCCGTGGCTCACCAACAGGTGGCCAATGCAAAGAGGTGGCTGGAGTAAAAAAAAAAGTTCAAAACTTGCACACAAAAGTCTAAAATTAAAGAAAATAAGCAGCTAAAGGGTTAAATAATATAATAATAACCCCTAAGAAGCATGCTAACATAAAATAGGAACCATGGCAATATGCTACAAGGTAAGTCTCCACTTTGAAAAAAAGAAAGACAAACCTCAAAACCTGCACATAAAAGTAAAAAAAAGTATCACATTTGTTTCAAAGGGTTAAAATTTAGAAAAATACCCTGAAAATATTACAATAACCGGCGTGGCAATATGCCAGTGAGATAAAACTCCACTTAAAAAAAATATCAAAACCTGCACACAAAAGTACAAAACCTGCAAAGAAAAGAACAAAATTAAAGTAAATAAGCAGCTAAAGGGTTAAATAATATAAAAATAGCCCAAGAAGCATCCTAACATAAAATAGGAACCATGGCAATATGCTACAAGGTAAGTCACCACTTGGAAGAAAAGAAAGACAAACCTCAAAACCTGCACATAAAAGTAAAAAAAGTATCACATTTGTTTCAAAGGGTTAAAATTTAGAAAAATACCCTGAAAATATTACAATAACCGGCGTGGCAATATGCCAGTGAGATAAAACTCCACTTAAAAAAAATATCAAAACCTGCACACAAAAGTACAAAACCTGCAAAGAAAAGAACAAAATTAAAGTAAATAAGCAGCTAAAGGGTTAAATAATATAAAAATAGCCCAAGAAGCATCCTAACATAAAATAGGAACCATGGCAATATGCTACAAGGTAAGTCACCACTTGGAAGAAAAGAAAGACAAACCTCAAAAACTGCACATAAAAGTAAAAAAAAGTATCATATTTGTTTCAAGGGGTTAAAATTGAGAAAAATACCCTGTCACAGTAACCACAATGGCAATATGCCAGTGATGGGAAAGTCTACTTGAAAAATATCCACTTGGAAGAAAAGAAAGACAAACCTCAAAACCTGCACATAAAAGTATCACATTTGTTTCAAAGGGTTAAAATTTAGAAAAATACCCTGAAAATGTTACAGTAACCACCATGGCAATATGCCAGAGAGGTAAAACTCCACTTAAAAAAAATATCAAAAGCTGCACACAAAAGTACAAAACCTGCACACAAAAGTCCAAAATTAAAGTAAATAAGCAGCTAAAGGGTTAAATAATACAATAATAGCCCCAAGAAGCATCCTAACATAAAATAAGAAGCATCCTAACATAAAATAGGAACCATGGCAATATGCTACAAGGTAAGTCACCACTTTGAAGAAAAGAAAGACAAACCTCAAAACCTTCACATAAAAGTAAAAAAACATCAAAACCTGCACACAAACATCAAAATAAGTCCAAAATTTGATTCAAAGGGTTAAAATTAAGACAAAATACCCTGGAAAAGAGTTAAATGTTATAGTGAACCACCATAGCAATATGCAGAAGCAAAAAAAATTTAAAAAGCCAAAAAATCAAAACCTGTAAACAAAAGAAGTCCAAAATTGAAGTAATTAAGCAGGAAAAGGGTTAAAGAATACAACGTAGCCCTAAGATGCATGTTTACATACAATAGAAAGCATGGACATATGCTACAAGGTAAATCTACACTTGGAAAAAAGGAAAAAAAATACATGAAAACCTGCACGCAAACGTCAAAATAAGTCTAAAAATCTATTCAAAGGGTTAAAATTAAAAAAAAATGCACTGGAAAGATATCAATGTTATAATAACCACCACTGCAATATGCAGTGAGGTCAACCTCACTTGAAATTGTTTTTTTTTATCACAACCTGTACATAAAAGTAAGAAGCTGTAAGCCTAAGTCCAAAAGCTGTACATAAAAGTCCAAAATTGAAGTAATTCAGCAGGAAAAGGGTTAAATAATACAAACATAGCCCTAAGATGCATGTTTACATACAATAGAAAGCATGGACATATGCTGCAAGGTAAATCTCCACTTGGAAGAAAGGAAAAAAAAACCATCAAAACCTGCACGCAAACATCAAAATAAGTCTAAAATTTGATTCAAAGGGTTAAAATTAAGACAAAATACCCTGGAAAAGAGTTAAATGTTATAGTGAACCACCATAGCAATATGCAGAAGCAAAAAAAATTTAAAAAGCCAAAAAATCAAAACCTGTACACAAAAGTTCAAAATATTTGAGAGCGGACGCCGACATGAGGGCTATGCCATAGGCTCACACAACTAACGTTGGTGAGCCAAAAAAACAGAAATAAAGTCTCTCTGCTGCATCATAAAATAGAGAGAAAATTGTCTCAGAAATAAGAATTTATTTTTAAAGGGCCTTAACCCTTTACCCAACGCAGACGATATCAAAATTTATTATTTTAAATATCATTTTTAAAATTTTTTAAAAAAATTGCAACAAAACCATATCATGTGACCCCTCTTTGGAACGAGCTCGACGAGCTCGTTCCAAAGAGGAGTCACATGATATGGTTTTGTTGTAACTGTTCGAACAATAATATTTTTTCAGCTGCTGAATTTGCATATTACGCGGGCGGATACGGGCGATTCATTGGGTAAAGGGTTAACTCTCAACCTGCTGAGCATTTTGAAAAATTCAATGAAGTCTGGCAATGGGAAATCTTTGATAAGAGGACTTCTATTTGCGGGGGGTATATTTTGTCAGTAAGAGATAGGTTTCCAATTTTACTACACACAGTTTTTTGTTTTTGAGGCAAGTTGTCACTCTTGCACGCCATCATACTGGCAATTTTTATTTTTTGTGAGCAGACCATAGTTCTACCTAGGGAGTGATCAAAGTCTGCTAATGGCAAAAAGGGTTAAATAAAACTACACATGCACGATAATGTAAACAATATACCATTAATTATAAACTAGTATTCCAAGACTTCAGACTGATCAACACTTCGCTTTCGGAGAATTTTAATGGTACTTATTAACAAAATGCATTCTGAAGTGACCCCCAGAAGTTTTGTTTCATCTGAAACAACTCAGGTATTGTGTGCCATCTTGGATCAGCAGTGAAGTGTAGTAGCAATGTTGTGAGGTGGGTCGGGAAATGAAATGCACAATCTTCATGGGCAAATACTCCTTGGAAGTTACAGTTCATGCATTGAACCAAGCTCAAACTAGAGGTACTGTGAGCAAACTCACAAAGTAATACCCCCCGTGCCTGAAATGTATAAGTTAGATTATCTCCCCTTGGAAATGTCAGAACGGAATTATATTGCTTCATGCACATTTTCATATGGAGTTCTTCCATTTTGTAAAGTTTCATGAAAATTCTTCAAATGGTTTAGGAGGAGTTGCGCTTACAAGGATGGACAGACGATATAAGTTAGATTATCTCCCCTTGGAAATGTCAGAACGGAATTATATTGCTTCATGCACATCTTCATATGGAGTTCTTCCATTGTGTAAAGTTTCATGAAAATTCTTCAAATGGTTTAGGGAGGAGTTGCACTTACAAGGATGGACAGATGGTATAAGTTAGATTATCTCCCCTTGGAAATGTCAGAACGGAATTATATTGCTTCATGCACATCTTCATATGGAGTTCTTCCATTGTGTAAAGTTTCAGGAAAATTCTTCAAACGGTTTAGGAGAAGTGGCGCTTACAAGGATGGTCAGACGGACAGATTATCTCCCCCTGGAAATGTCAGAAGGGAATTATATTGCTTCATACACATCTTCATATGGAGTTCTTCCATTGTGTAAAGTTTCATGAAAATTCTTCAAACGGTTTAGGAGGAGTTGCGCTTACGAGGATGGACAGACGGATGGACGGACAGACAGGGTGATTCCTATATACCCCCCAAACTTTGTTTGCAGGCTTATTCGAAAAAAACAGGGAATATTTTAGAATGCCAGTAATGTGAATGGTGTGCTGATCACTTTTTGGAAAATGAAGAGTCATTATAATGAATTATTTTGAAATTTAGTTCTAAAGAAAACGATCAATTACATCAATGTCTGTGAGTTACTCTCTTGCAAATGGTCATGGCTGGTGGCATTACTGCAGATGTTATTTATGTTAACCCTTTACCTCTAGAAAAGAAGACAACACTTGCAAACAATATTCTTGAATAATTAATTTTTTTCATTTTTTGTCTCAAAAACAGAGGTTATGACCCTTCTTTGGAATGAGCTCATTCCAAAGAGGGGTCATAGCCTATGGTTTGGAAACAAATGAAAGTGTCAATGACACTGTAGCTTAACTTGTCTGTGTGTTGTGTTTGATGAAAAGGATAATGTTCAATGTTTATGAAAGGATTATGAAACAGGACAAGAATTGTGATAATTGGGAATATGTTCATTGCTGTCCCCTGTATGCTGTGTTTTCAATAAAAATAATGTGAGGTGTAGACTGTACTAAAGAATTGAGAGGTGGGTTAATGTGGGCCTCACAGTTAATGTATGCGGCCCTCACAGTTTATGTATGTCATCGAAAGTTACCAAGTTACAGTGAAATTATTCCAAAACGAGTCATCCTATCAAGTTACAATGAAATCCCTTTATAAATATGACCTGTAGACTGTGCTAAAGGTGTTTTGGCTTGGAGCCTCTGTAGCGATTACGGTTGACCGATCGCAACCAAAAGGGGACGTCCTCATCTAGAATTTATACTAGTCATCCTACCAAGTTACAATAAAATCCCTTCATAAATATGACCTGTAGACTGTGCTAAAGGTTTTCTGGCTTCGGGGCCCTGTAGCCATGACCAAAACGGGACGTTCTCATCTAGACATTATATGGAGTCATCCTACCAAAGTACAATGAAAACCCTCCATAAATACAACCTGTAGACTGTGCAATGGGTTTTCGGGTTTGGGGCTCAGGGAGACATGCCGACTGAATGATCATGACCAAAGGCGGACGTTCTCATCTAGACATTATATGGAGTCAACCTACCATGTTACAATGACATCCCTCAATAAATCTGACCTGTAGACTGTGCTAAAGGTTTTCGGGTTTTGGGCTCGGGTAGTAGTCACGAGTGACAGATCGTGACCAAATGGGGAAGTTCTCATCAAGACATCATATGGAGTCATCCTACCAAGTTACAATGAAATCCCTCTATATTAAATATGACCTGTAGACTGTGCTAAAAGTTTTGGGGTTTCGGGCTTGAGCAACCATCACGGTTGACATATCATGACCAAAAGGGGACGTTCTTATCTAGATATTATAGAGGCATCCTGCCAAGTTACAATGAAATCTCTTCATAAATACGACCTGTAGACTGTGCTAAAGGTTTTGGGCTCGGCAGCCATCACAGTTGACAAAATTTAAAAAGTGATATTAAAAATAATAAATTTTGATATTGTCTGCGTTGGGTAAAGGGTTAAGCTAAAAATGAACAAGCCAAGACCAATACTGGGTCTGGACATGCGTCGCTGCATGCAACAGATCTGAAAATTAGATACACGATACAACTCATCATTATGAAGCAGCAGACCAAATATAAAATCATTCCCTTTCATAGAAGCCAAGAAAACTTTGACGGAAGAAGTGTTTCGGACGGACTGACGGACGGAGTCGAGCAGTTACTAGACCTGCTCTGCCACTGGTGACGCAGGTAAAAATATAATGAAAGTTAAAAAATTTATAGTAATTTATATATTTTTTATACTTACCAATGACCCAGACTTAGCTGGTGCTAACTCGAACAAAACCAGGGCCAAACACAAATTTTGCCCCCCAATCCCCAAAATTTGCATCCAAAACAAAAAGAAATCATGTCCTAAAGGACCTCCATACTACGCCTCTACTGCGCATGCGCAGTGACACAGTCGTCCCGAAATTGGCGCCAATTATCATTCTTACTGGCAGTGCCTGGTCAGCGCTATGTACTCAGCGGGGAGGCAAGAGTTCCCAACTCCAGGGAGGGCCATCCCCGTCTGGGTCATTGGTAAGTATAAAAAATATATAAATTACTATAAATTTTTTAACATTTTTACACTGTACCAATGACCCAGACTTAGCTGAATAGTAAACAGGCTGGAGGGCCTAGGACATAGAGGAAAATCCAATAAGCTCAACTATATAGTAAAGAGGTAACCCCTTAAGGAGAAAAGGAGTATTAGGCTTTAAATGTATCTTTCTTATTTAATATTAAATTAGAAAGATACACTACCCTTAATAATTGAGCACAATAACATTCATGTTCTCTATTAACATCCAGTATAACCCTTATACTAATTATTTTTAAAGCAAGCCAATAAATAAAGTAGTCCAGAGAATTGAGACTCTTTATAGTCATTTAAAAGTGTCCGAGTATTGTATATTAAAGCCCGTTTGACACTTGACATATACAAATGCTTCACACCGAGCTACACTTTAAAAATAAGACATGAATGAATTTAAACATTAATATTACACTTTAAAACCATCCCGGAAGCGACTCAGAAATACTGACTTGGAGGAGGCATTCCCTTGCTTTTCACTATAAAGCAGGTGACCTAAGGGAACACCCGCCCCCCCCCCCCCCCCCTTCCCCTTGCCCTGGGTCAAATAGCCCAGAGCGAAGAGGGCAGCCGGACGGAGTCACTGCCGGAACAGAAAGCCTGCATAACTATAGTTGCAACTGTTTAGTGGACGACATTCTGAGCAACAGATAACGGACCGAAACAATGCAGGTCTCCAGAAATGGACTCAATATTTCTGAGATAAAAATTCGTAAATGTGGATGGCTGAGACCAATAAGCAGCCTTCATTAAATCTGTAATAGCAACACTATTAGCATAAGCCCAGGAAGTAGAAAGAGCTCTTACTTCATGAGCAGAAATCTTAAGCACAGACTGCTGAGAAGAAGATAAATCTTCATAAGCAGTACGGATAGTTAACTGAATCCATCTAGCAATAGAATGGACTGAAATGTCCTTTCTATTAGGCATCAAAGACAGAAAGAAACGTTTCCGTCCCTTTCTGATAAACTGAGATCTCTGTTTATAGATACGTAGTGCTCTAACAGGACAGAGTAAAGGCCTACGCCCGTCTGAAGACGGAAGAGCCTTAATAACAATAGGTTCCGGATATTTATTAGGAGCCTGATTCTTAGCTAAAAAACCCACATTAGTAGTGAAGGTGATAGTGTTCCCAACACTACGATAATGAGAATCATCCACCGATAGTGCATGAAGCTCACTGACTCTTCTGGCAGAAGAGAAAGCTAAGAGAAAAGCTGTCTTATAAGATAAGAATTTGAAATCTACTGTCCCAAGAGGTTCAAATGGCTTTTCCTTCAATTTAAGGAGAACCCAAGCTAAATTCCACTTAGGAATTAATCTAAGAGTTCTGGGTCTATTTATCGAAAAGTTTCTAACCAACTTCGATAAAGAGACATTAGATCCAATTTGTAAACTATCATGATGTGCATAGGTATCAGATAACATAGATCTATAACCCTTTATAGTAACAGGCTGCAGTTTGATTTCGTCAAACAAGTATACTAGAAAGTTTGCAATGTCTGGTATAGAGGGATCAAATATATCTACAGAATGATCCCTACACCAACGACGAAAAACCTTCCACTTAGCTGCATAGTTTAGCGAAGAGGAGGTCCTCCTACAGTTAGAAATCGCGTCCACTGCTCGTCCTGTAAAGTGCTTGCCATGCAAGAAGGACCGCACAACGGAAAAACGTGAAGGTTGAGACCTTGCGGGTTGTGATGGAGTTGGCGCGATTTCCCCTGCGAAAGAAGATCCTCTCGTGGAGGAAGCTTCCGCGGTAGGTCCCACAACAGACACCTGAGTAGATTTATCCACGGTCTCTGTGGCGACAGAGATGCTACCAACAGAATCTTGCATTGAGATTGTTTTATCTTTAGCAATACTTGTTGAATTAACGGCGCTGGAGGATACGCATATCCTATCATTCCGTCCCAAGGGATCGACAGAGCGTCTACTGCAAATGCTCTTGGATCCGGACACGGGGACACATACGTCTGCAACTGATTGTTGAGATGTGTCGCAAATAAGTCTATCATTGGCCGTTCCCATTGGTAGCAAATCTGATTGAATACTTGTTTGTTGAGAGTCCACTCCGACGGCAACAAACGACCCTTTCGTGAAAGGGAGTCTGCTAGCACATTCAGACGACCCGGTATGTGACGGACCGAAAGAAGAACGTGATGTTCTAACGCAAACAGAAGGATTCTTTCCGTTAGATTGAACAACGGAACTGAATGAGTGCCTCCCTGATTCCGTATATACGCCACTACTGTCAGATTGTCGGATAGGATTTGGACATGAGCATTGCGAATAATGTCCATCCAGTGACGTAACGCAAGCCAAATTGACATCATTTCCTTGATGTTTATGTGCTTGCACAGGAATTGCGGATCCCAAAGACCCTGGCATCTCGAATCCGTTGGGATTAATGATGCACCCCAACCTGTTTGACTGGCATCCGTCATAACGGTAAAACTCGGATCCGGCAACTGCAGCGGAACTCCTTGAGTTAACCACTGAATGTTTGCCCAAGTCTGAATCTCTTGTTTCACTTGATCTGACAAGAGAACGTCTACATCGAGCGAATGAATTTTCACACTCCAATTCTGAGTCAGGAAAATTTGAAGAGGACGTGTGCGCAACCGCCCCATCGGAATGAGATCTGTGGCGGCTCCGCACAGACCTATCAGTCTCATAAATTCTCTCGCCGTGACTTTGTCTGCGTGCAGACAATAGCGAGCGTAACAACTGACTAATTTCGCTCTGGTTAACGGCAGACGAACGAGATTGTTGTGCGTCTCGAAGCTCATTCCCAGATGAGTGAATGACTTGGACGGCACCAGATCCGACTTCTCCTCGTTTACTATAAAACCGAGACGTCGGAGCAATAGAAGAAGATTCTGAACATCGTTCTGAAGCGTTAACTCGTTGCCGTACCTCTGAAGAATGTCGTCCAGGTAGGCCGACGTTACCGCAGACGAATGAGCTCGTAAGTAGATCATTACCGAGTTCATTACCCGAGTGAAAGCCCAGGGTGCTAGATTCAATCCGAAGCACATCGCCCGGAATTGATACACCACTCCAAGGACTGCGAAGCGTAGATACTTTCGGAATGTCGGATGTACCATGACGTGAAAGTACGCATCTTTGAGATCTATGCTCGTTGCATAATCGTTCACCCGAATACTCGCTCTGACCGATCGAATCGTCTCCATATAAAACTTCGGAGCGACGATCAGCTTGTTTATCCAGCTCAAATCTATGACTGGACGGAACGAGCCGTCTGGTTTCGGAACCAGAAACAGATGGCTGTAGAATCCCAGAGATTCCTGGTTTTCTACGACCTCTACCGCGTTCTTCATTAAAAGAGACTGCACCTCTGATAACAGAGCGTCTCTTTTCTGTGGATTTGACGGAAGATGAGTCCACTTTGGACTTCGAGTTAATGGAGGCTTTCGTTTGAAGGATATCTTCAGACCTTCCGAAGTCACTCCTCTCACCCAAGGGTCGTCCGTAATCGACGCCCACTCTTGTGAAAAACTCGACAACCTTCCGCCAACCGGAACGCGATAGAGGTTTAAGCCATCACCTCCTGGACCTGCGAGGCCTGCGGTAGGAGAAACCACGTCTTCCACGACCCGCACCTCGCCTCGTCGACCTCGGGGCGTCCGACCGATTGTCCCGGCCTGAAGGACGTCCCGAACGAGAGTCGCTATCCTGACGGTCTCTTGAATAAGACCAAGAGGACGCACCGGAACCTCTATAGGAACCTCTCTTGGGCGCATTAGACCCAGAAGTGCCGTCTTATTCGTGTCTGCTGTATCCGACTTCTTAGGAGCCGATCTGAACAACAGAGAATCATTAGCTTTCTTTTTAATTTTATCATAAATAGCGGAAAGCTTGCCGTCAAAGAGAAGTTCTCCTGAGACCGAAGCGACTCTAAGAGAGTTCTTCACCTTAGAATCCACTAGTGTGGATGTAGCTAGGGCTGCGTCACGTCTAACCAACTCCAGATTTGCCACTGAAAGGGCGGAGTTACACGTGGAATAAGCTACTGCCCTTGAAAGAAGTCTTAAAGAGGATTGTATATCCTGAAACTCTTCCCCTTGAAGGCGCAGTGATAACGCCTTAGTAAGGTGATCTGCGTAAGATAAGGCATCTAAATTGGCTCTGTTAGACGCAATAGCTGTTTCCAACACCGCGGTTGGAATAGAAGCTGACGACGGTAATGATAGCTCTAAGTCTTCCGCCTCGTCGTCCATACGCAGAGGAACTCTCGGTATACCCTGTCCTGCCGTATCAAATTTATTCCTTGCATTAATGAAAGGCAGGTTGAGAGTATTAGCGGACAAAAAACCTGCTTTCCCTGTCCTGGAAGCAAGTTTAAATATAGCGTCGTTCAATAATTCAAATGTTCTAGCAACATTATTGGACTGCGACGGAAACTCGGGAGCGATGTCCCTGAACCACTCAAAAAATTCAGAGTCCAATGACGCTATAATTCTTTTGTCCGGAAGCGCAGCAGTCTGGCCCGATGGAACAACTTGAGGGAGAAAGTGCCGGATGAAGTCCACGGCAGCTTTATGTTGTTCCGAAAGGGATAACTCCAAGTCATCCGTATCCCTTTCACCATCCGGTCGGACCTCATGATGTTCCCGGTCATCCGCCCCCGATGCTTCGGCGGAGCGTACTGACCCAGCGCCGTCGGATAATTCTCGATCCGACACCGTTTCTGTCGGCTGCTGGGATGCTGCGATAAGCTGTGCTATCTGCACAAGAATGTCCGGCGTCGAGACCTGTGGAGGCGCAGTCTTTCGCTGCTTCGCCGAGGGCAGCTCCGCATCAGATGGCTCCCGCATACTTTTCCTATGCGAACGTCCAGAGTCCATCGGTCTCGAATCCCTGGCTGCCGGATGGTGTGACCTGGTCGCCAAAGAATCCTTCATCGGCGAAGCTGGTAATATATCGGCGGTCACGCAGCCAAGGTGCGGTCGTGTGCGCTGACGAGAAGAGGAAGCCTTAACAGTCTCTGCGGACTGCTTATACAACGGAGCGTCCCGAGCGACGGACGTATGCTCCGCTAAAGACACAATTTGTACCACAACATCTGGTCCCAGATGTTGTTGTACGAGAGAGGGACCTCTCTCGCTCGTGGCCCGGCTGGACCTGGACGAGCTAGGAACCGGACTAAAAGGCTTCCTCCGTTCTCGCTTACTATCCGCCGTCACTGGGTGTGCATCTATTATGTTTATAGTGCTCGCATCACCCAAAATTTCCTCTTGGACCGCATCGGACGAACCCGGCTGCCGAACCATTCGGTGAATGGACGCTACACCGGGCGAGCTAGCGGACGACATTTGTCTAATCTCCATGAGCACTTTTGCCGCTAGCTCTGAATTCATTTGTGACGACGGACGCACACTTGAAGAAGATAACATGGAAACATCACCCTGTTCTGGTTCCTCTGAAATAGAAACTGAGAGAGTAGAGTGACCTTGCGGAGAAAGAGCCGGCATCGCTCTTTCTCCAGAAACAACATATCGTGACACACGTTTCCAATGTTTCTCATCCCAATGTTCACATATAGGACAGGGATTAATGCGAGAACACTGACTACAATTAATACAATGATCATGAAAGTCAGAGGAAGATTTCTTCCTATTACAATTTGAACAACGTCCCTTCATTGTGAAAGAACAACAAAAAGTCCTAGTTACTCGCAAAAACCCCTGACACAAAGATACATAATAACATGATCCATTAATAAATGAAAAAACAATTGCAAAACAAAATAATTTTGAAAAATTATTTTTTCAGCGAAGCCCAAGTTGCTGAAAAGTAACGTTGAGCCCCGATGGATCCGATGGCAAAGTGTGGTCAAAAATTTTAAATTTATATAAAATAATGAGACACTTTCGGATAATATAAATGTATCTTATAATGAGATAAACTACAGCAAAGGCAAACAGCCCCCCTCAAAAAAGGCTGTTGCCAATGAAAACAAACAGTGTAAAAACACCAGAAAACATGACTCCAGGCACTGAAAAAACTGGCCCGGAATCAGTCATCAATTACACTCTATCTGATGCAAAACAGAGACTCCCAGGGGAGAATCTGTAGAACATCAGATGGAAGATGCAGAACACAAACGCTATACACCCATGGGTGAAAACGTAACTATGGGGAAAATAACAGAAAACATTCTGTAACCAAGCAACTCTCCCAGGAAATTTTAGAAATGAAATTTCTCAAAAATATGCCAAAAGCATGGGAGAATTGCAAGGGGGGACTTTAGAAGGCTAGGGGAGAGGAAACACTGAATAAGCAGTGCAACATTTAGCAAGAATGACAACAAGAGGCCCATTCCTCGAAAATAGGCAACTTAACATAATTTCATCAAAAAATTTTAAGTACAGCCCTGATTATTTTTTGTCACTTCTTTTTCCTCTCCTCCTTCTATCCTCCTTAGAATCACATTTTCTCCAAAAATTACGTGTCTGGCATCCTTTAAACTGAGATTTACAAGCACAAAGATCAGTGAGATGTTGACTGATGAAGGGCCAAACAGAGAATGATAATTGGCGCCAATTTCGGGACGACTGCGTCACTGCGCATGCGCAGTAGAGGCATAGTATGGAGGTCCTTTAGGACATGATTTCTTTTTGTTTTGGATGCAAATTTTGGGGATTGGGGGGCAAAATTTGTGTTTGGCCCTGGTTTTGTTAGAGTTAGCACCAGCTAAGTCTGGGTCATTGGTACAGTGTAAAAATATTAAGTGCTGATTTTTGTGAATAGTTTTTGGCCGTTATGTTGGGTAAAGGGTTAATGTAGCAGAAATTACACTCAGTCTTTTATTTCAACATTATGCAGTTTGTGACACAATGAAGATGACTGATACTGAGCTACAGTTAAAACTAGAAGTCCTGTCACGAATAGTGCGCTTATCTAGGCTTAATTGCGCGTTGGAATTGCACGCAATTGCCATATCGAATGGCATCGAAAGCACGGCAGGTTCTCCTGGTTACTCATAGCAAACACATGCAATGTTTCTGCAAAGGACCTCCGGGTTACCCGGAGGTCCATTGGCTGAAATATTGCTTGTGCACAGGCCATATGAACAGAATTTGATAGCCAGATGACTGATACTGAGCTACAGTTAAAACTAGAAGTCCTGTCACAAATAGTGCGCTTATCTAGGCTTAATTGCGCATTGGAATTGCGCGCAATTGCCATATCGAACGGCATCGAAAGCACTGCAGGTTCTCCTGGTTACTCATAGCAAACACATGCAATGTTTCTGCCAATGGATCTCTGGGTTACCCAGAGGTCCATTGGCTGAATCATTGCTTGTGCACAGGCCATATGAACAGAATTTGATAGCTTTACTATGGCCATAATGCGTACATTAACGTGCAGATCAACGTGCTATTTGTGCGCATTTCATGACAGGACTTCTAGTTTTAAGTGTATGTTCCTACGAAAAACAATTTGAGAGGAAGTGAATCAGGCATATCTACTTAAGATTTGGGTAAAGGCCAAGAATAGAGGACCGCACGTTTTTTAAGAAAATAAAACATATTTCACAACTTTTTTGAGTTTTTTATCATTCTAAGACATGTTTTACACAAAATTAGCCCAAAACACAGATACCCACTCACAAAAATCATCACTTTTAACCCTTTTCTCTGAGACAGGTTTTTGAAACAAAATGAATTTCTGACTGCATTCTGAAATGGAGCTGTGGCTGTTTTGTTGTGACATCACAGAGGAGCAATCATTACCTTCTTTGCATCCTAGGATTAGTTTAGCTAACCCGTACTCATCCTAAACTGACCCTAATGCATTGGTCGCCGTATTCTAATCATTGCCTTCTTTGCGTACTAGGGTCAGTTTAGGATAGGTACGGGCTAGCTAACCTATATCCATCCCAATCTGACCCTAATTCATTCTCCCATTGTAATTACACCCTCGTATACTCCGACCAAATGGAGCATATATGATAGCGGAAAAAAACACAAAGAATCGCGTACCTGTTTACCGCAGGTTTTGTTGTTGAAATTGTTTGGAGAATAAAGTTAACAGAGTATAAAAAGGGTTAAACGTGATGATTTTTGTCAGTAGGTATAGGTGTTTTGGGCTAATTTTGTGTAAAACATGTCTTAGAATGATAAGAAACTCCAAAAAAGTTGTAAAAAATGTTTTATCTTCTTAAAAAACGCGCGGTCCTCTATTCTTGGCCTTTACCAAGATTTCAAATCAAATCCAATCAAATCTCAAAGCTGTACAGGGCCCTATTGATTACCTGTTCTTTAATAGTTTCCTCGGCATCTTTCATTGTTCTAAACTGTTGTAATAATGTGTCTTCTTCCTCCTCCCTCTTTTTACGCTCATCAGAGAAAGACACTGGAATATTTCTTCGAGCCCTCTGGTGACAAAGATAACACAGCTCCTGTCCTGCCTTTGGATGACCACAAGCAGTACCTGGAGGAGATAACATGTGCACTTTGTCTTTACCAAAAGTGATGTGATCCATGCTATGGGCTCTCTGAATAGGCTCCAGTTTAGGTGGTGTTTTGGGCATTCCTGGAGGTCGAGGTGTAAACCTGAAAGACATTGAACAGCTTTATCATTCGAGAGTTCCTGGTCATGAATGAGTAAAAATTTAAGGAGTTTCAATCAAGGCTTTACACAAAATATTCATTTGATTCTTGTAATACTTTCTGAAAGTGTCCTTAAGCATTTACCTAACAAATAGGCCACATCTGCCCATGTACAGTTAAAACTAGAAGTCCTGTCATGAAATGCGCACAAATAGCACGTTGATATGCGTGTTAATGTGCGCGTTATGGACCAATTAAAGCTATCAAATTCTGTACATATGGCCTGTGCACAAGCAATGTTTCAGCCAATGGACCTCCGGGTAACCCGGAGGTCCATTGGCAGAAACATTGCATGTGTTTGCTATGAGTAACCAGGAGAACCTGCTGTGCTCTGGATGCCATTCGATGTGGCAATTGCGTGCAATTCCAACACGCAATTAAGCCTATATAAGCGCACTATTCGTGACAGGACTTCTAGTTTTAACTGTAATTTCCAAACTGAGCAGTTAACAAAAATTATTTTAAAAAAATTTCAACAAAACCATATCATGTGATCCCTCATTGGAATGAGCTCATCAACATCATGATATGGTTTTGCTGAAATGTTTTGAAAAATTTGAAAAAAAAAATAATTAACCCTTTACTTTACGTAATGGCCAAACCCACCAGTGCTATTCACAAAAAATACTATCCAATTTTCATTTTTTATCACAAAAACATAACTTATGACCACTCATTGGAACAAGCTCATAGAGCTCGGTCCAATGAGGAGTCATAAGCTATGTTTTTGTAATAAAAAATTAGTTATTCAAGTATTTTATTTGCAAGTGTTGTCTGCTTTTGATGAATGTACCTGAAAGACAATTGCTTCCAACAGCTTCTTGGGGGTTTAACATTGATGTTCTTAACTCTTTACCTTTAGAAACAATAGTTTTTTCAACAAATTTTCTTTTAATTATTCAACGTCTAAAACGGGATACAATTTACCGATTATTCGACAATGAAAAACTAATCGATTTCGCCGTGACCGATCAACAGTCGATTAATCGAATAATTGTGGCAGCCCTAGTAAAGATACACTGGTGCACGGTATATTTTGATACTTCATTTGACGATACATGTATCGGTAACAGGAGCCAAATATCGCCTGAACACGATACTTGCAAATCGAGTTCAACTAACGTAAAAGGCCTCATTATTTATGGGAATCCGATACTCATAATATTCCCATAAAACGAAACTGCAGGAATCAAATGTAAACCACCAATAAAGAATTGTTTGTACATACATCCGACCAACGTAATACCCAAATTATCAATAGAAGTGGAACCATATTATTTTATTTTATTTATTGGGGTTTAACAACACTTTTGACAGCCAGGATCACTTCATGTCGGACAGTTTTATGGGTGGATGAAGCCGGAGTACCTGGAGAGAACCACCAAGCAATGGCGAGCAATTGTCAGGCCCTCAACATACTAACTCCACACAAGCAGGGTTGGCACTGGTTGAAGACAAGTGCACCATCAACATGCAGTACGCCTTAATACACAATGCCATCGTGCCCCATGTGGGCAATGGGGATAAAGTGTTTTGCCTAAGGACACAACGTGGTTGCCACAGGTGGGGTTCGAACTGAGAGATCTCAGCTTGCAGCCTGCACCTCTACTTACTCAGCCGCCTCACCACCGCCTCACCCCTCCCCCCCTCCCACCACAAAAAAAAAGAAAGTGGAACCATAGTCATGCTGTTGAGTTGTTATTTGGGTCTGTTGAGTTAAGCTTACGAAGTCTCCAAAACTGTTTCAAATTTAGAATTCATTGATAAATTATATAATATTCTTACTATAGTTTTGTGATTGGCTGTGGTATTTGAGTTTATATGTATGGTGCAGTCACATGTTAAATAGAATGTGACCCAAAATGGGGATACCCGATAGGACACTGACATGATTTTTTGGTCACGTATATATAAGATGCAATGTGCATTAACTTATTTGTTCATGTTGTAGTTTAGTTAATTGTTGTATTTGAACAGTTCCCAAACATTATAAGAGGGAAGGAGTAAGTTGGAAACACCATTTCTATTTTTATCGTAAACAGGTGTTTGGAATCATTATATCAACCTATCTGTGCTATTTATAGACAACAAGGACAGAGCGGTGAAATAACAACTGGATTTCAAATAAAAATAGAATAGATCAGCAATACTGGAGTACATCAACACTTTTGATGAGCGTTTTAGCCAATTAAATTACCAGGTTTTTTTTTCTGTCATACAGTAAATCAAGTTATCGCACCTCATATCTAGAAACGAATCCATATTGTGACCTATGTATCTTTACACCCCTAATGTTGGAGCGTGATCTGCAGGTACATGTAAGACAAGAAACTCCCCAAATTTGGAACAAGGCCCTTCATCCAACGCACATGACATAAAAAATTATTTAATTTTTTAACTAATAAGAATGCTGGAAGCCCATATTTGGGCTTTATTCTGAAGTGCTGGTCCCACAACTTGAAGGCTCATATTCAGTGGATGTGCTTTGTATTATCTTTGAAGTTATATTATTTAATCTGTGAGGGTTTGCCTTGTTACAATTTAAGGGAGAGTGCCCATAGGCACTCTCCCTTAAACTGTAACAAGGGAAAGGCATATGTACAAGATTTGATGGCCCAAAATGATTTAGCACTCTACCGGTTAAACAAAATTTTCAAAAAGGTTCAACAAAACCGTATCATGTAATCGATGAAGGGTCACATAAGGTGATGTTGAAATTTAAAAATTGTTGGATTGTTTCAATTGCTTAGTTTGTAAATTACACAGGCAGATGGGTCTGATTCATAAGGTAAAGGGTTAACCCTTTACCTAACGAAACGCCCGCATCCGCCCGCGTAATATGCAAATTGAGCAGTTGAAAAAATTAAATTTTTCAAAATATTTCAACAAAACCATATCATGTGACACCTCATTGGAACGAGCTCATTCCAATGAGGGGTCACATGATATGGTTTTGTTGAAATTTTTTGAAAAATTTAAAAAAATTATATTTAAAATAATAAATTTTGATATAGTCTGCGTTGGGTAAAGGGTTAAACTCTAGTAAATATACATATATTAGATTTTTTTTCTGTGTAAGATGTAGCGTTTGCACTCAAAAAGCTTACAGACTAAGAGCTTCAGGACTTTTAATTACATGTCTAGTGCCAAAAGGTTTGTTCATGTTTTCTAAATCAGAATTTTATGCTGATTATATAAACTTGTAGGAGCTGCAGATAACTTAACCCATTACTTAACGAATTGGCTGCATCCAAATTCAGCAGTTGGAAAAAAGATATTATTCAAAAGGTTTCAACAAAACTATATCATGTACCCCTCATTGGAATGAGCACATCGAGCTCATTCCAATGAGGGGACCATGTGATATGGTTTCATTGAATTTTTTTTAAAAATTTTAAAAAACAATAATTAAAATAATAAATGGAAAAACTGTGCATTGGATAAAAGGTTGACAGTCTTTCTACATTATAGTTGGTTGCCTGTGTAGGCAGCCAACAATCATGTAAAAACACAGCTAAGATAAATGTATCCTACCAGTAGAATTCTCAAGGAAGAATACATTTGGGACATTACTTTTTAAGAGAAAGATAAAAGGAGCAGTTTGTGACAGTATGGGAGCTTTAGGGTTAACCCTTTACCCAACGCAGACGATATCAAAATTTATTATTTTAAATATAATTTTTTTTTAATTTTTCAAAAAAATTCAAGAAAACCATATCATGTGACACCTCATTGGAACGAGCTCAATGAGCTCGTTCCAATGAGGGGTCACATGATATGGTTTTATTGAAATATTTTGAACATTTTTATTTTTTCAAATGCTCAATTTGCATATTACGCGGGCGGATACGGGCGATTCGTTAGGTAAAAGGTTAATAACATATCATAATTAAATCTGCAAAATAAAGCACGATTCTTATCCTCTCCTATCCTCCTTTAATAACCTGATAACAATGAAGTTCACTTTATTGGATATTTCGTAACTGAGTGTCATTTATCTATTTATTGGGGGTTTAATGACACTTTCGACAGCCAGGGTCAGACAGTTTTATGGGAGGAGGAAGCAAGAGTACCCCGAGAGTACTATCAGGCTCCCCAACATACTAACTCCACACAAGCAGGGTTAGCTTTGGTTGAAGAGAAGTGCACCATCGACATGCAGTTCGGCTTAGTACACAACGCCACCAGTGATGCATGTGAAAGGCACGCGATCGCTCTCGTGCATCATCGCTCACGCACAAATTGTCCAAGGTCCAACACTGACAACTCGCCCAGAGCTTACCTCCACCACAAAATGAACATGCATGTTCAGATAAAAAAAATGGTGGCCATTCTGAGCTCTTGAGAAACGTTTTAATACTTCAGCATTTTTTTTTATCAAAGACATGCAGAATGTTGCCCCGTTCCTTATTTTCTTTTATACATGTGACACCTGTCGCTCCAATTCACCAGTGACACAAACTGATGTGCCCGATTTGGAATTTACGTATCCATTTTCCACGATTTTAATAATCTGCCAATTGAAAATTCAGACCTAATTTTAGTGGGTTAGATATATTTTCACCGTCAATATTTCCATCTGTGTTCACTTGTATTCATACATTTGCTTCGAAGGACGTTTGTCAGTTGAAGTAAACACTGAAATCAACACTCTTAACCCTTTATCCAATGCAGACGATTTCAAAATTTATTATTTTAAACATAATTTTTTAAATTTTTTCAAACAATTTCAACAAAACCATATCATGTGACCCCTCTTTGGAACAAGCTCATTCCAAAGAGGGGTCACATGATATGGTTTTGTTGAAATTTTTCGAAAAATAATATTTTTTAAGCTGCTGAATTTGCATATTACACGGGAGGATGCGGGCAATTCGTTGGGTAAAGGGTTAATCAAAATCACTTTCCTCACATTTTTCACTCTCGCAAACTTTGAGGTGAACAATTTTCCACTCGCCTCCATTTTGCTCCTATTAGTCAGTGCGCTACCATGCCCCACGTAGGCAACTGGGATGAAGTGTCTTACCCAAGGACACAACATGGTTGCCGCAGGTGGGATTCGAATCGAGGACCGCTCGGCTTGCAGCTTGTATCTCTACCTACTGATCCACCACGCTCCTGACTGAGATCAATGCGCTCTGTCAGACAAAATAAAATAGAATAAATGTTCATTTTATAACTAAAAGACAGGAAAATACTTCCATTCCTGTTAATTTGTCACTCCTGTTAATTGAATATTTTTCAGTGGCATAGTGCCTATTCAATTAACAGGGTTCCAATGTATCTAATTCTTCAAGGGTTTTCAAGGAAGGTTAACTATTAAGGAATTGCCAGGACTTTAAAATTGGGAAGGAATATTTAAATTCCAAATTTTCAAGTAACTCAAGGAGACATATGAACGGGGAAACATTTCTCATGAGAGAGTAGTCAAAATACTTATGAAAATACTTTTGAAAATTATATTTTCTTCTGCAACTAAACACTCAATGAAATGATTTTTATAACTCATTCAGTAAATGATAATGAACTATGTTTCAAAACCACTGACTGAAATGTATAAGTATTTACATAAAACTGGGTTATTTACTGGGCCTTTGGCTGCGGGGATTCAGATGTGCAACATAATCAAAATTCCGAATAAGTCCTGAAATCGTCTGTTAGTTAGAACTTAATTAATACTCACCCATCTTGACGTGACGATGGATATGGACTTGACTTAGGATGTTGTGGAAGTGGAGAAGGCTTTGTGAGAAAATCATCTGTGAGACTTATACCAGATGCTTGAGCCATAGGCATAGCAAGTCTAGACCCCGACCTGCTGGGTGGTTTATCTGAAAAAATAAGAAGTGAAATCTTTATTCGGTTTCAATTATAGCTAAAAGTATAATCTGTGGAAAATATTTCCACTATTTCTGTTTAACTGACTGAGTGCTGGAAGAAACTATCATGGCTCAACTGAAAAGTGCTGAAAACCAACTTAGTGGCTTCACAGTATGCATTAGATTACTGTTTGCTCAGCAGTAATAGCAATTTTTCTGATACATAATTGTTATGTTAAAATTCATTGAAGTGTACAAGCAGGTACTCTCCAAACAAGAAGAATATTACTAAGGTAACACATGCCCCCCCCCCCACCCTTGTGACCTTCACCTTGCTGATGCTGCAGAAACTATTATACGTGACACACCTTCTGACTGTCCTTAACATTTGTAAAAAGTTTAGCAATTGTACTATGATTCATTTCTTAGTTTTAGCTGAGACAAGAATATTGACCGATTTTTAGTGTGACCTTGAAATGTGACCTTGGCCTTGAAGGTACGAACCCGGCAATGGTGTGTGACACATCCACCCATGGTCCTTTATAATTGAGTGAAGCTTGATGACTGTGGCCCTAACAGTTTTTGAGTTATTGGCTTGGACACACACATGGATGGACGGACACACGGACGGACACACGTACACTTCAATCACTATATGCCACCCAACCTAAGTCGGGGGGCATAAAAATTGAAACAAATAATTGTTTATGAACATCTTGTTAACCCTTTACCCAATGCAGACGATATCGAAATTTATTATTTTAAATATCATTTTTTTAAATTTTTAAAAAAATTTCAACAAAACCATAACATGTAACCCCTCATTGGAACGTGTTCAATGAGCTCGTTCCAATAAGGGGTCACATGATATGGTTTTGTTGAAATATTTTGAGAAATTAAATTTTTTCAACTGCTTAATTTGCATGTTACGCGGGCGGATGCGGGCGATTCGTTAGGTAAAGGGTTAAACTAAGGCAGGAATATTTCATTTAACTCTTAAACTGCTGAGTATTTTCAAGATATTTTTCATCAAATCTAGTCATGGCTGCTGTAAAGTAGCCATGACTAGATTTGATGAAAAATTCATCAAAATTTAACTTGAGAAATCAACGGTGAAAAAATCCATGCAATTTACAGGGGGAAATTTGATTAAATGTGCCAAAAAAATACTTATTTGATTGGCAAGAGAAATCCTGTCCTGGACAGGAATATCCACCAGCAGCATGCAAGAAGTTAAATGTGGGAGAACCCATTTGAATTCTTGCAAAAATGGTCACAAGAATCCATACATGCTATTAGTGTCCCAGGATCCCATGAGGACACTGTGGTTGAACCTGTTGTATACAGATAACACATGTTAACCCTTTACCCAACACAGCTTTTTAATTTTTAAAACATACACTGAATTTGAAATTTAAAAAAAAAATATTTAAATGTATTTACCAATAAAACCTTACAAATATGGATGTCACTGGAACCAGTTCCAATGAGAGGCATATTTGTACAATTTTACTAACAAAGTGTCAAGATATTTCAGGTTACGTTACTCTTGTATTGATTAATTTGCCACCGCTATGTTAGTTAAAGGGTTAAATTGACTTTAACACAAATCCGAGCAGAAGTGCAGCAAGAATCTACATGGATTCTCACTGGTTTTGGTGCACAAATCTTTGCATGAATTAACTCTCGGATTCTTGTCGAAATATATGCCTTGACTAAGGTTCCCTTTAATGGCAGCAAGGTAAAAAATACATGTGTTACAAATCACCTTGAAAAAATAATTCAGCACTTTACCAGTTAACCCTTTACCTAACATGAAAAGCAGACGACACTTGCAAAACAAATTCTTGAATAACTAATTTTTTTCATTTTTTGTCTCAAAAACATAGGTTATGACCCCTCGTTGGAACGAGCTCGACGAGCTCGTTCCAACGAGGGGTCATAACCTATGTTTTTGAGACAAAAAATGAAAATATTTTGAAAATTAATTGGCGATTTTTGAGAATAGCGCTGGCCGGTTTTGGCCGTTACGTTGGGTAAAGGGTTAAGCTAATTATTTATTTATTGGTTTTTCAGGTCACAGTTAAACCAATAGACTTGTTTCATTTTCAAAACCACAAACAAAAACATCACTCAAGTTGACCCTTCACATCATGCACATTTTTTCTTAATCATTCACCCAACATAAGTCAATACCAACCAGCACTATTTACAAAAATCACCATTCAATTTTCATTTTTTGTGTCAAAAACATAGCTTATGACCCCTCACTGAGCTTGTTCCAATGAGGGGTCATAAGCTATGTTTTGACGCAAAAAAAATAAGTCATTCAAGAATTTTCTTTGCAAGTGTCATCTACTTTTCATGTTTGGTGAAGGGATAACTTCCAGAACTTTCACTGTAATTCAACCTGCCTGATTTGCAGCTCAGCTATTCTTTCTACGTAAGGCTTGACTTAGCTATCATTGTCAAAATAATCAGACTTTTGTCTGTCATAAACACAGAAACAGGGCCGGCAGAAAAAAATAAAAAACTGATAGTGCTGGGACATTGTATTATTGTCCAACAAATTCATGGTACGATTCTTTTTTTTTCAACAGAGTCATTGCACTATGACCTCTTATCATGGTCAAATTTTCAGTAATTGTCATTGTTGATACTGCAATTAGGGTACCACCACACATGCTATAGTGACTATGGGATAATGATTAACTGCAAGGGTCAACACTCATCCCTCGTAAGCATAAAGAGGCCATCTGTAATGCTGAAACACTGCAGTTGGTACCTTTAAGCTTTCAAAGGACAATAAGTTCTCCAGAATCAAGAAAATCACAGAATGTTAATATTCCTTAAGCTAAACTGTGGAATGTACATGTAACATTTGTTGGGAAAATCATGAAATGTGGATCAAAGGCTTGTAGGGCTAAAACATTATATTTATTTATTTGGGTTTAACAACACATTAACAGCCAAGGTCATATCGTGTCGGTGACAGTTATATTTATTTATTTATTGGTGTTTAAGGTCACATATTTTTGCACAATGGTAATCATGACCACAACATGAGTATCAACTCAAGACCAGGGGTGAGCGTTAATAAGCCATGTTGCCCATTTTAGAGAGGGTTTGCACCTCTCAAGCATTGGTGACTGCGTCCTATTTTACAAGTAAAACAGAGCCAGTTTACCGCAGTGAACAGGCACTGCTTCACTTCCCGGGGTTCCCACGGGGAATCGGTGACAGTTTTACGGGTCGAGGAAGCCGAAGTACCCAGAGACAACCACCGAGCAGCTGCCAGCTCCCCAACATCGTAACTCAGCACTGCAACACAGGCAGGGTTAGATTGGTCGAAGACATGCACAACATTGGCGTGCAGTATACCTTAGTACATGGCATCATTGTGCCCCCATGTGGAGAAACGGGGTGAAGTGCCTTGTCCAAGTCGATAGCTCAGACTGTCACCCATCCAAGGACTAACCGGGCTCGATGTTGCTTAACTTTGGTGATCTGCCACCACGCTCCCTGGCTAAAACATAATCCAACCTACAGCTTTTTGAAAGTGGTGAGAGTGGGCCTCACCTAGCCTACAAATTCATTCATTTATTTATTAGTATCTAAGGTCACATACTTCTGCACAATGGCTAATCATGACCACAACATGGAGATAAAGTCAAGGTCAGTCAATCGTTTATACCCCAGGTGGCCTATTTTAGAGGACTCGCATCCCAAGCATTAGTAACTGGGTCCTATTTTACCAGTGAAACAGAGCTTGTTTACCACAGTAAACAAGCACTGCTTCACTTCCCATGGTTCCCACAGGGGACAAACTCTGTAGCACCAACACAGAAGACTGTATCATGATTACTTATTCCAAGTGTCTATAAACTTTCATAATTTGGTCCTTGAAGAGCAAAGCAAGAAAATGAACTTAAACTTAAAATATTTGCAATGTATCTGACCCCTTTCCAGTAAAGAATTAAAATTCAGCCATATTAATTTTCTTTAAATTATCAGCCATTTATTTATTATTATTTATTATTGGTGCTTAAGGTCATTTTCAGCTCCAATAATGGCTATACAATGGAGTCCACTTAATTGTTCATCTCTATCTAATTGAATAAGCCTATTAATTGTATTTAACTTACAAACACCAAACCATTTACCAAACCTTCAGTACACATTTGAACTGTTAACCCTTTACCTAACACAAAATCAGACGACACTTGCAAATGAAATTCTTGAATAACTAATTTTTTTCATTTTTTGTGTCAAAAACATAGGTTATGACCCCTCATTGGAATGAACTCATTCCAATGAGGGCTCATAAGCTATGTTTTTGTAACAAAAAATGAAAAAGTAATGAAAATTGAATGGTGATTTTTGTGAATAGCGCTGGCTGCTTTGGGCCGTTACTTTGGGTAGAAGGTTAACTCCTTTTAATTGAACAAAAATTCATGTAATCTGTCAAAAAAATTTCTCCTACAGTTAAAACTAGAAGTCCTGTCATGAAATGCGCACAAATAACACGTTGATATGCACGTTAATGTACGTGTTATGGCCCAAGTAAAGCTATCAAATTCTGTACATATGACCTGTGCACAAGCAATGTTTCAGCCAATGGACCTCCGGCTAACCCGGAGGTCCATTGGCAGAAACATTGCATGTGTTTGCTATGAGTAACCAGGAGAACCTGCCGTGCTTTGGATGCCATTCGATATGGCAATTGCGCGCAATTCCAACGCGCAATTAAGCCTAGATAAGCGCACTATTCGTGACAGGACTTCTAGTTTTAACTGTACATCCACTGAATTCCCCACATTTAGCCATAATACATACAATACAGGCATTTATTCTATTATATCTTGTTTGACAGGGCTCAATGAGCTCTGTCAAACAAGATATAATAGAACAAATGCTCATATTATAATTAGAAGGTACAGTTGAAACTAGAAGTCCTGTCACAATTAGTGCAGAACATGCTTGTTAGTTTATGTGCTCCTTTTGCAGAAGAATGAAGTAGTCTAAATGAAATCCACAAGGACCTTTGTGCTGATCAGAAAGAAAGTATTGAGAATACATGTACAGTATATGGTGGGTGGGTGGGTTACTACTAAATTGCTGTGGAATAGATTTTTCACTTTGCAATTATTTCCAATTTCAGAGGACAAAACACAAGAAACTCCTGTATACCCGGCGGTCCACGTGATGAAAGTTTGCAAGTGTTTCTTGCGCTATTATGAAAAATGACATACTTTTCAAGTGGAGAATATTTGGCGCTGTGACTGTGGTAATCCACTCTCTTCATTTTGTGTATGCAGTAAAATTTTAATATATATTTGCGTTATTTTGACAAAACTTGCCACCACTTACCAAAAAACAAAGATCTGTTTGAAAGCAAACTTATAATACAGTACGTCCAGAGTGTATAGCGTCTCATCCACTCGGCGCGGTGGCGGGTGATTTTACGAAAATTGACTCCGTGGAACACTGTGTCGACTTTCACACACCGCATTTGCTGTGCGTAAAAGATTAGCTGCTCAAGTCCAAGGTGATAAACAGTAGCGACAGCTTATTCACGCTGTTGATTGAAGTGGGTCGGTGTTTCACCGAGTACATGTGATTTAAATAAATCTTATATATTTGAGTTTGATGAATTGATTTGAGGACTATTTAATAGCTTGTTATTTATTATTGAATATTGATCCTGTGCTCGGTGACAATTAAATTAAAACCCGCGTGGATAAATCTACGAAAAGAATAGAGGATGGCACGATGTTGAAAAGGAAAAAAAAGAAATTTAATTCGACAATCGACAGTAGGGCGCCTGCCGCCCCCCCCCCCCCTTTCCTCAGGTAGACTCCGATGCGATGATGTCAAGGTAGGTAACATCAAATCGGGAATATATAAGATGTTGCCGATGAGTTTTTGTAAAATCTCCAACTGTTTTCTGGTTCCGTTGTAACTCAACCCAGATAATTTTTTGCAGTTTTGGTCAGTCCCAAATGTCACATAATTGGGACCGAGTTGCCCCGATAGCAACAAAGCTGTCAAGGATATTCGACAGAAATAATTTTAGAGCCACTTTTCACAGATTCAACGTTTGTTTTGATCAAATCTTAAAAATACATGCGGGCCAACACATCGACACAAACGTCGTTGTACATGTAGGTACCAGGAAATCTAAATAACTCACACATCATCTCCCGTATTACTCTACTAGCCTACTCATAAATGTTGACACTCGGAAGCGAACTCGTTGATGACAAGAGACGTAGGAATAGGGAGGCGGTTGGAAGCACAGAAGTAACCAAGGTCTTCTCACAAGAAACCGCAACAAATCAGCGGTCGGCCAAAGTGTTAGTAATAAAATAATATTGTCTTTACTGTATAGTACTAAAAATATATCGATAAATTCTACATAAAACTTAATACTTCAACCGTAATTTTATTTCGTCCACCCAATCCCCCCTCCCCCCCCCCCCCACCCAAAAGTAAAAAAAAATTCCCTGGACGCCCTTGAGTTAAATGTTTTCTATTCATATGTACATGATATGTACATGTTTTCGTGTTCGAAGTACGCGAGCCCCTTGAAACCCTTGAATGATGGAGTGATGTTGTTTGTCAAATTCTAAAAAAAATTGATAAATTCTACATAAAACTTAATACTTCAACGGTAATTTTGTTTCGTCCAACCCCCGACCATAAAGTAAGAAAGAATCCTCCGGACACCCATGCGTTTAATGTTTCATATTAATATATACATGTTTTCTAGTTCCACGTACGTGAGCCCCTTGACACTCTTGAATGGCACAGTGATGTCGTTTGTCAAATTCAAGGCCAGGGCAGTCGGAAGCAAAAAAAAAAAAAAGTCAGCCACTTTGAGAAACAATGAACCACCCACCCAGGCGACAAGAAGAGGACGGAAGCCAAGCACCCACACCTTCAGAATTCCCGCGAAGAGTCAAAATAATTTATAAATGCTGATTTCCTCCCTTCTCCAGTGAAGAGTGGTTAACAATTGGCCAACATGATTGTAAAGAACCCCCCCCCCCCCCCCCCCCCCCCCCCCCCCGATAGAAAAAATCTTCTCTGTTCAGGCGGGGTGAGTGCACACAAGCCCCTCAGATATGTTTCCATATAGAAGAATGGCAATCATGAGAGGGATGGCAATCATATTAGTTGGTGCTTAACGCGACATCTGCGGCAATATATCCTCAGTTGCTGATGTGGCGTTGAGCATCAATAATTAATCATTATTGTAGGTCTACATCCACAGTTTGTTGAAGAAGAAAAGTATTTACGACAAGGAAGAATGAACAAAAAATCATAAAAGCTTCTGGGTGGGGGGGGGGGGGGCACCCCCTCACCAAGGGGTTCAGAATACCCCCCACACACACACACTCTCCAGAAAAACCCAAAACAAAGAAGAAAATAAAACATAAAACCCTCGCTGAGCACTATAGAATCTTGACTACGTACAGAACTCCCAATCATGAAATTGTGATGTCTGCAAAAAACACTCTGAAGCGGAATATCCACCCATATGGTATACTCAGTTTCTGTGACAAAGTAAACACGAGGGGAAACAAACACAGTATGGTTCAGTGGATGGGCTTTTGGAATTGGTTCGAAGCTCATTTGAAATTGATATGTTTCCTTTAACATAACATAATCTGGACCGGTGTGTGTGGGAATTCCACTTTGGTGGTGTTTCTGCTCCAAAACCTTGTCCATGTACTTTGGATGGATTTACGACAAATTACAGAATACTCACAATCAAAAGCCCAGGCGTTCAAAGTGTCAGAGAATGTTCAATTCACATGAACGATGGGTCGAGCCACGTGCGGTGCAAAACAGCTCAGGGGATGCAGAAACTTTTCGAACCACGTGTCATGGTGTGAACGAGAAAATTGACCACAATGTCATGAAGAACTAAGTTTTCTAAAACTTTATTTCGGATATTTTTCATGAATAAATAGTTATTACATGCTTTTGATTGTTCTTGGTCCTTTGGAAATGTCTCCTCTCATATTAACCCATCAAATAGAGGTACAAGTATACCATGCCAGAATATCAATTCACCCAAAAAAAGCCGCCCATGGACAGAAAATGAAAAACAAATTTCAATCGATTTCTAGCACGAGAATGCAGACCGTTTTTTCACTTGTCTCTGCATTTTGAACACTGCATTAATGTTTACAACGATTGTTGGAAAGGTTTCATGGACATCTTTCAAAAATAAATAAATTTTATGGTTTGTTTAATTGTGGTTGACTTTCGAGTGGACTGTCCACTTGTGAAAGAGTAGGAATGTAGGCTTCAGAAAAAAGTGTTGTTCAGTTGTGATTGGTAGGCATACCCTTATCATAAGTTATAAACAACAGTTACAACCCCACCACCGAACCACTGGCGGAAACGTGTGTTGCACTGGCATGGCCCGATGGGAGGGGAGGGGGATATTTTGCGAAATCCCCCCCCCCTAGGTTTCATGGTTTATTCGGATTCTCTTTGGTGGTGATGTGGACTAATTTTTAATGCCTTTCGGAACTTATAAATTATGGACACAAATGGACTCGGAATCAAGGAGTCACAAACCCTCCCCAATGAATTGTGGGTGGGGGGGGGTATCCCCTTCTGTTTTTGTGTTCGCCCCATCTCGCAGCTGCACGACTCGGATGATGTTGTGCATCTTATTCCGTACTCCCCCCCCCCCCCTAGATTTTACTCTTGCCCCCTAACTTTGATGTCCAGACTACGTGCTTGGTTGGGGTGGGGTCACAATTTTTCAGATATATATATATTCCGCCCCCCCCTCTCTCTCTCTCTCTCTCTCTCCTCTCTCACAAATTCACACAGGTATTCGTGATGAATAAAATAATTACCCGTATGTTTGTGTATTTTTATTGTTTTCTAATATCTTTTTCTTTGCAATGCCTCATTCTGTCATTGTTATTGTTTTGTTTTTGCAGACTGTCTCTCTGTTGGTGTCAATTGCTTGAATAAACCTTACACATCTTGATCGAAAATGATACTGGCCGCCCTCAAAACCTGGGAATAACATTTATCCTTTGCTTCCAAAGCAAATCTGGTGGTGAGGAGGAGTGGGTGTGGTGTTCTGGCTACGCACTTGGTGTGTTGGGGGCACAATTTTTCAGTCACACATGTATATATATTTTGCCCCCCCCCCCCTCTCTCTCTCTCTCTCTTAAGCAAATTCACACAGGCACTTGAGGTGAATGAAATAATTACCCATATTTTTGTGTACTTTTAACATCTTTTTTCTTTTCAATGTTTCTTTCTGTCATTGTTATTGTTTTCACAATTGGTATTTATTGGTGTTAATTGCTTGAATAAATCTTACAAATATTGATCGAAGATGATACTGACCACCCGCAAAACCCGAGAATATCATTTATCTTTTGCTTCCAAAGCAAAGCTAGTGGTGGGGTGGGGGGGCTGTGGTGTTTGGAGAGTTGGTAGTTCATTTCCCATGATTCACTCCGTGTACGGATACGGATGCAAGTCTCTGACTCCCCGATGCTGTAAAATTTATCAGCGGTCTTCTTTATAGTTTAGTTTGTAGCATGCCCGTACAATTGGTATATTCTTGTAAATATTAATACGGTCTTTTGGTACATCCAGATTGATTAAGTCTACATGTTTTGTTTTGTTTCTGTTTTTGTTTTTTCTTTTCTGATACAATGCATCAGCTGAATGTAAATTCTGTACATTTTCTGAGCCGATAAAATCGACCTGCTGCGAATATATCCTGCCGACATGTAGGCGGCCAGCCTCTGTGTTATTTCACAGTATTTGTAATGGTACATATACTATATGAGTTTGGCAAATGGCGTACGAAATTTCGAGCGAGATTCGGGAAATTTATTTAAGACTGTTTTATTATTCTCGTGAATCTGTGTTCAGCGTCTCTAAAACTTCGCCCCATCCAGTAGTAGGGTTTGATGGGTACGGGATTCGTCTTCTGAGCTTTTTTCATTGCCTCTTCGCCAGTTTCAGTGGCTCGTCGTAAAAAATTACGCTGCATGCACAGTTATTACCGAATTAATGCAGACCGACTTGCAAACTGTGCAGTTACCGTATAAGTTGTTATTCAAACAACAGAAATAGGAGTCTTTTTATGTCCGATTTCTATGATTCAAACCACGAGAAGAACGTCACGCACAAAATATTTAAATGAACACAGTAGCAATTACTGCGAGACCGTGTTTATTGCCAATCAACAACACTAATCTCTTTCACACAAAATCACCGACCAACACAGTGTCAGTTATCTCTGCTGTAACACAGAGTTTCACCGGATAACTCTGTGTTTTGATGAAATGTAAACACCGCGTCCAGTGTTTCATATGGTATACACTCTGGACGAACTGTAAATAAACTGCCATTTATTTATTTATTTATTTGGGTATAACCCTTAAGGACCAGAGATGTTTCACACATTTTTGCCACACTTTAATAGTTTATGTTCTTTGACTTTGCATTTGTGTCTTGGCAAGTGTTGGTTGCCCATATACAGTTAAAACCAGAAGTTCTGTCATGAAATGTGCACAAATAGCATGTTGATCTGCGCATTAATGTGCGCGTTATGGCCCAAGTAAAGCTATGAAATCTGTACATATGGCCTGTGCACAAGCAATGTTTCAGCCAATGGACCTCCGGGTAACCCTGAGGTCCATTGGCAGAAACATTGCACGTGTTTGCTATGAGTAACCAGGAGAACATGTCGTTCTTTGGATGCCATTCGATATGGCAATTGCGTGCAATTAAGTCTACATAAGCCCACTATTTGTGACAGGACTTCTAGTTTTAACTGTATGTAGCCAACACTTGTCGAGAGACAACTGCTCGTGTCCCTAGAATGTACCTTGTAATTATTCCCAAAGAAAGGCTCTTTGAGACACATGTTCAAAGAAGATAAAAGTTGACTAAATTCGGAAACAGACCTTTTTGGACTAAATTCGTAAATAGACCTTTAAGAAATAACACCACCTTCAACAGCAAGGGTCTTTTCATGTTGAACAATTTTACAGGTTGAGGAAGCTGTCCCTGGAACCCATTCCACAATTGACAAAAAATAGTATTTGAATGGCAATCTTTGTATCCAGTGCTGGCCATTTTTGGCCATTACATCAGATGTTGAGTTAACCCTTTACCCAACGCAGACGTGAAACTGTCGCGGTCTTTATTAGCCATTGTGCAAAAATGTGTGACCTTAAACACCAATAAATAAATAAATAAATACTCCATACCCACGGAAATTGCCTATCATTAACAAAGTCTTGAACACCAGAGGCAATTATTTCTCAACATATACAACACAGCTTCGAGGTGTAATTTATCCCAAAGGAGAAGCTGCAGATTTACTACATTTTTAACCGTGGAATGACGATCACTATCGATATTTTGGATAAGCAGTTGATGGATTTTCTAATCGGTTAGGTAGGTAACTGGTTATCTGGTTAACCCTTTACCCAATGAAGACGATATCAAAATTGATTATTTTAAATATCATTTTTTTTAATTTTTCAAAAAATGTCAACAAAACCATATCATGTGACCCCTCATTGGAATGAGCTCGACGAGCACATTCCAACAAGGAGTCACATGATATGGTTTTGCTGAAATTTTCTGAAAAATAATATTTTTTCAACTGCTGAATTTGCATATTACGCAGGCGGATGCGGGCGATTCGTTGGGTAAATGGTTAACAAAGGTAATACAGTGAATCCATATCTTCAGTTCACATTTGACCTGTTTGTTGCAATAAGGTTATAGAGTAAACTCATGTTAATTGAATAAATAATTTTGTGAAATGTTGTGACAATCACTAAATTCCCCTTGTTTGTGGGTCTATCTGGCCTCAAGACATCCGATATAACCATTTAATTTATCATATCTTGTTTGACAGTGTGCCATGAGCTCTGTCAAACAAGATATAATAGCATTAATGCTTAGTTTATCCACAGAATACAGAAAAATGACCAAATACCTGTCAATTGAAAATTCATATTAATTGAATAATTTGCTGCATGTGACAAAATGGTTATTCAATTAACGTTGACTGTATTACATCATGTTAACCCTTTACCTAATGAATCAGTCACATCAGCAACATAATGTACAAATTCAGCAGTCGAAAAAATATTATTTAAAAACAAATTTCAAGAAAATCACATCATTGGACTCCTTGACTTGATGAGCGCATTCCAAGGAGGAGTCACATGATATGGTTTTATTGAAATTTTTTCAAAAATATGAAGAAATAATATTTAAAATGATGAATTTTGATATCATCTGCATTGGGTAAAGATTGAGTCTCACCATCTGATAATTTTGTTTTCCAACATAAGGTGACCCTGGCTGTCAAAAGTGTCATTAAAACCCAATTTATTTATTTATTTATTGGTGTTTAAGGTCACATATTTCTGCACAATGGCTAATCATGACCACGACAGTTTTACGAGTGGAGGAAGCCGGAGTACCCGGAGAGAACCACCGAGCAATGGCAAGCAACTGTCAGCTCCCCAACATACTAACTCCACACAAGCAGGGTTAGCATTGGTTGAAGACAGGTGCACCATCGACATGCAGTACGCCTTAGTGCACAGCGTCACTGTGTCCCCACATGGCCAATGGGGTGAAGTGTCTTGCCCAAGGACACAACGCGGTTGCCACAGGTGAGATTCGAACCGAGGACCTCTCGGCTTGCAGCCTGCATCTCTACCTACTGAGCCACCACGCCCCCATTTTAAAACCCAATACATAAATAGATATTTTTGTTTATCCAGTTAAATATAACCATAGTCAAAGAGGTAAAAATTACTGAAATTCAAATCATGATCTGATAACCAAATTCTTTTCTACAATAAGAGAAATTATTCTTTTGCAGTGAAAATAATCTTCAGCAATAGATAAGTATGGCAAAAGATCTAGGGGAAGAAGTATCCAGAAGAATCTTACCCAAAAGTTTCCGCTTGACCGTGAGATGAACATAATGGACACAAAATCTTCACTTCCTAAGTTTGTGATGCTCAGATACTAAATGTTGCCAATAACCATCAAATAACATTATATGTGGACCCGTTGGTAGGTAAATAACCTAAATTATTTATTAATTTAATAAGGCTAACTGATATAGTTATTTGTTCCATGTGTAGTTAGTAGTCTCATACACTGGCCATATAAAAACCACAACCAATCAGTACATGGAGATTATTACCATCATGTGGTTGTACAAAATGTGTATCCGAGTCGAGCTCCGGGTTCTAAGGGCAGATCACGACAAGTCGAAGACGAGTCGTGATCTACCCTTAGAACCCGGAGCAAACATCTGTATCAGGGAGTCGGATACACGACAGTTGCGGAGTTAATACAGACAAAATACATGTTGATTGTAAGATAAAGAGTTATATAATGCATTGTTGATACAGGTATTTAGTGAGAGCAGCTCTCTGAATTATGATGTCAAACTTGTTTTTCATCTTCAGTTATATATCTAAATCTTGACTGGTTGAGTTCTAAATTATTTTTCAAAGGTGATTTGAAACATGGGCATTTTTTTCAAAGATACCATGCTACTAGCAGGAGTATCCTTAGTTTCGCATGATTTTAACACATAATTGTTTTGTTACAATTTATTGGAGTGCCAATAGGCACTCTCCAAAATATATTGCAATCAAACTATTTCATGTAGAAAATATCTTCTACTGCTGAGCAAACATCAGGCTAATGCATACAGTGTGAAGCCACTAAAGTGGCTTCCAGCACTTTTCAGTAGAGCCATGATAGTGGTTTCTAGCACTCAACCAGTTAATAGACCCTGTTAGGCCTAAAAAAATAAAAAATCTGTTTCTCAGGCCCTCCCGCATGGTCATTTTGGCTGCCGCATGCTCTCTTTTTATAACCAATGTAATTTAAAAAAAAAAAAAAAGTTTATGTCTGATATTTTACCCAAGTTAAAAAAATTGATAAATTTGTCCCTTGAGTGCAAAAAGGCTTTGCAATGCCTCAGCATTGCAAAGCCTTCTTGCTCTCAAGGGATGAAATACACCACCACCCATGATATTGCATAGATTATGAGGCCAAAAACATAAACCAAGAACATGAACTTTTGATGGCAAAGAAATAATTACAGAAATAAATGAAAGAGTCAATGACACTGTAGCTCAACTTGGATATGACAGGAATTAGTACTTGCTGTGACCAAGACAACTGAATAATGAATATGACAGGAATTAGTATTTGTTTTGGCCCAGTCAACAATAATAAAAGAATTACAAGGTGACTGTAATGGACTACAGATTAAGACCAATCACTGTAGATTATTATTTTTGTGTGGAAATTTTCAGTCCCAAACAAAATATTTTCAGACTAAAATTTTTTCTTCTTCTTCTTAAAACTGACCAAAATGCATCAAAACACAAAAAACTAATTCCCAGATTTTGGTCCAAAATTTTCTAAGTCCCACCCGGACCCCAAATTTTCAGTGTAAAAAATTTTTTTTTTTTTTTTGTCTTAAAATTGACCAAAACGCATAAAAAACCAAAAAACTAATTTCCGGATTTTGGTCCAAAATTTTCTAAGCCCCACCCAGACCCCTAATTTGCATAATTTATTCACGAGAAAAACTCTGTATTATATGTAATGTATCCCATGGTACTAAACATTCATACAAAAATTTATTCAAATCAGATCTTTCATTTGGAAGTTCTGCGCAAAAATCTGATTGCACTTAATTTTGAACAAAATGGCTGCTAGCGGCCATCTTGAATTTCTGACTGGACCCCAAAACACTCCTTCTCGTCCCACAGTGATAACAAAGGTACCCAAGAAGTTTCGTGAAGATCGGTTCATAAATACGGCCTCTAGCCCGAGCCGTATTGGGATTTGCACTCACAGTGGTGAAAGTAACACTAAATAAATCAAAGTTAGCCTAATTTGCAAAATTTACGCACAAGAAAAAAACCTGTAATATATGTAAAGTATCCCATGGTACTAAACATTCATACAAAAAATTATTCAAATCAGAGCTTTCATATGGAAGTTCTGTACAAAAAACAGATTTCGGCATCGTCGGTACAAAATGGCTGCTGGCAGCCATCTGGAATTTGGGACTGCACTCAAAAACACTCATTCTCATCCCACGGTCATAACAAAGGTACCCAAGAAGTTTCGTAAAGATTGGTTCATAAATACGGCCTCTAGCCCGAGCCATAGCAGCTTGGCACTTACAGCTCTGAAAGTAACACTAAATAAATCAAAGTTAGTCTAATTTGCATAATTTACGCACGAGAAAAAACCCCGTATTATATGTGATGTATCCCATTGTACTATACATTTATACAAAACTTTATTCAAATCAGAACTTTCATACAGAAGTTCTGTACAAAAAACTGATTTTTGCATCATCGATACAAAATGGCCACTGGCAGCCATCTTGAATTTCGGACCACACCCCAAAACACTCGTTCCCGTCCCAGGGTCATAACAAAGGTACCCAAGACGTTTCGTAAAGATTGGTTCATAAATACGGCCTCTAGCCCGAGCCATAGCAGCTTGGCACTTACAGCTCTGAAAGTAACACTAAATAAATCAAAGTCAGTCTAATTTGCATAATTTACGCACGAGAAAAAAACCCGTATTATATGTGATGTATCCCATGGTACTAAACATTTATACAAAACTTTATTCAAATCAGAACTTTCAAACAGAAGTTCTGTACAAAAAACTGATTTTTGCCTCATCGGTACAAAATGGCCGCTGGCAGCCACCTTGAATTTCGGACCACACCTAAAAACACTCGTTCCCGTCCCAGGGTCATAACAAAGGTACACAAGAAATTTCGTAAAGATCGGTTCATAAATACGACCTCTAGCCCGAGCCATAGCCAACTGTTGACGTACGGACAGATGGACGGACGGATGGACGGACAGACAGACGACGGGCCATGACAATAGCTCAAATTTGACTTCATCAAAGTTGAGCTAAAAATAAAATAAATGAAAGTGTCAATGACACTGTAGCTCAACTTGTCAAGACAAAGACATGTACATGTATAGTATGTGACACAGCAATGACAAACATCTAGGTAATGACCTGATAACAAAGGTACATATAAAGTATTGTAATGGTCTGTACATAAATACTGACCGTTGCCTGTAACAAATGTATAGGTAAAGTATTGTAAAGGTGGGTGACAGTCAGATGCTGAACTAGAAAAAATCTTTGAGTCCCAGAGTGGGTCTGACTGAACCCCAAAATATTTGTTCTCATAGCACAGTGATAACAAAGGCACCCCAAAACACACTCGTTCCTGTCCCAAGGTGAAAACAAAAGTACTCAAGAAGTTTTGTGAAGATCAGTTCATAAATACGAGCTGAAAAGAACTTGTGACAAAAAACTGATTGGACCTAATTTCGGTACAAAATGGCCACTGGCAGCCATCTTGAATTTTGGACCGTACCCAGAAACACTCATTCTCATCCCAAGGAGATAACAAAGGTACCCAAGAAGTTTTGTGAAGATCGGTTCATAAATACAGCCTCTACCCTGAGCCGTATTGACATGTGTGCTTACATTGTGTAAGTTGCACTGAATAAATCAAAGTTCATCTAATTTGCATAATTTCTGCACGAAAAAAAACCCCTTACAATATGTGATGTATTCCATGTTACTAAACATTCATACAAAAATTTATTAAAATCAGAACTTTCATACAGAAGTTCTATACAAAAGACTGATTGCACTAATTTTGGTACAAAATGGCTGCTGGTGGCCATCTTGAATTTCGGACCACACCCAAAAACACTCGCTCTCATCCCACGGTGATAACAAAGGTACCCAAGAAGTTTCGTAAAGATTGGTTCATAAATATGGCCTCTAGTCTGAGCTGTATAGAAGTTGTGTACAAAAAACTGATTAGACCTAATTTCGGTACAAAATGGCCACTGGCAGCCATCTTGAATTTTAGACCGCACCCAGAAACACTCGTTCTCGTCCCAAGGTGATAACAAAGGTACCCAAGACATTTCGTGAAAGATCAGTTCATAAATACAGACTCTAGTCTGAGCCGTATTGACATGTGTACTTACTGTGTGTAAGTCGCACTGAAAAAATCAAAGTTCATCTAATTTGCATAATTTCTGCACGAGAAAAAAACCCGTATTATATGTGATGCATCCCATGGTACTAAACATTCACACAAAAAAATTATTCAAATCAGGGCTTTCATATGGAAGTTCTATGCAAAAATCTGATTGCACCTAATTTTGTACAAAATGGCTGCCATCGGCCATCTTGAATTTCGGACCGGACCCAAAAACACTCGTTCTCATCCCACGGTGATACCAAAGGTACCCAAGAAGTTTCGTAAAGATCGGTTCATAAATACGGCCTCTAGCCCGAGCCGTATTGGCATTTGCACAATTTACGTACGAGAAAAAAACCCCGTATTATATGTGATGTATCCCATGGTACTAAACATTCATACAAAAAATTATTCAAATCAGAGCTTTCATATGGAAGTTCTGTACAAAAAACAGATTTCTGCATCGTTGGTACAAAATGGCAGCTGGCAGCCATCTTGAATTTCAGACCGCACCCAAAAACACTCGTTCTCGTCCCACGGTCATAACAAAGGTACCCAAGAAGTTTCGTAAAGATCGGTTCATAAATACGGCCTCTAGCCCAAGCCATAGCAGCTTGGCACTTACAGCTCTGAAAGTAACACTAAATAAATCAAAGTCAGTCTAATTTGCATAATTTACGCACGAGAAAAAAACCCGTATTATATGTGATGTATCCCATGGTACTAAACATTTATACAAAACTTTATTCAAATCAGAACTTTCATACAGAAGTTCTGTACAAAAAACTGATTTTTGCATCATCGGTACAAAATGGCCACTGGCAGCCATCTTGAATTTCGGACCACACCTAAAAACACTCGTTCCCGTCCCAGGGTCATAACAAAGGTACACAAGAAGTTTCGTAAAGATCGGTTCATAAATACGACCTCTAGCCCGAGCCATAGCCAATTGTTGACGTACGGACAGACGGACAGACGGCCAGACGGACAGACGGCCAGGCGGACAGACGGACGACGGGCCATGACAATAGCTCAAATTTGACTTCGTCAAAGTTGAGCTAAAAACCACTCACCCGCAGGCAATTTTACAAATAATGGCCTGAGAAACAAAAGATCTACTTTGTGTGGCCTTAAGGAGTTATGTTTCAAAGGTGTAATTTTGATTTTAGAAAACATTATGGCCTCAAAGCAGGTGTGTCAACATAAAAACATAATAAAATGCGACAGACAAAAAAAATCAAACTACCCAATTACAGGCTAAAAGTGATGTCTGTGAAAAATCACTGTCAACTCATAAAGGCCTAATTCCAACTCTGGCTACCTTACTGGCCTCAAAGCAGGTGCTCCAACATGTAACAAGAAAGTCTTAAAAAAAACATAGTCAAATTAACCTTGCAGTGAATTCAGTCAAGTCTTGGATGTCTACATTGTCATCCAAGACCTGACAAAAAATCACTGCCAAATCAAAGACTAACAAGGAACAATGAACTGAAAAATCTGAAAAACAGATGCTTTTGGAATGAGCTATTTGATATCCGGATTATTGTAAATCATAAGTTTGCCAGGTCTTTACATCAGTCTAATTTGAGAGCTCAACACGACAAACACACACCCATCTGACACACGATAGTTCGGTCTGGTGGGAAGCAATAAGAGGTAATATATTTGCATTTTCAGAATATGTTTGTGACAAAAAGCCCATACTTCTCTTTTGTACAGCATCCTTGGTAATTATGGGATTTGATGTAGCATTTATTTATAATTTATTTATTGGTGTTAACCCTTTACCCAACGTAACGGCCAAAACCGGCCAGCGCTATTCTCAAAAATCGCCAATTAATTTTAATTATTTTTTCATTTTTTGTCTCAAAAACATAGGTTATGACCCCTCGTTGGAACGAGCTCATCGAGCTCGTTCCAACGAGGGGTCATAACCTATGTTTTTGAGACAAAAAATGAAAAACATTAGTTATTCAAGAATTATTTTTGCAAGTGTCGTCTGCTTTTCAGGTTAGGTAAAGGGTTAATCTATAGAAATTTGGTTGTCCGATGTAAGTAAGTTTGGTATCTTAT